>JAVLVB010000653.1:189721-242774 GCA_032876305.1 Orestias chungarensis
ATCTGTGGATCTGTTTGAACTGAATACACCTATGTTATCATCGAAGGACAGAGCAGCTCACAGCTCACAGACCTACACATACACTCACATACACTGATACCAGCTCTACATACGCCTTCACCCTCATCTTAATCCCAAGGCTCTGTTCTGTTGTGTTACTGTTGCTGTGCAGAGGTTTTTTGGAACTTCAAGCTGTATCATGTCAAGGATAAAGTGTGAATTGTATTTTTTTCTCCCTCATCTCTCCCTATGTGTCATTTTCCCTTGTCCTCAAGGACACGATGCAGCGCGCCGCAGGTGCAGCAGCAACGGGTCTTCGTCACCCCAGAAATTTCGTTTGTGCTCATGTACCCCATGTGTGTGAATGACAATAAACGATTCCTGATTCCTGATTCCTGATTCCTGATTCTATGGAGAGGAAAACAGTGAAAGCAAACAGACGGTTAACTATTGAAATAAGCAGTTGCTAGTTTGAATTGAATAGTAGAAGAAATGAATAATTAAAATAAATCAGTAAAACCGGAATCCATTGGAATCCTCTCACTAAAACCGTTTCTCTCAGACTCTTCATGCCCTGTAACTTCTCCAGCTTCAGACATAAAGAAGAGAAAATAAGGCTTCTTGTGATTTCTGTGTCAGTGGAGTCCTGAACGCGTCACGCGTCTCTGATATTTCCACGGCCGTGAGTTTTCCGCTGCTGCTTTGTAATTGTGTCCACAGAGGCCAAACCGAGTGAAAATATGTTTGGGCACAGCTCCCACACACGGCGTTTTCTGTGGGATATCGCAGCCGTGACCTTTCGGCTTCCTCACTGTTGACAGAAAAACCAGCGGCGCTAAGGAGTCTGGGATGACGAAAGGACCCTGAAACGCTTTCAGAAAATCCATGTGGGTAAGAAAAGGACAAAAAAATAATCAAAACGGACCCCTGATGAAGCGGGTATAAAGGAAAGTGCATACAAGCGTCACATCAAGCCTCAACAGCTTTTTTTTAAAGAAAGATCTGATTTTAGAAACAGTTTGCTGATTCATCTTTAGTCACAGATTTGAAGTGAACCACAACAGCTATGGAGACCAACAGACATGAGCAGGAGGCAAGAAAATCTTATTGCCTAATCAATACAAAGCAAACCAGAAAATGTTTCACAGTAATTGGTTTGTTTGAAGCAGCAGAAGTATTTCAGTCTGCTAACACATCTCTAACAAGGAAAACAACACAGGCTATCGTAAACGATTTCATTTTACTTTCACCAACTGTCACTCTCTGCAGCAGAATCATGTTGCCGCCAGTGCAGAGCTTGCTCACTACTGGCAGCAGATGTTTGAGACAGTTTTGATTTGCATTTATGTTCAGATTGCAATTGTTTTTTTCAAGGGTATTTTGAAGTGTCGCAGAGGAAAAGCTTGATGGAAACCTTTAAATTCAAAATACCTTTTACTTTAGGTTGTTTCTGACTTTATAAAAAAAAAAGATGTAATGCAATGAAGGTTAAATGGAAACATGTTTGCTGAAGAGGTTCCGATGTGGCTGAACTGTTCTGGTTCTATCTGTTCATTACAGCTGTAAAAATGGTTTTTACCAAGGTTGCAATTAAATTTTTTTTTTAAATTGTCAAAAAAAGAACAAAATGTAATCAAGTAGTAGGGGGGCGTTGCTGGTTTGTTTTGGCGTTCCCTCCTGCTGTGGCTGAATGATACGCTGCTTTCAAACCAAATGCGTCTGGAGCGTCCAAAACGTTTCTAATGCTTGAAGTCGGACTCCCTGTCTCTTTGATGGTCTCTTTGTACTATGGCGGACGAAATTCAGAGAGCTGCTTGGCATTGTTTCATAAAAAAAGCAAGAGAGCTTAACTAGGGGAAAAATATCTGTAACTAGGGGAAAAATCCAGCAGCGTTCAGAGTTTGATGATTTTCTCCACCTCCTCCAGGAGCTTAAGGCCGACGAGGGTCGATTTCAGCGCTAGTTTCACTGGAATTACAGAAAACAGCCACAATAAATTTATCCGCCATTATCATTTCACAATCTTCCACGTCATTGGAAAGTTTGTCTCCACGTCACATAGAAGGAGCTCTCTGATTGGTTCACGCTAATTTGTGGCCACAGAATCATGTTCTCACGCATACTTGCATTAAAATTCTTTAAATTTCCTTTATTGTATGAAAATACAAAGTCTTCAGCTGTCTGATGGAAATATAAAAGCAATGTGTTTTCTACGTTTTAGAACAACATATTTATTTTATATTTTCAAAGCTGTGCTGAGGTGGATGTTGTGCTTTGGGGTAATACGGGGCTCTCAATAAAAATGCTGTCTTTTTCTGAAGTTAGCAGTAAGTGCCTCTTCATTATAGGTCAAAGCAAAACAAGAAAAGGATGCAGCTCACATCTCTCTGCCCTGAAAACTGGAACATCCTTTGACATTGGGTGCAATTATGGAGATTTATAGGGAAGCTGCAGAGCATGTAAAGATAAAAGACAAGAGAGATGCAGAGCAGGATAATCATTATAAAACTAAGCTTTCTGTTGTTCAGCCTTTGTTTGCTGCAGCACACAACTTAATGTGACTCTACAATAATTATAATAATCCAGTACCCATGATTCACCCCTGCATTCAAACTACATAAAGGTTATTCTGATGGTTTTGCAACCAAGACGGATGCTTGTTATTCTATTGTTATAATGATTATTACATATTCAAATGAACAAAAAGACCTACAAATGTAAAGCTAAACTACATCCTGCTTACTACTTTCACAGTTTAACCACTTAGATTTAGCTTTGTTTTGTTTAAAAGGTTACTGTTGGGACTGCGATTTGGAGAGAGCGCGCAGGGCTCTGTCTAATTCAGCTATGTTATTCTGTCAAACTTTGACATGTGCAAATTAAATCTAAACAGTTAGACAAAAATAACCAACAAGAATCAGGTTATGTATATTGCGCCAGTTTACAGTTTAATGTTTTCTTGGATGCAAACAAAATTTTAATGGACTCGGCTCGGCTCCTACAGCAGTGAAGACCAAATATCATCAACCTGCACATTAAACTTTTTAAAATCCCCACATAGACATTAATCTGGGTAAATAGTCAATTTAACCTTTAAATAAACACTCCACAAACTGATTAAATATTAAAAATTGAACCCTTTCTCTAAGACTATGCAAGAACGGTGCGCAAACCTTAAAATCTTGTACTTTTTGTCAAGCATGTTTATCCCTGTTCTTCATGTTTTATCGTTTTCATAGGAGTGAAGGAGAGAACTTATAGTGTTTTGAATTTAGTATTGTAATTTTAATAAAATTGGCGACATATCTAAATAGAATGTATCGCACTTTTATGTGTCTGGCATAGAGGCTATGCAAACAAAGCCAAGATGAAAAAGGTTCTGCATGTAAGATACCTTTGGGCATCACTAATGAATAAAAATGATTTAGCAGAACTTTATTGACATGTTTTAAATAGTTATGAATAATTAGAATAGTGTCATTAGATTTGCTGAGTCGTGACTTCAGCTGCTTTATCTTGTGAAAGTTAAAAAAGATGCAGAAGGTAATTGTTGCTCCATAAAATAAATAATTAACAATATAATTGGCATTTGCATGATTTGATGGTCCGACCACCTGAAAACCCTAAATTATGACACCATCATACCCAGTCCATTCACTTTTGAAAACAACAGAAACTGGTTGATTCTCAGTTATTAATGTTTGACTTTTGTTGTAGTTGTCGTGATTTTTTTTTTTTAGGTTTATCCTTTAACTGTTCTTATAAACCCATAACTAATCCTATATTATCCTGATAGTTAATCTTAACGTTTATTCTACTTGGTGCAGCCTTGGACATTCCAGCAGTTGAGTGAACCTCCTCTGAGAAGATTAGCAGATGTCTAAAATGGTTTCCTATTTGATGATAATCAGTCTCTTTACTAATTGATGGACTTCAAATAGTTTGTAAACTACTCTTGAACATCTGCTCTAATTTGATTGGTTATGTCTTTCTGCCTTCAACAAAACAGGTTTGCTCCAAATTAATTGAAAAAACGTCCTTTCTTATAGAGGCGGCCAGTTGCTCTGATCAGCTGCTGCATTGGCTTTATTTTTTCTCAGATATAGTTTTCCCAAGCTACTCGATTCTGTCCTCCCACATACTTAGTCAGCAGCATGTTTGGAAGAGTAATGCTGGGAAGGTTGTGTTGTTTGTAAATGGCAAATATTTCAGTGCAGATGAGACACATTGGGTTGTATCAGTATTCCAATATAAAATGCATCTCCTATCTCTTCTGGAACTGCTTGTAAGCATTGTTAACATTGAATTTCACCATTACGATCTCTAATCTAGACATATCTGATATGATCGAATGGTTAGAGTCACCTCTATAAGGCTGCACTTCAAAAACACAAAATTCTACTAAATAGTTTTGTCTGTTTAAATGCTAGCTTACAAGTTTAGCAACACACAGCCGCTTGTTTTAAAGCGACACCAAATAACTGACCGAATGTCAATTGTTGAGCTGGTTCATCTCTGGCGAGACGGGTTGTGGTCTTCACAAAAATATTTTCATAACTTTTGTGATTATACCTCAACTTACAGCTTGTTGAATGACACCTCTGTCATGGTCCGAGGGGGTCCATATCGCTTTGACCGTCACTAAGCAACTTTGAGGAAGGTGGCAGGAACCCTGCCACACAAAACTGCTACAAATGTGGTTTACGGCATACATCCCTTTCTTATTTTCAACATCATCATATTACATTGTTACACCACAAGTAGATTCGTTATCTTATCGCTATTCATCCTTCACACAGCCACTGGGAACAGAAATGTACTTCAATCCAACTGCAGGCGACCGTGAGATCAGAGTTTTACCATGCTATGTGCTGGTGCTCATGGGAAATGCAGTCTTCCGACAGGGTAAAAAAAAACGCCTTTGTCCACAGTGGCCGCCAAAATCGAACAAAACAGAAAGTTGTTTAGTGTTAGTTTAAGTCCAGAATAATAAATATTGATTTAAAAACTACTAGTTCCCTTGACATATGTTTTCATGTATTCTATATTTATTTAACTTGTTTTAACTGAAAAATCCGCTGATAAAATTAGTGTTTTTTTAAAATCAATATTGAACAATTATCGACTTAAAACAAGTTTCTAATAAAAATGAAATTACATTTGTGCCACTTCCATGTCTGTTGTTATATCAGATATGCATCCAATAGTTTTTAAAGCATCGTTAGTTTGAACTGTCATGGCCTATTTTATTCAAATTTTTAGTCATTAACCTGAGACGTTATAATGTATAATGCAAGCAATGCCGAGTTTAGTATCTTTTTTTTTTTAGCTTCCATCATCTTATTCAGATCTTTTGACGATACGGTCGGCTCCCTTTGCTCAACAACCATAACATTCGTCCACAGACAGTGTGCATTGTTACTGAAGTAAACTTGCCGCTCTGTGGGACGTCTAAGTTCTTCTTTGCATGCGTTGCTTTGGGGTGGCTTTGAAGCGCACAACCTGATTAAAGTTGCAATTGAGGGACATTAAAGTAGTTGGTGCAAGAATATCACTTGATTAGCCCTAAACGTAGCCATGTCTCTGATATTTGTAGTTACTCCATTGGTGACAGTTCTTTAATGCAGCAGAGTAAGAAGATTATGGCTTCCTTTTCTCAACACATTTCTTGCAACTGAACATCAAAATGTTTTGATGTTTCTGTAGTAACACCCAGATATCTTTGGAACGTTAGGAATACTGCATCTCTAAAGTAAATTTTCCTTACTACCATTCAGGTTTATCCAACTAGGAGTTTAAAAATATGCGTACAAAGGACGATATGCTCAGAATACTTAATGTGCATAAAGTGCCGGAATATATTTCTGAAAAGGGAAAACTTAAACTTTACAGTCTAATTGTGAATTTTTCCCAGGATCCATTAAATTTCTTTCAATTTTTTTCATGACATTGTGAAGTTAGGATCTACATCATGACTCAGCATGTAGTGTCTTTTATACATCCTATCTACCTTGAAAAAAAGAAAATTCTCCTTTCATCTCCACCTTATTTTCTCGCCGCCGCCGTCTCTTTCTCTACCGGAGTCGGTGGTGTGGAGTGGCCTTTATTAAAACTTCCAGTTGAATGCGAAATCTCCATATTTATTCTCGGATCAGTAAAACTCTCCAAAACCTTGCAGAGTTTTATTGAACAACCTTATCTAGAAAATAGGTTTCTCTGGGCTGACATCACGAAACAAAACATTGCATTAGGGCCTTTTCATTCGCCACAGGCTAATAAGCATCTACCACAACATGAAGAAGCCACTTGTTCATCTACAGATTCTCTCTGGTGCTTCAAATATCACACCGTTATTGTTCTGCTCCACTCCAGCTGTATTTCGTTTTTGCAGCTGCAACATGCGACCACAAATAGCCATGGATCTGTTCACCATTATGGGCCCCGAAGCCAATTTTCACTCAAATTGCAGAGACGCAATCACTCTCTGACATTTTGTGATGTCTGCAATTTCATTGTGCTGTAGGCTTGCCTGAGTAATGAGCCAGGCAGTTTTCATTCTATCAAATACAGACATTTCACTAAAACCAAAGGTGACTTTTTTTTTCTAATTCAAAAATGAAGTTTCTAAGACCTGCGATTAAGACACTTGTTTCCAAAAGCTAAAAAGCTGAATCAGTGCATGGTAAAATATGCTGAATGATGTTCATTAAATATTGGCTCATTTTGAATTCAATATAAAGGGAATATTTCAAAGGGTAGGGTTTCCTTCCTGGAAAGACAGCAGCAGTTACCTTATTGAATCAATGGTTGCTGCTTTTTCAATCTGAAAAGTATACAAAGCGACTCTTAAGTCCATCGTTCTACAGATAGAAATATAAAATATTGAAGGACCCAACCGCAGGCAGAAAGAGGCAGATTCCTGTAAAGCTAATGGAACAATCAAAAGCAGTGAAAGAACACATGAATAACATAGAGGAGTTGATTACCGTAACAGGTGAGTCTGATTATCTGAATGTGGAGAAGGTGTGGAAGACAGATTATGGTTTTCTACACAGGGTTCAATTTGAATCTGCATCACATCCTAACACATCTAATCCAAGTTTTAGGGGACAAAGATATTTATTTAATTTATAAAGGTTTTAATTTAATTTTTAGTAAACAAATATTAACATCCATGCAATATTTTTCTGCTAAGGTTTGGCCCCTCAGAGCCAGTAGTCATTTTGTACAACCAACCAACTGTTAGAATTCATTTGTTGCTTAAATAAATTAGAGAGAACATGCCAGAGTTTAGTGAAATTTTACTGGGTTACCTTAGCACTTCTGTACTTTAGGCATGATGTCTTCCTATACTATTCTCTTCGTTATGCCTTTAGGATCTACTGTGTGAAATTCAAAACAATTTCCTCTTGTTTTGAATTTTTTTTTTACATTTGCTTCGATCAGAGTACTACGTATAGCATTAGCGTTTGATTAAATGATGCTCTTTGTATCCCGGTTGATTCACTTTAAACTACTAGATGTCTCATTCACATTGTAATTTTTAATGACTCTTTAAAAGTTCTCTCAAAATTGGTAAATTGGATTTACATAAAAATTATTGAAACAGAGAAGCAAAGGCTCATTTTTGCAAACAAAGATAAATGGAGAGTAGTAGGAGAAACTAGTTTATTGAGAATAATTAGTAGGCTTACTTTTGGTCTCTGTTGATGTCTTTAACGCTCTGCCTCAGTGAAATAAAGTACAATATAGGGCTGATGGATATTAGAAAATGTTTTAATATCAATAATATTGGTAAACACTGCAATACCAAAATCAGGTGGATAAGGATTTGTTTTCCATGTGTTCATGTCACTCACAAAAATGCATCTAATTCAATGCAGGTTCGAGTCAAATAGTTAAAAAAAAATCCTTTCACACACAAAGGGGGCTAAAAAAAATCACCCTGCATGAGGGGTAAAGGCAATCGGGTCAGCTGGTGGCACATGAGGTGTCCCTTTTTTTTCACACGGAGTTGTTAACCCTACCTGTAGCTGTCTGTACTACAGCGATTGAAGACTTTTGCTATTGACCAGTCTCATTAATCTGTCTTTGCGCCATCAACCCATTCCCAGAACTGAACCAGAAGCAGCATTCTTTATAAGGTTGTTGAGTGCTTTTAGGTTGCAGGTTTTATATGTATAATGACAATAAAAGGTATTCTATTGTATGATGTATTACTGGCAGATGGCAGAAGAGATTAAACTCATCAACAGAGATAAAAATCTGCAAGTTCCTGCTGCAAACTTTGACTTCCTCCAGAAGTTGAGTCTGCTCTGATCTTATTATACTAGTTATTGTCCATTTCTTTGAAATCTCTCTTTCGTCTTCTTCTAACCTGCTAACGACAGAGCTGGAATGTTTGAGTGTGTTTGAGAGTCGCATTTCAGAATGAAAAAAATGTCATTTGTTTGAAGAGATTTCCATAATTTCTGGGATTAACATGAGGATGTTTTGGGCTTCTCTTTAGTTATGGATGTGGGAATGTTGTGGCACCACAAACGCTACGGAGAGTTGGCATTTCTTTTGGTTTGTTCCTGTGCCAGACGGACCATTTCGCTGGACTGTGATTTGGCCTTGGCAACAAATCAAGACTTCCTCTCATCTTTAGATTTACTCCTGGAAATGCATTACTCTGCCCTCTCTTGTGTTTCCACGGTGGGAAGATGAGTAAGGATTTATGACAACGACTCTGCGGGAAACGCGTCAACCCAATGGGATTTCACGATTCCGCTACCAAACATGTTCCTCGCTCTCTCTTTGGGATTTGTAAGAAGCACGTGACAGAACTAAGCTGCTAACCTGCGGCTTCTAAAACAGAGGAACTCCAAATCTCAAACCAGGAGGTCCGCCGGGATTTGTGAAAAAGCAATACCAGCAGGTCTACACAGGAAGTCACTCCAAATCTATAAAAACACTCTGCAATCTGCTTCCAGCCGAAGATGCCAGATACTAATAATAAATCACTCTGACCTCAGGTTTTATGAAATATGATTATTATCCCACTCGTAAAGTATCCTTTTATTCACTGGACTTAAACTTGTACAAGCAACAAAGCAATAAGTTAAATGTTAGCTTTTGTTGAAGTGCTGTTCACTTATGGACTTTACAGTTCATCATTTCTCTTTTTGAGCCGCTGCTTTCTGTCCAGAGTCACATTGATGTCAGGATTTTGGTATTTCTCTCATCAGTCTTAATTTTGCTCATACGCCTCCTCCTACTTACACATGTTCAGTTGTATGTTTGCACAAACAACGTAAGAATAATAGATTTTCAGAATACTATTAAGAAAGAGGAAACTACAAAAACGTCTATATCTGCAGACTGATTACTGTCTCTTTAAACCATGAATTGATTATATTATGGTGTGTAAACTGCGGATTATGATTTGAGCTAAATGAAGAGACACATGGAAAAACAACTTCCTGGTTACATTAGGTGGGAAAGTAAAAAAAATCAGCTCAGAAATCCGGAAGTTAATTGTAGAGCTTGTTCATCTTTCGAGAGACGGGTTGTGGTCTAAAATGGTTTCTGGGGAAACATCCCTACAGTGGAGTATGGAGGTGGCAGCATCTTGCTGTGGGGATGTTTTGCTCCAGAAGAAACAGGAGCGTTTCATAAAACTGACGACAACATGAGGACAGAAGATAACATGATAATGTTGAAGCAACATTTGAAGACTTGAGCCACAAAATTTAAGGTTGACCCTTAGCATCCAACCAGACAGATGATGACCTTCACCATCCAACCAGATGGACATCAACCCTCAGCATCCAACAGACAGACAACAACAATTCAGGTATCTGTCTGCTGTTTCATTGGTCTGGCTGACTGTGGTACGTATCGACATCACTTCCTGTTGTTGCTCCGTGTGTCTGTTAGCGTATGTTAGCGTCTGCTAGCTGTGCGCGCTCTCTTATTACTCTGAATTCTCTGTACTGAGACGTTTCTAAACACACTTTAACGTTACTCACACATTTCTGTTGCTTCACTGAAGTTTTTAGAAACCGTAATTGTTCTAAACTGACCTTTTTTTGTGTAGTGACCACTCGCTAGCTTAGTTAGCTTAGCTTCTAGCGGTATTATGGCTTCTCCCTCTGCTTCTCTTCTTTCCTCCTCTGTGTGTCAGATGTTTACTTATTCCTCTGCCTCCTTTAGAGATAATGGTACGTGCATTAAATGTAGCATTTTTTTACCTTTGGAGGCGAGGGTGTGTGAATCGGAAGCTCGGCTCCGTGCTGTTGAAACACCCGCAAATAGCCGAGGCCCATTAGCTAGCGTGGAGCCAACAAGAACAGGATCACTAGGTTTCCCTAGTGATCCTCCAGCAGTTCCCATGCAGCTGGGAAAGCAGCCTGGCTGGGTGACTGTACGTAGAAAGCATAGTCCCAGAACCCAGCCTTTGGCTCACCACCAACCTGTTAACGGTTCAAACCGATTTTCCCCACTCAGCGACACACCCGCTGAGAAACAGATTCTGGTAATTGGCAGCTCCATAGTCAGAAATGTTGCTTTAGAGAAACCAGCAACCATAGTCAAATATTTGCCAGGGGCCAGAAAAGGCGACATAAAATCATACCTCCAACTGCTGGCTAAGGATAATCGTAAATACAGTAAGATTGTTATTCACGCTGATTTGATTTCTTCTCATAACCTTGATTTTATGTTTTTAACCGAGACATGGCTTGATAAAAACACAGCTGATACAGTCCTAATTGAAGCTAGTCCACCTCACTTCCATTTTTATCTGAAACATGTCAAAACCAGAGGGGTGGTGGGGTTGTGCCATATTCAGGGACAATATACCCATTCATAAATTAGTGTTTGGGGTTTTTTCATCATTTGAGTATGCATCATTCAAAATGGATACAAAACAATCTTCCATTCTTTGTATTACCATCTACAAACCTCCAAAGAACAGTTTTATTGATGAGTATACTGAATTACTTTCAATTGTGTGCACTAATTTTGACTGTTTGGTCATAACAGGGGACCTGAATGTGCACATGGATACAGCCCAAGGTAAACAATGTAAAGAACTCACTGCTGTCCTTGAGATGTTTGGTCTAACTCAGCATGTGAACAAGCCTGCACACAACAGAGGACACACTCTAGATGTGCTTATCTCAAAGGATGTTATTATTTTAAATGTGGGTGTTGTGGATGTCACTTTGTCTGATCATTTTTGTGTTTTCTTTGACTTTTCTGTTTCACCCAAGCCAACAGTTGGCCCTACAGTTACTCAAGGAAGACTTATTGATGACAACACAGGGATTCAGTTTTTGAAAATGATTAGGTTTGAGAATGCTCCCTGTTCTAATGTTGATGATATGTTAAACTGTTACACATCAAGTGTCTTGAAGGTTATGGATGCCATTGCTCCTGTCAAGGTTAAAATGGTTAAAAGTACACAAAAGGCCCCATGGAGAAAAGAGATCTCGTCAGGGCACAGAAAAGGGAGTGCCGGTGAGGCGAACGGAAATGGCGTAAGTCAAAGCTCCAGGTTAATTTTGAAATCTACAAAGAAAAGTTGTGTGCGTTCAACCAGACTCTGCGTAGAACCAGAGAGAGCTATTTTTCAGAAATCATCAAAAACTGCAGAAACAACTCTTGTGTCCTGTTTTCTACAGTGAGCAGATTAACAAACCTTCCAGTCTCTATCCCCTTGGAACTGATTTCTACATCTAAATGTCAGGAGTTTGCATTATTCTTTAATGAAAAAGTTCAAGGCATTAAAAATGCAATTGTTTCCACAACAGACATAGCTCCCCTACCCCCAGTTAGACATATGGAGCTGACACACTTCACACCTGTCGCCGATAAAACAGTTGAAGAGATCATCTGCACCCTGAGTCCATCTACTTGCTGCCTGGATGAGTTACCCACTAGATTCCTAAAGTCTGTGCTGAGCAGTTTGCTTCCACAACTCGCTCAGTTAGTCAATATCTCACTTCCGACTGGAATATTCCCAAAGTCCTTGAAAACTGCTGTCATTAAGCCTCTCCTAAAGAAGAGCAGTCTGGATGCCACAATTCTGAACAACTACCGGCCCAAATCAAACCTGCCATTCTTAGGAAAAGTGCTGGAAAAAGCTGAGTGACTTTCTCCTGTCTAACAATGTGTTTGATGCTTTCCAGTCAGGCTTTAGGCCCCGCCACAGTACTGAGACAACTCTGATCAAGGTGACAAATGACATCCGCCTAAACTCAGATGCAGGCAAAGTCTCCGTCCTTGTTCTGCTGGACCTGACCGCAGAGGTTAAAAGACTGGGTGGGAATCACGGGTATGGCTGTAAACTGGTTCAAGTCCTACCTTGAAGACAGGTGTTACTTTATTCAAATTGGGAACTGCATCTCTGACCGAATGGGTGTGACCTGTGGGGTTCCCCAGGGGTCAATCCTGGGACCCCTTTTATTCAATCTGTACATGCTTCCATTGGGCCAGCTAATACGCAACCATGACGTATCCTACCACAACTATGCTGATGACACTCAGATCTACGTGTCGCTGACAGCAGGAGAACAGTCTGTGTATGCAGAACAACTTCCTCCAGTTAAACTCAGACAAAACTGAAATCATTGTCTGCGGCCCACAGAAACAAAGAGAAAGTGTCATTAGTTACCTTCTGACGCTCTCTCTGGAACCTAAACATCAGGTCAGAAATTTTGGGGTAATACTCAATTCTGACCTGAACTTCAACTCTTAGGATCCAGCCATACACATCTCATCACATCCAACCATACGAACAATGACTCTCAGCATCCAATTAGGTGGACAACAACGTTCACCATCCAACCATACGGGCAACGACTCTTGGCATCCAACCATATGGATAATGACCATCAGCATCCAACCAGAGTGTTTCCAAAAAGTCTGAAGAAGTCCAGTTCTTACGTTGGCATCTTGAAGCTGATTTGGAGGGAATTCGTGGACAGACCGGTTCTGTACATGCAGAATTGTTGGAACATTTGACCCAAATCAGTTGGTTCAAAGGCAAAGCTACCAAATATCGAAAAAGTTGTTTGTAAACCTTGGATTTACAACGCATTAATAAGGGAATTTCTGACATTCTCGTAGCATTTAGGAAACAGAAATTATTTTTGCTAGTTCTGACCTACAGTGAGAGAACTTACAACAAAAAGTAGTCTTCTCATTTTATTTTTTGTGTTTGCATTTTAAGGGCTGATTTCAATTTAAATATTTAAGCTCGAGTTAAAACAAAAAACTATGCATCCATCTGGTTTGAGTAAAACAGACAAGGCTGCTGGTGGCGAACCCTGCTGTTGCGACATTTCTGTTTGGCTCCTAAGCATCAGTTTAGCCTCTGTTACGGCCCCTGGCCTTTATAGGCTTTCTAGTCTGTTTGTTTGGGTTTTTTAATGCAGATTCAGATGTGGAAGCACACTCTGCTACCGGGAGGCTACAGAAAAGCAACTCTTTTGGACCAACAGGAGATAATCAAGCCAATCAGTAGATGATGAGACCCATCTGCACAATATAAAAGGCTCCTTGAAACGTCTTTTGGAAGTACCTTCGTACAGCTGGTCCCCCCTTTGCCTTGTGTGGAAATATGTTGAGATTGTTTGAGCAGCAAAAAGAAAAAAGTAGTTTTACTGCTAACTGCTCTTCTTAGCAGTTTGAGTATGGTTTTGTAAAACTTGTTTGTTTTGAGTTTAGTTTTTGTTAGGTTTTTTGTTTTTTAACTCAAGTAAGGTTAACTGCCTGTAACTTGTTTTTTTGCATGGTACCGTTACCTTTGGAATAAACCTTTTTAAATTCCACCCTTTTAATTTGTTTTTCCTCTAGAAAGCTTTTTATATTACCAACCCCTGACACTATAGACCTTGGGGGCATATCATAAGTGGGGACTCGTCCGGGATATGAACCCCTTAAACACCAAAGCCTGGGTGAATATTGTCTCTGTCGTTTTTTAACCACAAGTTTCCTAACTTCTGAAGTCCATCTCAAATTGGTTCATTGACCGTAACAATCGGTTCTCTTAACTCTACATGTCTCCACGGTGAACAGATCTCATTGCAACAGCGCAGCCTGGGCTGGAACTGGAATGACGCGATCCTGTCATTCCTAACATTCCTTAGAGATCTTCAACTCCAAGGAATGTTCGCAGCACCTTGTTTAGTCTCTGCCTTGAGGAATAATCTGAACAGAGTGAGCGGTTCACGGAGCAGGGAGGGGGGCGGTTGAAGAGTCTCTTGTCACGTCCCACGAGAAGCCTGCTGAAGGCACGACTGATGCAATATCCGTTGCTGTTGCCTATTGCTCTTTTTAACATGTGTTTCTGCGCGCTTTGGGGTTGTTAGGAGGTAGGCTTCTTTAGAGGTGTTTGAGGAGATTCTCTCTGTTTTTTTGATTATTGAGTGACAGGAGGCTGATGAAAGATCCGCCCCACTCTCTCTGCTGGTGCCTCAGGGCTTCAAGGTCGATGGGATTAGCATATTAAAACCTATCCTCCTCAGATCTGCGGTAGAAGGAAGGCAGCGGGGCCAACTAAACCTGGCTGATGGAAAAACAGGATCTTATGCACACTTTTAGCTCATCGTTCCCTCTTTGAAATCTGCAGCCTGGATAGGGAGGAGAACCTACTCTGTCTAATCACACAGTGCGAATATCTGCATGGTACTTTCTAACCCCGCTTTTAGTAGATCTGAATGTTTTAGTTTTGTCAGGAAGATTAAAAAAAAGGGATTTTTGACGTTTTTCGGTTCAACTCTTCCTCATTTGTAATTACGTACTCAGTTTTTGTAAACATCTAAATATGCTGAAAGGGATTTCAATTACAATACCATTTCTTGTTTTTTGAGCTCAAATGAAGAAGCAATAAGAAGCACTACTGGCAAACAAGTAGAAGTTGTGAATTAAAGACTTAAACAACAACAGTGAACAATATTCACATTATTAAAAAACTCAAAAGGGGAATACAAATTTTAATTTAAAAGGCCCTTAAGGGACAGAAACACAGCAGGCAAATTAATCCTCATCTGACTATTTTTGCCCACATCCATCTATGATAGTTTGAAAAGCCTAATAATTATCTTTTCACCCCTACAAAAAAATAGTGTGCAAATACATATATGATTCACTGGATGGTGTCAATACTTGCAGTGTGTTTGTCTGCAATCGACCAATCATTTAAGTGAAAACCTTACCCCCCACCCCGCAAATGTTTTGCAATAGCTGCAGTTATTTATAGATTAATTCAAACAAAACTGCAAAATCAGAAGTCCCCTAGTTCTAAGAACTCTCTTTTGAAGCCCAAGCACAGACTTTTTAATGTCTTTATACTTAAGCTAGAGATCAAAATAATTGTTTTTCACAAAGGTGTGTGTCCTCCATAGTTTATTTAACTGTCACAGGATATTAAAAGTAAATTAGAAAAAAACCTTTTGCAGGATCCTGCAAAACTAAGTCGGGATGTCCCCTTGTGGGATCCCTAGAAAATGATTAGGGAAAAAATAACAGGATTTAAAAAATCTGAATTCTGAGAAATAAATTAGAATCTTGAGAATAGAGTCAAAAATGTAAGAAATATTTTTCTCATATAGATAACTAAGATCAGTTCATTTACAGTTACTCAGCCTTTGAAGAAATCTGTGGGCTAAAGAAGAAGCCAACCACATCGGATGAGTGTGAGGTGGAGAGGGAGGCAGCTTGGTGCAACAGCAGCCAGATATTTTGATTGTCTCTGTGTGGAGCAATTCAAACATGGCAGCTGTGTGCAGATTATCTTCTTCATTTTTCAGCTGCCAAACTAAACACCCGATAGCTCACATCCAGAACTAGCTCAGAGACGGAGAACGAATCTAAATGAGATCAAATGCAAAACACTATGGAGGCGGGTCGGTCCGATGTGCTCCCCTTTAAACTTCCAGCCCTTCTTTGGGTCAAGTTTTTTTTTTTGCTGTTTAAGGAACAAAAGTCAGATGCAGAGTCTTAGTTGGCATTTAAAACACAACAAAGCCTCTCTAATCCCTTCCAGCGACTAATCCGCCTTTGCTTCGTGTCTAATTACAGAAGTGGAGTCAGGTGTTGGGGAAGAGTAGAAGTGTCGCATCAGCCGTGATTAATCAGTAATCAGGAGCGTCCACGCCTTTATTCGCCAGACGGTGTATTCTGGTCTTTTTTAACCATTTTAAATATGTCCAGTCAGTCCAAAACCAACCTTAGCTTTTCAATATACTCTGTGATTTCATGCTGCTTTAGCAGCAAGTCATGTTTTGCATTCAAAGTAGTTTTACATGATCCCCACAATGTCAAGCCGGCTTGATTTCTATTTAAAAATCAATAAATGCCTTCTCTGAGCAGACAAAACTTAATGTTTTCTTAGAGTTTGACAAACAAATGAAGTATTTTGGCAGTTTAAATGCAGAAATCTGTTAAGATTGTTCAGAAAACTTGAGGCAGGGTTGGTGGTGTTACCAAGAGTTCATAGCAGGTATCAGTAAAAGACATCGCTCTCAACTAAAATGGTAGCCTGCAGTTGGAAGGTTCTGGATTTAATTTCAGCTTCTCCATGTGACATAGCCTTGGGCATCCATCCATACGTCCATTACTATGGTCAGAGGGGAAACCCTGACCTCTCTATGAAATGTCTCCAGCTGAACTAAACTGTTAAAATAAGCTTCTTTCTTTTGTGATTGTGGAATGGTAATCATTTATATTCATGTTTCTTTCATAAATTCATGTTTCTTTTAATACTAGAAGTGTGTGCATATAACAAGAGGTATAAATTTTCTGACGAGGCCTGTTTATTCTCTCTCTGGAATCTGGAGTGGATCATGGGAAAGTAGATCATTAGTCGATTCCTAGCAGTTAGAACTTTCAGTTAAAGAATGTGAAACCAGCTAGCGAAACTCACTCTCTTCCGTTAAAGGATGTGATACCAGGGAGCGAAGCTTCACTCCCTTTTTTCTCTTTATGCAGATTAATCAAGGCCAGCGAGGCGCAGGAATAACGGTTTCTAAAACCGTTTGTGTAAATCACATGTGAATGTTTTTGTGACTCTGTATACTCCCTAATTTTTAATAAAACATTCTGATGCGGGGGATAGAGCTCAGACCCGAGGGAACCATTGCACAGGCGGTCTCGGCTCTCGCTCCTGCAGGAGGATTCAGTTGAATCACAAGAAGTGTGGACTGAGTTTTTTTTATTGATTTGAACATTGTGAGAACCTGAATATGCTGTCCTGAGATCACCCAATCTGGGGAAGTCGAGGAGGACTTCAACATGATTTAAGATCTTTTTCTGCATTTCTTGAAAAGGATTTTCTTACCGTATTTTAAAAATAAAAGCTGTTTCAGGAAAGCAGACACTGCCTGTCTGAGCTGGTGAATCACATCTTGATGCAGAAAGCCATTTTCTCCTGGTGTTTCTCAACATTTGTCAGTGAAGAACTGGTACTTCTGGCTATTGTTTGTGTTTCAGCGTCACTGATGGGGCACATGTTGAAATTATCCCCATGTCAAACATTCCCACCGTCTGCTTATGGAAGCCACTCTTATCTCGACACACACTGCGGCACCAATCCCAACAAATGAGTCCTAATCTGAGATCTGGTGCGGGATTTAAAACTTGCTGTTTGATTCAGTGCATCCAGGAACTCACTGGCTGCATTTGAATCGCTAAAAAACAGTTTTTCTCGAGAACTGTCTCCTCCTAATATCAGATCAGTGTTTTTTTTTTCAGATAGAATAAATCAGTCAACATTTCAGCTGCAGGTTTAACATGTCATTCCTTGTCTTTGCTGAGCACAAGGGAAGAAGATGATGGTATCTCCTCTTAGGAGAAAAGGCTATGTGATCCTGACGTGCTGTCATGTTGGTTCCTGTCAAGCAGTGAGAACAGAAGAAAAAAAACAAAACCCTCCAGCAATATAACATGTGGACGATGCTGAGCGCTTTTTGTTTGGATTCATGGATCAGATCTCAGTCCTCATCATTCTCGCGGGGAATAATGGTTTCTGCTCTAAAACTGTCTCTCAACCTGTCTGAATGTTGGACATCCCTCTTGGTTACTAGCTAGCAGCTGTGAAAGGACCAACAAACAGAGGGAAGACTCAACACCACGTTGAAACAAGTTCTGGATGCTCACTTGAAATTTCTGGGCATACTCAGATTCTTTACTAGTCTTCATTCAGTTTTTCCACCGAAGGAGAATGTAAAACCCCCATGTTTACATCAGTAACTACGAAGGCCGCCGTCTAAGGATGGATGTTAAAGTCATTGAGCAATGGGAGCCGACGATATTGTCACAAGATCAGAACAAGGTGAAGGAAACTGAGAAAAAAAGACAGGTTAAACTTGGCACTGCTTGCTTCAGACATTGTTTACGTACAGATTTACCGTGTCTGGCTTCTTCTCCTGCACAATTATGATGTATGTCTCACGTAACTGACAGAAAAGTCGGACAAAATGTGACAGAACAGCAGAAAACTATTGAAAATGAATAGGACTTAAGTCCCTTATCCTGGCCTACAAAGAGCTTAAGGGTATGGCTCCCGTCTACTTTAATACTCTTACAAAAGCTTATGTCACAGCTCAGTCTAGCAGTTTCTTCACCACGCTTAAGACAATCCAGACTGTTCTCTTGTGTTGATCCAAGATGGTGGAATGACCTACCAAGCGCCACAAGAACAGCAGCGTCCCGGTCTGTCTTCTAGAAACACTTGTAGACCCTCCTCTTCAAAGAACATCTCCTATCCTAACTACCCAGACCTCTATACCCCCTCTACTGCTCTATCTGTACTTCCCTCTATTTCTTCTCTGTCACCTCTGACTCTGACTAAGGATTTTCCTCTAGAGAGTTTGAGGTCAGATTGATAAGAAGCATCTGTTAAATGCATGAACATAACATAACAGGATTTAGTTTAACACATGGAATTGGCAAAAATATAATTTTTTTAGAGGTGTAAAGATTTATATTGGGTCGATATTACTGCTCTTTGCAAATGGCAACTAATTTAACTATTAACTGGCTACAAATCTCATTTGCAGGCTAAATATTTCATTTTCTAACTGATTATTTATTAATAATATTCAAAATCTGAATTTCTGATCAATGTAAAAGGAAAAAATGTAATATCATTTAGTTTATGAGGTATAAAAAGTGCTTAGCTAACTTTAAAATGGCCAGAAAATCAAGCCAACTACTTATGTTCTCATTCATATGCATCAATGCCCAACACTGGATATTTTGGACTTTAAATTTGTACTTTTTTAGAATTATTTTTGCTTTTTCTCTAACTCTGCAGCTTAGTTTTTATTAATATTTATGCCTGCTGATTGTGACTCGCACGCCTAGCCTCTTTTATCCACTTTCACGCCTCCACTGCAGAGAAATGCAAGCGTTGTTTCACAGTGTGGCTCCTCACAGCTGTGACAGGCTGACATTTGGCTCCTCGTTACCCTCATCTACAGCGTCTTATCTCTTCATGCACAGGTCGGCCCCACTCTGCTAGTCTGTCACCGTTATCAGCTGCCAGTCGGACGGGATGAACACACGTGAATAAAGAAAATATGTTTAACTAGCCTGAGCTGAGAGGAAGATCAAAAAACGCAACAATTCAGAAAATAGACTGGTTACCTGTCTGGTGGCAGATCAAGAAAACAAACCATCACTGGGGAGAAAAAAGGTGTGTTTTATGAATCTGTTGGAGCGTCTGTACCTTCTTCCTCCTGTTTGCTGTGTTCCCGGGATTGTTTGTGGACATCTTCTGGCTTTCTTTCAATGACGGATATTTTCTTGACACACTAAGACTTGATTTTCAGATTTCCCAAACCACCATAAATTCTCCCGTCTTCCAAAGGTTCGGTGTCCTGCAACCCTTACGCTAAAATAATATGTTCACTGATTGTGGAGACCCGTCCCAGAGGCCTGGATTTAAAGATCCTATGCTCTGGTGGACGTCCATGTCTTTGTAGGTCTGTATGTTGATATGAAACATTGGATCTCAATCTTTTCAGCTAGTCAGCATGCAACACTCACACAGAAATCTGATGGTGGCAGCACTTATGTAGTTCAATCAATCAATCAATCAATCAAAAACACTTTATTTACTCCAAAGGGAAATGAAAATGGTGTTGTAACTCATTTAACCAAGGACTTGTTATAAATGGTGATGGCTGTGGGCAAGAAAGATCTTCTGTAGCAGACTATTCTACAACTAAACTGATGCTGCTGCCCCAACAGATTATGGCAGAGGAGACGACACTCTTAACAGCAGACTAATAGAAGATCTGCAACATTTTGCTGCAAAACCTTAAAGAAGTAAATACTGCTATGTCCCTGCTTGTAGACGCGAGATGAGTGTTCCCGCACCAGGCAACCAAGCGTTCCACCAGCTCTCTGCACTCAGGATCTTCTCCATCTCTTGTACAACTGCAGAGTCTTCTGAGTATTACTGTAGATGACAGGAGTCTAACTTTAGTCTGACAAACTGTGGTCTGTTGGTCAGGTGGTCATTGATCAAGGCGATTGCTGACGCCTCCACCTGAGTCTTCTGGGGTTTCCGACAAAGTAGATCAGGCTGAATTGTGTTAAATGCACTGGAGAAATCAAAGAACAAGATCCTCACAGAGCTGCCTGCTTTGTCCAGGTGACAGATTGTTAAAGCAGCTGTTAACTTCATACAAAATTAGATTAAATTACTCTAGATTTATTAATTAAGCAGGTTTCTTTTTATGGATTTCGGCTTCAATTAGTTTTATGAAATTTTGAAAACCATCTATGTTTTTCTATTTTTTTTATAGATATTGATGGTAAACACTTGTTGTGTATTGGAAGGTGTGGCATAGAAAGAAGGCCTTTCAATCACTGCCTGGGAAGAGACAGTTTTAAAGCAAAACTTTTTAAAAGTTAGAGAACATGGCGAATGACATATCAACCAAACTAAATGAGGACCATGACTGTCAGCTTTGCTTATGCCGTCTGATGTAAATTAAATGTTAACTAAACCAAGCATTATGACATTATGCTGAGCCTGGAAATACAAACTGTGGCCTTCTTGCACTTTCAGTGGCAAGAATGGAGATTTAGGTCACATCAGAGGTTAATCATCCAACAATGACACGAGTTGTTGCTGTTAAAGAGCAGGTCTGGAGGGGAGAGGTTCGTCTGGCGCACCTCGACTTCTCTGCTGCTTCACATCCAATCTGACAGCAATAATTATCCATCGTCTGCAGTTGTTTCTTCTTTTTCCTATGAACAGACGGCAACAGCTGTGTGGCGTAAGTAGCAGCATTTAGCACAGCTGAGAGAATAAACAGCATTTCTTGAGCTGTCAGTCAGAACTTCTCTTCTTTGACTCACTCATCAGTCTATATTCAGCCAAGTTTGCAATGATGTGAGCTTGCATACATGGGGAAACGTCCTCCTTGTTTGTTTGTCTTCTGCAGGCGTGTGAACGTTTGATCAATGTAAGAAATTACAGAACTAACTCGCCACTAATCTGCTCTTTGAGAGTAGTAGAGGGAATTGGATGATTAATTAGTCCGGGAAGCCTAATTACCCACGCTGCTCTGCAAACTCACTGGCGCGTGATTCGTCCTGTTTGGTGTTTTTACAGTGTCAATATCGACATGCAGGAAACACATTGTGCCATTAACTCATCATTAAAGGCCCTTTATTGACAACAAACTGGAGGCAAAAGAAACGTCAGAGATTGTCAGACTGGCAGGAGCTGCTTTCTTTAGTTGTTTTCAGTAGGTTTTATACATGTAAGCGGTTTTTTAGGTGTATGGAAGTTTAAGTATAAGCAATCATTACTAAGGTGTAAAATTCAGCAGATTTAATATGGATTTGTACACGTGATGATCAGCAATGTGTGCGTTAACTGTTTTATTTAACCAGCAACATAGAAGCTAAGGCTGCGTTCATTCAGCTGCAAAATGTTACCCAAATCTGATTCTTAACAGCCCAAAGGCGATCTATTCAACCCTTCAAAAATACAATTTTATCCTGCTTTTACGTCATTGCTGTGAGACGTGCATCTTAATTGTCTAGCAGAAGACGCCACATGTGCTAAATCTGGACAACATCTGAAGCAAGCAGTGCCGAGTTCAGCTTTCTTTTTTCTAAGCTTCCTTTACCTTGTTCTGATCTTGTGACGATACGGTCAGGTCCCATTGCTAAACCACATTAACATTCATCTACAGATGGCGGCGTCCGTTGTTACTGACGGAAACATGGGAAACATCTAGAGTCATAAACCGTTTACACACAAAAGAAATATGTGGGTTTTAGCAATGAATCAAAATTGAGCATCAAAAACTGCTTTGTCAACGTATTCTTAATGGTAAATGGATTATTTAGGAGCTATTTATTCTTTATTTCTTTATCCATTTGAATTTTGTTAGTTTATTCTTAAATTTCTATATTTTGTATTATTTACAGAGTTTATTCGCAGGTTAATTATTGTTGATTTGATTTATTTTTGTTGTTTTATTATTTTTCTTATTTATGTTTTGTTTACCTTTAAGTCAGATAGGAAGTAATGTTGGTCAGTCCACTTCCTATAATTGTAGGGGCCTGGTAAAGGACCAGCAGGCATTTGGGTTTGGGGCCTATGGTTTTTACCAGTGCAAGAGAAATAGATCTAGAACAAAGGAAAGTTTGAACCTTGGAATTGTTTGCTGAAAAGGAAAATAAAACCAACCAAGAATGTCAACAAGTGTGGACCTTAAACGTCTTTTGCCTGCGTGAAGAATCTTGACCCCAGTGCCTTATAGTGGCTTATGGAACTTTTTAGGATGTTAGGTTTGACAAACAATAGCCACTATAGATTAATTTACACAATAATACTCACAGATGTTTAAGTGCCTTGCCAAGAGGAACATTGACATGTGGGTGGAATTGAACTGGATTTGGTTTTGTGGAAAAGACTGTAAAATTAAAACTCTACCCGTTGAGCCAAAGGTAACTTCATTGTAGCATAAAAAGGGGCAATAAAGAGAATCATTTTTTAAAGCTAATCTTCTGAATAAATGACCATGAATAAATAATAATAATAACAAATAACAGACCATAACGTCTCCTCTTCCTTTGAACCTACAGGATACCTTCTCAAAATGTATCAATACTTTCTGAAAGCAACCAGTAAGCTTTGCAGGTTTCCTGGTACATTGCTTGAAAGTATTTTTCGTAGGTGTCAGTTATGCTGCGTTCACACTGAAAGCGCCTGGAGCGTCAAAAACATCCAATTTACATAAAAAGTTTATGTAAACGAGCCTCTGGGAGCGCCGAAAACTCTCACGGCGTTGAAACCAGAGCGTTTGGAGCCTTTTGGGTCTAGATCATCTGATGCATCTGGTGTGAACACAGCATTAAGTATCCTGTAAGGACCATGGGAAATCCAGGTCAGTAAACAAATTTCTGGAAACATGTAAAGAAAGACATTTGAATACATTCCAATTATTATGCTTTTTGAAAGATAATTTCAGGAAGTACATAGTAACTTCAACAAAAGTGTAGAAACTAGGGTGTTTTAAGGTAAGTAACGTTGTCTTGTCTTGAAATGTTTACAAAGTTCGCAGTCACTTCTAAAGATAGTAACATTCAAGTAAGTAGTTGATAATTTCCATGAAAGTTTTTGAATGTGATGTTTGCTATGGCATTAACCAGAACATTTTAAAAGGTATTTTGTAATTTCTCCAAACGTTCAGAGAACGTATAGAGGGAGTACCAAGGATTTGAATGGTTACTAGAAATGTTCACAAGGTACCCAGAAAGTTGAAGGAATTTTCAAAGAAAAATAAACTATGTTACATTAAAGCACTTGCTGGTTTCCAGGCAAGTTTTAAAAAGATATCTTGGTAGCAAAACAACTAGATCTTATCAATTGTGGAACATAACTGATAATTCAAGAATCAAGAAGAATCCAGAATCAGTTTATTTATATAGCGGCAATTTACAATAGATGTCGTCTCAAAGCACTTTACAAGAAAATCAATTAAAATCAAAGATACATCATAACAAATCAATTTGAAAAAGTTTCCAATCCAGGGAACCCCAGCAGATAGAGTCATTGACCTGCAGCATTCACTCCTCTGGAATTAGCAGACCAAAACAATGACTTGTGTTGTCGTTGACTTTACAGCAATCCCTGATACTGAGCATGCATGTAGCGACAGTGGAGAGGAAAAACTACCCTTTAACAGGAAGAAACCTCCAGCAGAACCAGGCTCAGTACAAGCAGCCATCTGCCACGACCAATCCCTGAGAGTGTATCTGTGAAAGGTTCAAATAGTGAAATTAGTGAAGTTGTACTCTCACCCTCCGTTACAGTCATTCCAATCCAACCTGGACTCGAACATCTATGTTTGATGTCTTTATCCGAACAGAATCCTGTCAGTAGAAATATCGGGAAATCTGCAAAATGTATGTGAAACAGTAGAGGACTTTTTCCTAAGTTAGTTTGAGAGCACACTGTTAAAGAAATGAAGCGACTTCTAAGCACAATGATTAAAGAACGGGAAAGCGGTGATGAACAATCTGACAGCGGCTGAGAGTTCGCCTGGTTGTCCTGTCATGCTGGAGGTTTGAGAGAATCAGAATCAGAATTCAGAATCAGAATCAGGCTTTATTGGCCAAATATGCTCACATGTACAAGGAATTTGCTTTCGGTTACATAGATGCTTCCAGTTTACAAAAAATACAGTAAAGAAACATTTGTAACATTTAGCATGTGTAAATTATATTTTTTTTAAAGTGCAGTTTTGTGCAGTATAAAGACTATAGAAGTTATAAAAATATATAAATCAATTGTTCAATTGTTCATGAGAATAATAGAAGTTGGAAAAAAGCTTCTCTGTAGCTGGTCGTACAGGTCTTCATGTGGCTGAAGCGTCGGCCTGATGGAAGGCACCAAAACAGGTGACGGCCTGGGTGAAACGGGTCGGTGATGATTTTCTCTGCACGCTTCCTGGTTCTGGAGGCATGCAGGTCCAGCAGTGTGGGCAGCTTTACACCGATGGTCCTCTCTGCAGACTTGATAATGCGCTGCAGTCTCTTGGTGGCGTGTTTTGTGAGAGCACTGCCCCACACTGTCATGGATGTGGTGATGATGGACTCTATGATAGCTGTGTAGAACAGCACCATCAGCTCTTGGGCTACTTTGAACTTCCTCAGCTGGTACAGAAAGTACATCCTCTGTTGAGCCCTCTTGATGATGGAGTGGATGTTGCTGTCCCACTTCAGGTTCTTGGAGATTGTTGTGCCCTGGAACTTGTAGGACTCCACAGCCATCAAAGTCCTGTGTAGGATGGTGAGTGCTGGCAGGGTTGGGGGGCTCCTCCTGAAGTCCAAGGTCATCTCCACTGTTTTTGCTGTGTTCAGCTCCAGCTTGTTCTAACTGCTCCAGAGGACAACCTGATCAACCACCCGTCTGTAAGCAGACTCATCACTGTCCTTGATGAGACCAATGACTGTTGTGTCATCTGCAAACTTCAGGATTTTATCAGAGGAGTCCATGGAAGTGCAGTCATTTGTGTACAGGGAGAAGAGCAGTGGGGAGAGTACACAACCCTGTGGGGCGCTCATGCTGATGGTTCGGGTCACTGAAGTACACTTTCCCAGCCTCACCTGCTGTTTTCTGCCAGTAAGAAAGTCAGTTATCCACTTGCAGGAGGAGGCTGGTACGCTGAGTTCAGTCAGTTTGCTGTGCAGTGTAGGAGAAAAAACTACAAACACATGAAGTGAAGCATCTAGAAACATCTCTAAGGCCTGTGTTTACCAGGACCTAACTGGGTTCAACTGGGTTATAATGGTGGGTATACAGCCGGTCAGTTGTTATCCACACAAGTCGTATCATTGTGCAGTCGTCGGTTGCAATGATCAAAAACTGCTTTGCATAAAATATATTGGCTTAAAAAAATATTTTGTACAAGGTGGAATTTAAAATATAAAAGAAGCTCTGTTTGTAACTTGAGCAAACACATTTATTGAATTTGTACTCAGTCCTTTTAACACATGTAAAAGTTATTGTATTTAATTAGTTGTTTTGGGCTGCACAGTGGAGCAGTGAGTAGCACTGTTGCCATGCAGAAAGAAGGCTCTGTGTTCAATTCCACCTTGGGTCTTAGGTCTAAATTGTCTTAATTGTCCTTAGGTGTGAGTGTTTGCATGAGCGGTTGTTTGTCCTGTATGTCTCCATGTGGCCCTGTGATGGACTGGCAACCTGTCCAGGGTGTAGCCCTGCCTCTCGCCCGGTGTAAGCAGGAGATAGGCGCCAGCAGACCCACCCGACCCCAAAAGGGAGAAGGGTGTACAGAAAATGGATGGATGGATGGAGTTTGATTTGCTGCAGGTCATCTGTTGCCTAGCAAACTAAAGCTCAGGCTCATTTATTGACAGCCAGGTTCTTGTGTTGGAGAATGAAGGAGTTCCCAAATGTTGTCCAGCTGGAGCCATGTTTGAGATTCATCAGTCAGTTAAATCAAAGTCAGACTCATTGTTTGTTTTACGTCAGCAAAGCCTAAACTGAGCAAACAGGCGATGCTGCAGTATTAGGTGCCGTATGGCTATAATCTAATGGACAATAGAAACAACAGTCCACCTAAAGAAGGACAAATCAGTTTAACAATTGCGAATCCAAACCAATAATATAAGGTATTATAAGTGTAAATGAAAACCAATGACATGCTATCAATGGCAAGACTTAATGAAAACAAAAACAAACAAACTAAATTATCTTTTAGGCCAATTCAATTAAATGTACAGGAAGTCCAATTACAGTTTGCCAGCACTTATCTGGTCTGGCTTTCTCCATGACGTTGTCTGCCAGGGAATTATTGCTCCTTTCCAAGCTTTGACTCCCATTAAACCTTGTTGATGCTGCACACTGAAGGGACCACAGGCGCTAATTCAATTAGACAAATACAACCTCTCGAGTGTACTGTAGCAGGTGGTTTTCAGGCCGTCTGCTTGGCGTGCTTCTGCTATGAATGACTACTTTCGCCTCCTGGAGCAGCTCTGCTGCCATTACCACATACAGATGAAGGCATAATTAATGTTTTACCTTGCACCTTAATCTGCTGATAGATACAAGGACACAGCCTGCTGGTGTGACGCACTCCTGGCTGAAGCATCTACACTACAATCTTTAAGAGTTTATAGGTCTGCAAGAGCTTTTTGGTATTTCTGTACAAGAATAACAAACATATGGCTGACTCATCGGCCAAGATATACACTAAATAACTTTCAGTTACAGCGGTATTTCTCTGGAGGCCATAAGAAGCAGTTTTAAGGTGCCTAAGAATGAATATTGACCATTGAATGAGTCCTAAGCATCCAGAAACTCTTGAAGACCCACCTCTACAAAGAGCATCTCCTATCTTAACTCTTACCCATACTTCTATACCCCCTCTACTACTCTCTCTGTATGGGGAACCAAATGTAAAAGAAAGTGATCACAGTTTTCGCACGCGCATTGTCTCCACATTTAGGTCATTTCGTTCACATTTAGTGATTTCCATTGATTTCCTTAATATTTAGCTCATTTTACACACATTTAGACATATGTTATATGTGAACGAAAAGTTTGTAAGTTTAAGTTTTATATCCAAATGTAAATATATATCTAAATGTTAAATCTTAATGAAAATCTTATATGTTAAATTTAAATGCTAAATCAAAATGTAAATGCTAAATGTAAATATTAAATCTGAATGTAAAAGTTACATGTTAAATATAAATGCTAAATCGAAATATAACACTTAGTGCGAAAACTGTGATCGCTTTCTTTTACATTCGGCACCCCATATCTCTGTACTTCTCTCTATGTCTTTGCTATCACCACAGACTGACTAGGGATTTCTCTCTAGATAGCTTATGGTCAGATTGATAACAACTGTAATATTATGTCTACTTTGTAAGTCCCTTTGAGTAAATCCATAAACACATAAACATTTACTGATTCTCCTATATGATGTGTAAACATCTTCTGGCCTTCTTCTTGACCTGTTAGTTATAAAGTTTCTGAGTGTGTATGCATCGATGCTTGTCCTGTGTTGATCTGTCCAGGATGTACCCTGCCTCTTACCCAATGAGCCATGGAGATAGGGACCAGAGATGCTATTGTATTCTAAAAACATAGCTGGGTATGGAACAATGCAAGGATAGATGAGATGCAAGACATTTAAGTTCTACAACAGTCAGGGATGGTTAAACAAATACACTCACCATCATCCATCAGTACCATAGCTGGTAGGTTTTCGAAAAAGTAGTAGATTTACCCCTGTTATCCTTATTTCTCCCTTCGTACTATTTTTGCTGTTGAGGTTCTTGATGATTGATGATCCTACTGTGAAGGATTCGCATACTTGGACTGAACAACCGAAAATCAGTTTCCATTGTGGCATGTGCATGACGAACATCGTAAAACTTGGTTCATAGTGTATTTTGTTTACCCTAGGGGCAGAAACTAACCATGGCCTGTTTGCTATTTAAAGCAACACTAAAGAAGTTTCAGTTTTAATTGATTTTGGCGTACAGCAGTCAGCACATTTGTAGTTGTTTTGTGTGTCAGGGTTCCTGCCACCCTCCTCAAAGTTGCTTAATGCCAGTTAAAGCAACACGGACGCCCTTGGGTCGTGACAGAGGCGTCATTCAACGAGCTGTAAGTCGACGTATAATCATAAAAGTTATGAAAATACTTTAGGAAGATTGAAAAATTACTTAGTGTTGCTTTTAAAGGCTCTGTAACTATCATTGTTGTATCTCACAGTTAAAATGTGACATTAAACAATGTATTATTAAACCTTCTGCCTACAATTTAACGCAATGACTGGAGGTGATTATAAAGAACAATACAAATATTCAAAAAAAATTATATCCAAGACATTAACATTAATATTTGCGTAGATCTTCTACATTTAAACATTTAAGTTTGCAGAGGTTGCTGTAAATGTTTACACAGAATTAAATCTGACTCACTTTCTTTTGAGTGTTTTTTAAAGATCTCCAGAAATATCAGTTGGTTTCATATTCATTTTTGCCCAAAGCTACAACATGTCCATCCTTGCGCACTTACACTTCTACTGTCACCTCCTGTCCACAACTGTTACTGCATCGCACTTACTATATTTGGTTTTGCTAAACGGCCCCAGCCCTTAATAAATGTTATATTTAGATTGACATTTGAAACTTTGCCTTGAATCGAACTGACAGCTGAATAGAAACATAGCTACTGAGGAAGTGTTTTAATATGATCCATCGCAGCGTGTGTGGGTGATGCTGTGCAGCTGCAGGGTCGGGCGGATCCTTTGTTTGTCTCGCATCTCCTGTTGACAGCAGTGGGGGAGCCTGGTGGGAGAGAGGCCACAGCAAAACTAATTCCCTGTAAAATGAGAGGTTTCTGCTCACTGAAAATTGTTCAAATACACAGGCTGGTTCTAAGGCTCCTGGGCTGAATGAAAACAACAAGAGCAACAGCTTGTGTTATTTCCCACAATTTTCGAGTGAATGTGTCGTGGCAGCGGCTCGTCTCCCGCCTGACCAACAGGAAGTTGTTCCGGGATAAACCGCTCCGCGGGGAGTTGGCCGTACCCTCCGCAGAGGAAATAAATGCTACTCATTGTTCATCTGACCCCCGTTTGTCTGTGTGAGAGTGTCAAGGATGTTGCAAATGATGTGGCTGTTTTCCCAGGCGATGTGTTTCCTGAATGGGAGTTTTAAACAAACACACAGAAATATGACACTTTTATTGTTCTCCCCAACTTTAATGGCGATGGCCCGAGAACAGTCACTAATGCCCTCCTCTAATGTTTCTTTCAATGGCTTCCTACACTGCAATAAACTAACAAGTCACACACAAATCAGCAGAGCACCCTCTTGAGGAAAAGCTGAAACAAAACAACATGTTTAGTTTACTTTTTATGTGTATGTACAGACTGGGGTATTTATATGGATATACCTAAAAAAGTGGGAACGGTTGGAGATTTCATAAGATCCTGTTTTTGGCACATTAGTATGTGGGAGGTGGATAATACTTTTTAAAGACACCTTGGGGGCTTTCAACTGGCCCACAACGACCAATCCACCAGAAAGCTGTTCATCCAGGAATGCTCGGACCTGACAACCATAATATAGAGATGTACCATCGTGCTGGAAAAACTCAGGAAACGTGCCAGCTACAATGCATAAGGAGGGACACACATTATTATGTGGAGATTTAAAGTATCTGAGTGTCCTTGAGGTTTCCATTTATGAAGAATGGCGCCCAAGGTCTTCCGATCTGACCTTGTTAGATTTTTATCTTTGGGGTCATCTGAAGGAAATTGTCTTTGAAAATACGGATACTGGAAGCCTGTAATAGCATTTCTCCTGCGGTGTTGCTATAAGTGTGTGAAGAGTGGGAGTATAGGGTTGCATTAACAATCCAACACGATATGCAGCACTTTGAACACATTTTATAAGTGGTCAGAGGCTTGTAAGTAACTCATGTAAGAATAAGGTTACGTTAAACCAAGCACAGTATTGTTATTCTTGTGAAATTTTCAATAAGTTTGATGTGTCACTCTTACCATGGAAAAAACTAAACTTAGATCCAACATAACCAAATTCAAAATGGCTGCCATGGTCACCACCCATCTTGAACATTTTCTACTCATCCCACATACTGATGTGCCACTTTATTCAGGTGTATCCATATAAAAGGTTGACCCTGTACGGTGCTGTGAGAAGTATAAACATCGTCATATCTTTTATCTTCAAGGTGTCGACTTGGCTTAACTTTGTTTCTCTGACCCAACTCCTCAGGTTAAAAACTCCAGATTTCATCAAGTACACTCAAGTACAAAGTAGGAAAGATGGTTTGGGAGAGGAGGGAAAGATAACAGGACATGGCCTCAGGTCTTATCTTGAATCAAACCAGCGCTGTTGCTGGGGCCCATCAGTGACAGCAACACCTAAAGCCTTTGCATCGTTAAGATTGGTTCTTACCGTCGCTGCTCCATTACAAATTTCACATCGTCTGGTTATCAGCTTCATGTTCACCGGCTCTTGTCACAAATCCTCTGAAATTTGTTTTGCTCGCCTTTATATGTGATGTTGTGTAATTCCTCATCAGATTTCCGTGGGCCTTTTTTTATAGCACTTAGAAAGGTTTGCGACACGCATCGACCTTTCAGTGAACGTTTAATGGTGAACCTTCCAAGGAGAATCCAAAGTCGAACCGAGACCGTTATAGGTAATCGAATAAAGTGTAAGTCAAGGGTTTCATATGACATTGAAGACCAAAATAGTGACATTAGCTTGTTAGTGGTCTCTATTGCCCTATCAGGGTGATTGCCCTGATAAATCCAGCCAAGAAATGAAGACACCTATTTTCAAGATAAGCCCAGTTGATTTCCTTTAAAATCCTCATGATCACCATGTCCTGTATGATGGAGAATCTCCAAATAAGCCTCCAAATGGCAAACTAAATCAAATTGAATCAAAACAATGAAATCACTTACATAGAGATGTTTAATATTAATAAGTAAATTAATTAATCTCAAAACATAGCCCTGTTTTTTGGAAAGCTCATTGAAAAAACAAAAAAAGTGATATGGACAGAATGTTTGCGCCTACAGAGCTAGGTTGGTTCAACACTTGCCAATACTCAACACAGTTGGACAGGGCCGGACTGGGAGATTTTTCAGGCCAGGAGTCAGATATGTAACCAGGCCACCCTGGGCTTTCCACGCATGCATGTTCCCACACATACATGTTCACATGATCAAATGCATGGGCACAAGCAAAACGCATTTGTGCGCGTGCTCAAACACACTTATAGCAAATTCCAAATAAAAGGCCACTTATTAGACCTCTTTAACTTTTGAGGTTGTAATATACAGTAACTTTACTGCTGTTAATGCAATAATACTAAGATAATAAAGATTTTACACAATAATAAGTGTCTAAGTTAGAGCTTTACAGTTAAATCATGTAAAAAATCAACTGCCTCAGTGGCACATTATCAGGGAATACTAATGAACCCCCACCTATGGTAAATCCAAGGTTGGAATACAAAAATGTTCATGTTTGATCTGGGATACAAACCAGCAAATAAGACATAGGAGCCATTTATATCAATGCTAGTGTCTGGTAGTGTTCATGTGTTGTTGCTCTACTGTAGAAATGGTTTTGTAACTTCTCCCAAATGCTCTACTTCTCCTGAAGTACCAGCAGGACCGGTGTCATCACCATCACCACCTTTGAATAGCAAACATATGTTTACTGTTTTTCCATAAACATGTTAATAGTATACTTGATAATAGTAAGATTATATCCAATTAGCTGGACAAATAAATAATTTAAAATGTAAATAAGGTGGCTTGTAAATTCCTGATTTTAACTTCCTAGTTCTTATCTTAAGTTAAAGCCTAAACCTATATAGGCTCCATATTTACACTGTAGATTGAATGTGTGCAGCCTCAAGTTCCTTTAGGGGTCTGAATTTAAACTTTAAACGAAAAAAAAGTTGGTAGAAATATATTTTAAAACATAAGAAAATGTATTTATCCTTAAAATAATATTTGCGCCAACATGTTGGGTGGTGCCGTGTCCTCCTCCAGTGCTTTTCTCTTTTTGTCTCCCTCCCTCTCTGTTCCTTTTACCCCGTTGGGAGACCCGAGTGGCTTCTCCTCACTTCTTGCTCCGCTACTTCTTGCTCCACTCGTTAGCTGCGCGAGCTGCCGGAACCAGACACACGCCACGCCCCTTCCTCCACACCTGTGTGGTTGATATAGACTGTTGGGGCGGGCCTCAATCGAAATAAACCAATTGTCTTTCCCTTCTCACATGGTGCTGGCATGAGTGGCCCTTAAGCCGCGCAGTTTTTTTTTTCTTTTTACAGTCACAGGCCAGAAGGCCAATATTAGGTCGCCGCTTTGGGAACACTCCCAGTTCTCCCTATGGCCAGTCAAGGCCTGCAGTTGAGCGTAATGGCAATATGGTTTTTTAGAGATTTATTAAAAGCAGCACACTGTCATGATTTTTAGCGATCTGACCCACAGCTCTCAGGAGATCAGTTAAACTTTTTATTGAGTACAGGTGGATGTGGTCCAGAAACTGGAAACGGAAGGTTTACTCCCAGAGGTGAGTAGTGGTCCGAGAAGGTTGACTGTTTATATGAGTTTGTTTCTTACTTGCAGGACATGAGATTATTCCACGCCAGGGAGGGGAGAATGGATGGAGATGTTGGAATCCAGAAGGCAGGTTGTCCAGGAGGTGTTTGATGGTATGCAGTCCGGGGCCTGAGCAGGCAGATCGAGCAGATGGCAGGAGGAGGTGGACCCAGATGGAGGTGGAACCAGAGGCAACAGGAAGACGGTGAGCTCGGAGAAGGTTTGGCAGTAATCTGGAGACGGAGAGTTGAACGGGTTGAGCAGACAACGAGGAAAGTTACAAGGAATAACTGGCTCTGAGGGAACAACGTTACCAATTGTAACTAATACTCAGGCGACAGTGCAGGAAGCACATTTGAGGAAGGACGCTCCAGCCTGGTGCTGTGGCGACCCCCAGTGGACAACCTGCAAACAGACTCCTCTTCATGGCACACACTGAGTAAAAACAGACAAAGCAGAAGTTGTCTTTTGATAGTAGCTTGTAATTTGGGAAAACTCAAAACTGAGTTTATGTTTAAGCATTTAGCAGACACTTTTATCCAAAGTGACTTACAAAGTAGACATAATGTTACACTTATTATCAATCTGTACATAAACTATCTAGAGGAAAATCCCCAATCAGAGTCAGTGGTGACAGTGAAGAGACGGAGGGAAGTACAGAGTAGTAGAGGGGGTATAGAGGTCTGGGTAAGAGTTAGGATAGCAGATGCTCTTTGAAGAGGAGGGTCTACAAGAGTTTATAGAAGACAGACAGGGACGCTGCTCTTCTTGTGGCGCTTGGTAGGTCATTCCACCATCTTGGAACAACACAAAAAAAACAGTCTGGATTGTCTTAAACTGGTGTAGGCACTGGTAGACCACAATCCATTGATGACTGAAGTGACAGAGCTGTGACATAAGCTTTTGCATGAGTTTTCAAGTAGATGGGAGCCATACCCTTAAGAACTTTGTAAGCTAGCATTTGTCATGATCTGTGTTTTTGGTTTGGTTCAGTTTTCTATAATAGTCTTGTTTTATTATTATTATCATTATTTATATTATTAGTTCTTGTTCTAGGTTATTTTCTAGTTTGGTTTAGTCTTGGGTTTTGTTCTTTTCTGTAGTTCCCCCTGCTCTGTCCCTATTCTCTCTGGGTTTTCCCTCATCATTATCAATCACATCTGTTTGTAATCATCTAATCACTTTCTCCACCAATCCAACCCCGGTTCCTCCATACTTAAGTCATACTTAAGTCATTCTCCAACAGACCGCAGAACATTTTTCGCTGTCATGGTTGTTTAATGTTTCTTTGAAGTTATGGTAGCACAGAAGTACGTCTTTTTCTACATAAACTCACAGAGCAGGCTAACCTGAATCTAAATAGCATCTTTCTTCAGGTTCGTTGTTGAATACCCTTCCTATATCAAGCCTTCTCAAAGTATGTGAAGCTTTTATTAGTGCAAAGACAGCACCAGCATTATATTACGGTAAATTAGCTCAAGAACAAAGCCCAATTCATATGTGTGTATTTGCAGATGAACCAGAACTTGACGACATAGTATTGTTAGTCCTTTGGTCGTGTAATAAAAACCAAGAGTTAGAAAAACAGAGTGGAGAAAAATAAACCTTTTCTGTCTACATTATATGTAAATATGCATTTTTTTCCCGTCTCACTGTGTATATAGCAGCATAAAATTAGTTTTATGTTGTTTTTGTTTATTTTTGAATTACTTCTTATTGAACCAAAGACTCAAATTTAAATTAAATCCCCTCGGGGAGCAGCAGGCAGCTTCTTTTTATGGCTGAAATTATTTCTGAATGAATGATCTACACTATTTGAGTGTTGCATAAAATTATTTCTAACCCACAATTTGTTTTAAAAGAAAACAGCCTAAACTTGACTCAAACTTACATAAATAAAAGAACTGCTGAGGCCCAGAGCATTAAAAGGATCAATATTTTTATCATTTATGACATGAATCAATAGTTCTGTCCCAGCGCTTCTCCCCTGAGTATCATTTCCAGTTACTCTCTTTCTTTTGTGGGACGAACGAGGCTTCCAGAGGTATCGGTATTAGAGCGAGAGCCTATAGGTCGAAGGACATTGATCTGCCTCATTATTCCTCTCCATTGAACATTCACTTTCGCCATTAATGGCTGGAAAAAAAAATAATATTCAGAGTCTCTAACTGTCGGTGATGTCAGGATGCCCCTCTCTACTGTGTCTTGTTGTTTAAAAGCAGCAGTGCTCTATTGACTTTCTTGTTTAAGTGGTGGTTCTCTGTGTTTGGGCGTTGTGGATGTAGTTACCGGGTGCTTTAGTCCCGGCAGCGAGGGGGGCACGACGGTCAATAGAGCCCAGCAGCTAAGCAAATCTACAGGAAACTCTTAACTTTGAGGCACCAAAAACGGAAGGAGGGCGGAACGGAACAGGACCAAATTACTTCTCAACTGACGGAGCAGAAAATGTTTATGGCTGTCGTTCATTGACTTCTAGTTTTTGACAGTAAAAGTTAAATCATATCAATACTAGACCAACTAGTCTCAATCTACAGGTTTATTTAAGTTATTTCTATAGTTATGCTGCTATAGGCTAAGACTGCAAGGCAACAGTACTACCGCCTGCCTCCAAATTCACAAACACAGAGCTAATTTTCTGGTCTAGCAGTGGGTAGAGTAGTTGGTTTCGCAGTTAATAGGTTGCAAGTTCATTTCCAACTGTCTCCTGTCACTGGCCCACTTACTGATACATGCATCAGTAGTGAATGCGGCACCTTTTTCCTTGTTATCGACTCTCATTCATTTTCAGGTAGTTAAAAGTTTATAGTTATGCCTTTATTTTGGGTGGGAACTGTTTACCCAGCAGATTGTTTTTCCTCTCGTTCTTAACGGCGCAGTAAACAACATTAATTGTGTGCCCAGAATGCACCACTGTTCTACATTCATCTACCACAAACACATTAAAGCTGAAATGAGTGAATGTTCTCCTCACTTCCTGAAGCCCAAAAGTAATAACAGCAATTACAAACATGATCATGTTGCTTTATGATCTAACACAGATTATATCATTTTTCTGTATGTCTTTTGCATTTTAGCGCTGTAGAAAAAGCATTTAGCTGGTGAATGCCGGTTGCTTTGGAGCTTTAACTGTAGATTTTTCATATTAGCACAATTAACTGATAGTTTAGCAGTGGTGAGCACTGTTATTTGCTTTAGGAATAGCACAATTAACTTTTGAGTTAGCCGTGCCCAACACTGCCGGACAGACAAGGCAAACGCAGACTGCAACGTCATGCATGTGCATATTTTGGCATCAGAAATCAAAGCAGAAAACAAATGAAGCCTCAGCTGATAAATATGTGGAGTCTCTGTATCTGGTGCAGGAGTTTGCGTCATTTTTACAGTGCGATAAAGCTGACAGCTGTAACATCTGACGTATTTTCCACTATTCCCGCAGCGTAACCTGTGCGGCCTGATACGAAGTTTACTTTGAGATAAACCTGAGTAGCACAAAGACACTTTAAGCTTGTTGGACGCCGAATAGACACATCTGAAGATCGGGAAGGTGGCGATAAGCTTGACGTGCCGCGCCATGATCTGGCTGGAAAAGCATGATAAGAAACATGAAAAGGAAAGTGACTCTGTAGCGGATTCCTCGATAGGGAGCGAGTCACTGTTAGAGTTGCTGAACATTGTCGGCGGATGGAGGAGCTTTCCTGCAGGGCTCAGACTGACAAACGAATAAATAAAACCCAAAGAAAGCAGAATATTAAATGACTTATCAGTATGAATCTGAACAGCGAGTGACAGATTACAGTCATTAACAATTAAGATTTACTGGTATTATTTTGGATAAATGATCACTTCCTGTTTTCAGATGCACTGAATAAACTAAATAAGTACACAATTGTTACCTGCAGCATGATAAATGTCATTTTATCTACATCTTCATTTGTGCTGCATAAATGTAGTAAAAACTAAAATAAAAAACAGGCTTTGCTCGCCTTCATCAATTGATGGTAAATGAGGATTTCTACTATTTTTTAAATTAAGTATCAAATTGTGTTATTTTAACCTAAACAAATCTGTTGGTTTGACCAGGAAGAAGTCAAATGCATGGATATATAAATGTTAAATGTGGATTTACTGTATTTGAAACCCAGATGGTGAAAAATATCCTCCTCATGTCAATAGTTGGGTTTCCATCCGACTGTCATGGCAATTTTGAGCAAAAGTAATAAAAAAAAAATTACTAATAGCTGTTTACGTTCTTTTTCAGAAAGGCCAACAGCTTATTTCACATAAATCTGCAGAATAATGCTTCTAACAAACGCCTTTGGTTCCGCAGTGGTTCTGGTTCTGTTGGAGTTAGATAGCTGTGCACGCAACTCTAACATTCATATTCGTATTTATATGTCAATAATGTTCTTCTACCCAAAACTCTTGTTTTGATGTGAGTATGAATCTAAACCTGAGTTCCAAGACTTGTGAATACAAATCTACTTTGACTACGACCTCTATGGACACACATTCAAGTTTGTGGGTGAAAAATTTGGTAAAACGACGTCACAGGGCGGAGTAATCGATCCAGGATCACATCAAACACAGCCCGCTCCAAATTCAAAGCTGGCAGAGGATAGTGAACAGGGTGGACCAGATAGATAGATAGATAGATAGATCAGTACAGATAGATAGATAGATAGATATGAACGTAACAGTAGTGATCACACCTTTTTGACAGTGATCTTACTCCATACTTATGGATGTCTCTGCTTTATTTCCTTGAGTCATGACCTCTGACCTTTACAAGGCGACCAAGGCCTGTGGAGCTGTGGATGTTGTTCTGGGTATTTGTGTGACCTCCTGGATGGGTTGTGGAGTAATCTTGCTAGATACTTTTCATGGTGCGTTCCCCGTGTGTGAATGATGTTTCTAACCGAGATTCTCTGGAGCTTCAGAAACGTAAAGATTTCAGTAACTTAGTCTCTCATCTGTTTTCATATTTCTGTCCGATCTGAGCTCAGTGTGTTACTTCCTGCGATCTGTTGCTTCAGGCTCTGTCTAAGTGATTTCTTGGACCCCCCCCCCAGACCAAGCAGTATTCCCCTTTCACATTAAAATCACATGTGAAAACCATGTATTACATGTTACGTGAATTGAGTCACATGAAGGACCACAGGTGTACATGTGACTTATGAAAGTGTTAAAAACAGGTTCTCAAAAGGTTTTCACTGAATACCGTGAAATTTACACGAGATTCCCATTTTCCATACATGAGTCAAATTCTCCACATATTCTATTCACATGTTAAACGTGTAATCATCTTCAGCACATATTTAAACATGTGGAAATATGTGATCTGAATCTGCTAAGGAGTTTTTTAACATCACGTTGAAAATCCACAGCTGTACGTGTGATTGTTCCTGTGACATCATTTCACATGTGATAGATGGTGTTCACTTTTGATTTTTCACATGTGAAATTCTTGTTTTAGAGCAGGCCCTGGGAGACTTTTTAAAACTTAATAAAAGGTTCAGCATCATTGAAAACTGCATTTGAATGGTACAAACGTAGAACCAACTGTGGGTTCTCTCCTAACATAAACTTTTTATAGTTTTATAAACACTTTTTAAACTTTTTTCAAACATGTGAACACGGTTAAAGTGAATGACATTAAGATTTTTAGATTCTCTTTGATTTAATTGGGTTTTCTAGCAAAGTGGGAGCAGTCAGTGTGAATCCCAGGATCAAACACGAGAGTAAACATCAGGTGAAGTGAACGAAACAAAGTGTTTTTCTTTAACACGGAGGAGCAAGTCGGTCCTTTCAACCTGAGTGGCGTCCAGTCACCGTCAGCATGCTGATTGGTGCCGCAGGGGCTTCAGGCAGGGGGCTAATGATGGCCGGCGTCCTCTCACAGACAGCCGCTAAGTGATGGAGCTGTAACGTGTCAGGCTGGGGAAGCCTTTAAACTTTTAAAAAATTGCTTTCTCCCCTGGAACACGCTGTGATAAACGAGAGGCGAGGTGTTTCGCTTTAAATTGAGCTTCCGCTCAGACGTTTGACTCGTTTGGTTGTCAGAGGATGAAGAAGCGGCAAGAAAGCAAATGTTTGGACTTTTAAGTCTGGCAAACTAAATAAACCCTAAAAAAATAAAAATTCTGAAATTCTTTTTTTAAATCAAACATTTAAATGACATGAGAATGGATTTAAATAATGAAATCCATTCAAATTTAATAATACATTTTTTTAATTTACTAGATTAATGGAAAAACTATACGTAAATATATAGAAAAAACACATTAAAGTAAACTAAAATTATATAAATAAAATAAGATAAAAGGAAATTAATAAAATAACTTAAGAAAAAATGAAATTACAATAAAATATTATGTTTGTCAATACAAGGATATTAAGTAACGACATCTCAGTTTATTAGATGTTTTTTTTATTTGTAATATTCAACATAGAATAAAATGTTTCTATTTTCCAGCTTTTTAAAATGACAAAAATTTTCAAACTTCTTTAACCTTTTTGGGCAAACAAATCATAAAAAAAGACGATTATTTAAATTGTTCATTTAATAGTTAACACGTTTTTTATAGTGTTCTGTACAACCGTATTTTTTCTACTAAATAAAAGTAAAGGAAAATAGATAAATCAACTACATATTGCTTCATAAACAAGCAAATTAATGAAGGATTACAATTGATTCCAGGTAAGAGAAACAAACTGTATCGTTCATTTCTATGTTTTTTAATCACCTACTGACTGATACGTGATGATGCAACACCATTTATTGATCTATGCACAATGATTTTGTACACATTTCTAACAAATATGCAACTATTCCACACTAAAAGCTAAATCTACACCTTTATTTTTCACTAACTTTCTTGCACAGCCGTTCCTGGATCCCAACTTTTAGCTTGTTGGAGTCTAATTGTCTCTGAGAAGTTTTGGTCTCTACGTCGAACCTCAAATTTTCTTGAACACACTGCAGAATGAGCGTGTGGGCGGCGGGCCGCTGACCTGTGCAGCCCTGGAGATGGGCACCGCTCTCCCCTCCTGCAAATAATCTCCATCTATTGTTATTGTCGTTTTGTGGCTCACAAATTTTAAGAGTCGGGAGGATTTTTAATTAAACAAGGACAGATTCAGAATGCTGTTATATAACCGAAGTAATAAACCTGCAAACTTCCACTACAAGCCAATTAAATTAAATTCCAATTAAATTTAAAATGGAAAAGACTTTTGAGATTTATTTTTCAAAATATGCCCCAACAAACAGTTACCAAAATTCAATTTGAAACGTAAAATTAGAAAATGAAAAAGCATTTGCAGAGATGCTTTTTAATTTTAAGAATGTGGCTGCATTATGTGACTCCTAAATAAAATTAGTTATCAATCCTCCTATTTGCATTTGCATTTTCTTCTTCAAGACCGAACATTTTACGCCATTTTGTTCTGCCGGCAAAGTAATGCACACAACTCGAAAAGGAAAAAGCATTCCGGTATGGCAAGCCGTTTTAACATACGATCGTTTTCATCTGATCATCCGTAATTACATTCCAGATATCTAAAAATGCATTTTGACTAGACAAAACTACATTCCGACTCTCTGGAATGGTAGTTTAAGATATCTGTATTTACATTTTCACTAGTAAGACTAATAATTCAAGATATCTTCAATTACATTTTGACTACTCAAAATTCCTTTCAAGATATCTCAAATGATGTCCCCGGATTCGTTAATGGATGGGTCACAGATCCGTAATTATAATTTAAGATATCTCGAACGTAATTATGACTAGTCAGAATTACAATTTTAGATTTCTGAAGTAAGAGATTGTAAGCGACCTCTTTGGCTTTACTGAGCTTTCCAAACCATTGCCTGAACATTCAATGGCGCTGGCAGTTGTGGACAAAATTGTGAGAAAATGCCACAATATAGAAAGAGCTCTTCAGTATGGGATATGCTGAGAGCGCAAAAATAGTGTACTTGAAGAATGCTTAAGAAGTTTGCAAAGAATTTCTGATTTAGTTTCTGCCGACACTAATTTACAGCATTTAGGTATACACAGAAGACCCAAGTACCATACATTGAGTGCTAAATAATATAAGGGGGCTAATAAGTGGTTTTAGATCTTTCAGGGCAAAAGATACTCTGGGAAGAGCTGGGTCTTCAAGGATTTCTTGAAGGTGGAAAGAGAATCTGATGCTCCGATAGTTAACGTAAGGTCGTTCCACCAGTGAGGAACGGCAAATGAGAAGAGTTTAGATTGACCTGCATGGGGCCTTGGTCGGGTTAGTTGGCGCTCCTTCGAGGAACGGAGCGGGCGGGCAGTGACGTAAGGCTTTAAGAGGGTGTTGAGGTAGATGGGTGCTGATCCATCAAACACTCTGTATGGCAGCATTAGTGATTTGAATTTGATGCGTGCAGCTAAGGGAAGCCAATGGAGTTAAGTAAAAAGGGGTGTGACATGCAATCGCTTTGGCAGGTTGAAAACCAGGCGAGCTGCAGCATTCTGGATCATCTGTAGCAGTCTCACAGCACAGACTGGAAGACCTGTAAGGACGGCATTGCAGTAGTCAAGGCGGGAAATGACCAAGGACTGAACTAGTAGCTGTGTCACGTGTTGATTTAGATATGTCCTAATGTTCCGGATGTTGAATAGAGAGAAGCGACACGATCGAGCGACAGAGGCAACCTGATCCACAAAGGTCAGCTGATCATTGATCATGAAGCCCAGGTTTCTTACAACCTTAGTGGTGCCACAGATAGGGAGTCTAACCTGATGCTGATGTTGTGGTGAATACTTTCCTTGGCTGGGATAACAAGCAATTCGGTTTTAGAGAAGTTGAGTTGGTGTTGGTGATCTTTCTCCCATGCAGATATGTCAGAAAGACATATTCGCTCTGTGTTCTGGATCTCCCCTCCGTTCCCTGCCATGACCATTGCTTCCTCCCTCAAGACACATCCACATTATCTCAATAAACTTTATTATTGTACTCCTGAGAGTCCTCGGTGTATGTCCGTCAGATACCTGAAAACTATGTCAGTCCCTTTTATTTGAGATATCTTTAATTAGAATTATGACTAGTCAAAACTAAAAAAAAAAAGTAAAAAAAAACGAGATATCTCTAATTTACTTTTTTGACTAGTCATAATTTAATTGTAGATATCCAAAATTTGTATATCAGATAGTCAGTAATTCATTGTATATATCTTTAATTGAAATCTCAATAAAACTCAATGGTAAATTGAGAGACTAGTCGAGACTAGTCGAAATTACGACTAGTCAGAATGTAATTAAAAAGATTCTCAAATAGATATTTTGTCTAGTCAAAATTTAATTAGATATATCTTAAATAACCAAAACGTCTCGTCATAAAATGATTTGAGATATCTGGAATGTAAGGGCGGCAAAACCGAAGTCATGTTAAAATGGCCGAATTTATGTTAAAACGGCCAAGAATGCTTTTTCGTTTTTGAGTTGTGGGCAGTACTTTGCGGGCAGACCAAGAAAACGAAAAAGCAATGTCCATTTTTTTTTCTTTCTGATTATGGCGTAAAATGTGGGGCCTTGAAGAAGAAAATGAAAATGCAAATAGGATGATTGATTACTAATTTTATTTATGAGTCAAATAATGGAGCCACATTCTTAAAATGGAAAAGCATTCCGCAAATGCTTTTTCATTTTCAAATTTTACATTTCAAATTGAATTTTGGTAACCGTCATGATGTTTAAGCTTCTGACCCACATAAACACAGAACTCTCAGGAGAACAGTTATGATGAATTTTATTGAAGGGGGAATGAGTGGGATCCGGAAACGGGAGACAGCGGGTGATGGCGATTTTCGGCAAGTCAGCGGGAATAGTGGGACAGCGGGGAACGGCAGGAGCGTACGACGACGTGGGAGACCAGAGAACACTGAGGTGGAGGACAGGACAGGTGAGCAGTTGTGATGTAGTGAGAGGATAAAGTTGGACAGATCTTACTTGTGGTAGATTGGATGTTGACGCCAGGGGAGAGGTGAGAGGTGAGTTCCTTCCAGTGGTGAGAGGGTTGAGAAGTTGTCTAGGGGGGTGTGCACGGCAGATGAAGTAATGCTGGAGCGGGCAGATCAAGCTGAGCCAAGAGGAGTGGGGAGACCAGATGGATGCGGTGAACAAGAGAAAGATCTTGTGAGAATTGGAGCATCGGAGATGAAGGGAACCTGAGGTGAGCACAATAGTTGTTAGGAGAGTGGGAAAAAAGGCAGCAACAAAGTAAGGATCATAAAAACTAGAAAAACAACTGGAGACTGAACTAGGAGAGAAAACACTGAAACTAGAAAACAAGAGAACTACAAAAAACACACGAGATCTAGAGAATGGCGCTGAAACAAAGATTACCAGGAGTAACAAACACTCAGATGACGAGTAGCTGATCCACCACTCCTCTTATACTGGCTCAGCTCATCAACGCTAACCGGGAGCACCAGGAGTGGCAAACGCTCCAGCAGAGGACGAGGTCGGGTGACCCCCTGGACAACTGGAAAAGTGCTGAAAAGGAACTGTTTGCTGGGTCATATTTTGAAAAATTAATAAGTCTTTTTCATTTTACATTTAATTAAGTGAAAGAATGCGCAGTCTTAAAGAAGAACATTAAAATTAAAACAGGATTATTGATTACTAATTTCATTTATGAGTCAAATAATGCAGCCACATTATTAAAATGAAACATTTCTGAAAATGCTTTTTCATTTGAATTATGGTAACGATTTGCTTCAATAATAACATTATGTTTATAGATCATTCATATTATTGTATTGTTTTTATTTATTAGTGATATGTTTAAATTGACTGTTCACTTGGTTTTCATCCGTACAAAGGGGTCTATCCCTCATCCAGGGATGTACCGATATAAGAGGCGGAGCTAGATGTGGGGGCCAGAGTAGTACCGGACCCCCTAGATGCCATCCCAGATAATTGACATGTCACCACACTACAGGTTTTGTAGGTAGGAGCAAGCTTCCTTTTTTAAATCTGAGACAAGTGTTGACGGCTAGGTCCCTCCCATCCAGTAGTGGACGATATGTACCACCAAGAGCTGTAAACCACCTTATTAAAACAAGAACAGTGTAAGAGGCAGATCTGAACATTTATGCTTAGCTTAGCATAACTGGTTTGTGAGCTAATCTCTTCTACTCAGAAAACCCCGGAATATATTTCTAAGTGTTCTCAGTGATGATTGTTATAGGTCCTAAGGGAAATGAACAACAACCAAAACAAAGTTAATTATTAATCATTTTTATTGTAATTAACTAAAAGGTTCCCCTCTAGCTCTATCCGTTAATGGATATCAACTAAATAGGATAAAGATATTCAGGGAAGTGACCCAAAAAACAAACCGGAAACAAAACACAAATGAATGATAGGATGTCAGCCGCCCTCACAATTCTTATGAAGAGACAAACAATCCTAACTGGGCGGACTAACAAAGAAAAAAACTAACTTTACAAAGGACATCAGTGAAAAACTGTAAAAACACAAAATTACTAACTGCTTATTAACTCGACACATTAAAAACACTGCCTACCTGCACTGCATAAATCAACACAGAGAACGAAACCTGGTGTAGCCGATCTGGTGCAACCTTACCAAATAAAAACAATATAACAAACATGCAATTCATTCTGATTAAAAGAGACAAATGTGTAAGCCTACCTGCAGCGTGGTACCACCACGGCCAGGTAGCGCTACTACTGGAACACCATTAATGCAGCCCTGTATAAAAACACCACATCAGCACAACTTAAGAGAATAGCTCAAAAACAGTTTTCCTCAAACCTACCACAGCCAGCAAACAGCATGGGCCCAGCAAACACCATGGGCCCAACACACACCTGGTCTCACACACAGGAAATTGACACTTGGCCACCACCCTTCCAGCTTCCCCTTTATGGAGGCTCAGGCTGTGGAGAGTGCGAAACCTACTGGTGCCACCTGTTACATTCCTCCCCACCATTATACATTGGCGACCCGACTATGTAGGTAAAAAACTGTTTACTCATTTCTTCTGTACAGAACAGGGCAGCCTATAAGGGTATTGCTATTAATATTTGTATTGCAGTTTTTTCCATCAATAGGTCGATTAAATCTGCTGGGTTTCCTCAAATTGGAAACTTTTTAAACAGATTTTAATGATAAATCAAATGTGTTGAACTGCTAAATACCTAGAATTAATTCAATTAGGACTTTACCAATACAAGTAAAACAAATTGGGATAACACATGATAAAAAATTAAATAATTTCAAATTAATTGACAGGAAATTACTCAAGTTAAATAGAAGGAAAGAATTAGAAATATTCAAATACTATTATTAATACAAAGCAACAAGGAAATCATTTAAAGAAGCATCAAAACATATCAGTTTTTTTTACAGATTAGGATGACTGAAGAGTTAAGAAAATGGATGGAAGGACGGACATCAGTGTTTTGTAGCTGTTCATGTAAACTGGTTTCAACCAAAAACATAAATAATCGATGTTTAAAGTTATAAATTGTTGTCTTATATTGTTGTTTACTGATAGATTTTCTTTTTGGCATTCTATTTTCTTGTTTTCTATTTTGGTATTTTTATTTTGTAACATCATTAAACTGTAGGTGATCAGACTTGAACCTTTTGACCAAGTTTACATCACGCTGACATTTACTTGAAATTGTAAACTTGTTTTTTTTTCATTTCTGAGCTGTGAGCATCGACAGCACCGACCTCGCCTACACCCACGATAAACACCTAAGGCTCCTTCTCCCTCCATTGATATCCTGCATCTGTGTAACCTCGCTCCTCACTGCCTCACCTCCAAAGTAAATCTATGAATCCCCCTAAAAATTCTCGTTTCAGGAGAATGAAAACGGGCCTACAGGCAAATCCACACAGGTATGTACTTCGGAATTTGGTCTGTTTGCTCATTGATCCTCCGAGCAAAGCGATGTGGGAGCTGGAATCAATGGACCGGGAAATTAGCCCTTAATTAAGAAGCATTTGTATTCCAGTCAGCCGGCGGCGCTGGAGGAGACACCCCTGTGCATACTTACCACAAACGGACGGGAAACCACATGATTTATGAGGGAATACGGATTCAAATCTGACACGTAAAAAGGAGAAACTTAAAGTTCAAACATTCGCTGTCAATGTGTCAGATGTTCATGAAGTAAAAGGTTCTTGACTACAACGTTTATTCATTCCTACAAAGTTTTAAAAGCAAAACTCTGAAAAGTGTGGTGTGCATTTATATTCAAGTTCTCTAAGTTAAACTCTGTCCATCAACCTTTTACTGGAGTTCAAGCTGAGTTTTTCTTGGAGTCTCTAAATGTAAACCCAGGAAAACTCAGGTGAACACACAGTACTGCAGCAGGATTTTTGGAAAGTGGCTTTTTTATCTGATTCTCCGATTCTTTGAAGGAGACAGAACGATGAGTGACAGAGAAGCCCTACGTAAACACAGACCATCGGTTCATTACTCAGAGGCTTCATGAATAAAAAACAATCTGATGGGATATAAAGAAGAATCTTATCATTTACCTGGGATTGTTTCACCCACAGGACTGCAAAGAAAAGTATCTAGTATCTACGTATCCAAAGCTAAGCGGGTAACAAAACAGTTCAAATAAAAATAAACTATATTGGCAGAACAAATCCAGAATCCATGAGAAACTTTACAAGAAAATAAATAAAAATCATAGATCATAAAAGTTCCCATTTTGTCCATGAACTAACATAAAATAAAATAAAGTACAATTCAAGCATTTATATTTATATTAGTATTTATATTTTTAAGTTTTAAAAAGTAAATAAAAGCAAAATAAAGAAAATAGAACAAAAATTTAAAAGGTAAATTTATAAAATCAAATAAATGGACAGTAAAAAGATTTAATTTAACAAAAATTAAGGCAAATATTAAACAAACAAAAAAAAAATCAAAGTATATATCTACATAATAAGAACAAAAATTGAAAATGATAATTAAAAAGAAAACGAAATAAAATTGTATAACTGATATTATTACAATAAATTACATTATATAATAAATAAATACAATAAATTATCGTAGAAACATTACAAATAAATCAGGAACCTAAGAGGAATCTTTCCATTTGTCTGGAATTATTTCACGTGCAGGACCGTGAAGAATAGGATGTTTATGTTGGAAACCATCATGAAGTGTGGAAACTCCATTGGCAGGTTAAGCTAGTATAGACGTATCATACCAGAGATCAGGTTTCAGCTTAGAGAAGCGACCGATCAGCTGGTCTTTAGGCCAAACGTCAAATGGTCCAGATGGATAATCAAGGAGACTGCTGGAGGATGCTGGCTCCATGGTAATGTGCTGCTTCAGTTTTTCTGTCACACAGTTTAAACCATACAGTCTCATCTGAGGAGAAAACCGTCGCCCACGTGTTTGCCGAGTCTCCTCCACGTCTGTCCTGTGAAGGTCAGATTTGTGGGCTGAGGCTCGGCTTGTCTGGCCTGTCAGTTCAGGTGGATGTCAACGTCGTAGCGTGTCTGCGGTTCGTCCGTCATCTTTCCACGTTCAAACAAAGGATCGAACGAGATGTTCAGAGCTGCTCAGAAACGTTTATTTTACACAGAAAACTGAGCCTGGAGGAGAAAATGGAAGAGGCAGAAAAATAAAGAGGATAGGAGGAGAATAAAGGTTAGAGCGCAGCGGGATGCGATCCAACCATCAGTGTCAGATCCTCACTTCCACTCAGACATCACGCCGTAATCAGACGACATCTCTCCTCACGCCACGGGGGAGGCTGGGAACTCCCGCTAAGGAGCAGGGGAAGCTGGGAAATATGAGGGAAATGGTCAGAGTGGAGGGAGCTGATGTGAAACCTGTGGCTGTCCTGCAGGTGGATGTTGTTGAGGACATAAAGAGACTGACATCCTGAAGACGAAACTTTCCAGCTTGGTTTTGTGTTGAAACAGAGGTCAGCTCTGGAGGTCACATTTATCTATTCATAAAAACCTGTTACGGTTCAACTTGATTATTAACCACATTCATTTCTACCTCTGAGTTCTGATAAACTTCGGGAATACGAATTAAGACAGGTGAGCACTCTTGAGGTTCGTCATGTTTGAACTTCAGACGACTGTTTTAAGTACGAAGAGCCGCCAGTGAGCGGCTCGACCCCTTGACAACGTCCCCTCCAAATAATGAAAAGATTTTAATATTGCTGAAGGCAGATTAGATCATAGAATTACAGTAAAGTTTATTTAAGACAAATCACTTTTAATCAAACCATGGAGGTTCAAAGTTTATTTTTATATAGGTTAAGACGTTGTTTTTTGCTGGTTATTTTTATCTAAGGCTTCGATTGTACATCAGGTCTTGAGGCTCATTCCGATTTATCGTTGAATTATCAAGCGACCCACGTGAACCGAAAAACAGGAGGAGGAAAAGAGGAGGAATGTAGACGTCCCACAGCAGCACCGTGTTTACGCCAGCAACAACACGGCCGCCGTCTGTGGACGTTAGAGTTGTCGAGCCACCGTACCGTCACAAGATCAGAACAAGATGAAGGAAGCTGAGAAAAAAAGAAAGCTAAACTCGCCACTGCTTGCTTCGGACATTGTTTACATCCAGATTTACCATGTCTGGCTTCTTCTGCTGGACAATTTTGACGCTCGTCTGACAATGATGACGGAAAAGTTGGAAAAAAGCCAACAGAACAGCAAATCTTGACAATGGAAAATTGGATTTAGTTTAACATGGAATTGGCACAAATACAATTTTTTATGGGTGAAAAGATTTGAATTTGGGTCGTTCAGACTGCGGTTCGCAAACTAATTCAACTGTACAGACTAAATATTTAGTTTGTAGTCTAAATATTCAATGTGAAGAAGATTAAACTGGCTAAATATTTAGTTTGTCAAACTTTTAATTTATTAATTATGTTCGTCTGGGTTTTTCTGGTTCACAAATATGACGCACGTCTCACATCAGTGACATAAATGTTGGATCAAATGTGACAACTATTAGATATGTTACATTGACTATTTTAATTAAAAACAGAGACAAAAAAACACCCTCTGCTTTCAAATGGTAAAAAAAACAAAAAACTACCTGATTTCGGCCTGATTTTTAAACACTAGTGGCGTGAAGGTCATGAAGGTCTCAAGTGTTTAGGAATACTATTTCAGATCCTGAGAGGAAAACTTTGAGGCACATCCTCTGTTTGGTCATGACTGAGAACCAGCAAGAGGAGCTGAGCTTCCTCAGAGTCCAAGCTGGTACTTACGGCTCCAACATGTCAGAGATGGACTTTGGCGACGGATGTGGGCGTGTTTTAAAAATGTGGAGCTTGACACTCAGTGAACAATTTAGATTTAATATTTAGAATTAACAGTTAAATTTAGTATTTAGATTTAACGTAGAACATTTACATTTACATATAACATGTAGATTTATATTTGTGGATGGATAGCTCAAGTGGTACGTTGCCTGACCAGAGCATCCAGTGTGGGTCCTTAGGCATGACCCTTTGCGCTACGGCTTACCTGGCGCTGCAGATGGCTGCCTTGGTGTTATTACACCGAATCAAATTCCTAGTATGTCCTGTATGTGCCTGGCAAATAAAGCTGATCTAATCTTTTAATCGTTAATTTAGATATAAAACTTAAACTTACAAACTTCCTTCACATATAACATATGTCTCAATGTCTCAATCAACTGAATTTTGCTAAATGTGCATGAAATGACCTAAATGTGAGTGGGAAAACTATGATAACTTTCTTTTACATTCTGCGCCCCATAACCGTGGAGACGAGTGGTTTTAAAGTCTAGTCTTTGAGCAACGGGAAGTCAGAGCAGAGACTTGCACTAATCTTCAGTTCAATTTCAATTCAGTTCACTTGTTTAGTGCCAGTTTGTATGTCGCCTCAAGCCACTGTTGGTGACTTTCCAGCAATCCCTCATACTGAGCATGCATGTGATGACAGTGGAGAGGAAAAACTCCCCTTTAACAGCAAGAAACCTCCAACAGAACCCAAACCAGGACCTGGTTGCAGCAGTCTGCCGTGGCTGACTGGAGGGTTGAGGAGACAGAAAACACAAATAAAAACACATGAAACTGAAAAAACTTTAATAGCAGCCGATGGAGAACGTTAGTTTCTGGCAGCACCACCAGCCGATGTTGTCTAAGCTGACGGAGAACCAGACCAGGTGTAGCTTCTACAGAAAGTTACTTACAGCTCACTTAAAACCCCCTGTGGTTCCGATCCATTCACTGAGGACAGAATGATCATGTCTAAGATGGGGGATGTAATCAATGCAAACAATAGTTTGTTTCTGATTGGGTCCAACATACAAGTTGACACTGTTAGATTAGGTCAATAGTTTTGATACTTCAGAAAGATCCACTGGATCAAAACAACTCCAGCAGAGATCAGGCTCTAGAGCTACAGTCAGTTCTTCCTCCATTACTGAGGTAGAAGTTATCATGTTTGGGAGGATGCCAATCATTTTTTGTTTTTATCAATAGAAAACCTGGAGCCGGCCTTCTATGAGTAATAACCGTCTTTTTTAAAGTGGCTACGCTATCTAATGTAATATGGTTATTTCCTGGTTTTGGTAAGAAGCAGCATTCTGGATCTTCTATCTAGCAGCTTCATTAGGGTGGCGCCCAGTAGGTCGTTCCATTAGCCAAACCTGCCAGAGACGAACACGTTTATCAGTCATCTTAGATGCTAATAAATGCTGATGTTTAATGTGTTGACGTCAGAGTTCAGGGCTGGATGTGTCTTGCAGAGACTGAAAAGATCTCCTGAAAGTTTCCCACCTATAAAAATACTTACACTGAAAAATGAATGAATGCATTTCATTTCCTCATTATACAAAAGAAACCATTTAAAAATATAACTTTAACCCTGATGCTACAACCACCATTACATTAAATGGCATATTTTCCCCCAAGGCAACATGTTTACCAGGATGCCGTCTCCATGGCAGCACGAGATTCTGAAAATATTTACGTTTTATGTTCGTTCAGTGATTTCTTTTAAAACTATTATGTATTTGATGTTACTTGCAGTTAATTACACGCTCTCACTAGACTATCAGAGTAAACTTTGACCTTTCCTCTCTTGTAATTCCCTCTCATTTTTCTCTGTTTATGAATTCAGCCTCATTTTGTTTCACATTAAGAAAGAAGATTGAAGAAATCAAAGCGAGAACCAGGACGAGGCACTGAAGTTGAAAACAGCAGAGCCAGGTATCTTTAGAGTATATAATAAAGAGCCCGTGTGATTTCCACCCTCGTTAGTCATCTAATTAGTCCACCTGTGTGTAATTGAATCCCAGTGCAAATGCAGCTGTTCAGTTTCCGGCCTCCGAGGTTCATTAGAGGAAAATCAGCATCTTGGAGACCAAAAAACAGCAAGTCATTAACTATTCTCGCAGAAGTCTGATGATTGCATTTAATTTGTAGTAGGATTGTCTATAATGTGTGTGTAATGGAAATTTACACCATATTTGTCAGATTTTTTATGTTTTATTTTACAAAATTGTTTTTTTTAAAGGAACTCTTTGAAACTTTTCGACGTTCTTATAATACTTTCATAACTTTTGTGATCATACCTCGACTTATAGCTCGTTGAATGACGCCTCTGTCATGGGACGAGGGGGTCATGTATTGCTTTAACCGGCACTAAGAGACTTTGAGGAGGGTGGCAGGAACCCTGCCACTCAAAACAACTACAAATGTGCTGACTGCTTTACGGCATGTGTCACTTCCCCCCGTTTCTTATCTCCAACATCATCATCTGACATTGTTTCACCACAATTAGATTCATCACCTCATCGCTATTCATCCTACACACAAATACTGGAGACAGAAATGTACTTCAATCCAACTGCAGGCGACCAGGAGATCTTCCTGCAGTAAAAACATAAGTAGTAGAGTAGGGGCAGAGTAGGGGTATGAATACTTGTGAATGTCATCGTAACGGTTTCTGTCAACAGTTTCTGAAACATCTCAGGTTATCAGAGATCAAATACTTGGAGCTACAGCTCTTCAGGTGTGGTCATGGAGAACACAGAGTAACCCAAGGAGTCAAGAATCAAGATTCAGTTTATTTATATAGCCCCAATCTACAACAGTTGTTGTCTCAAGGCACTTTACAAGAAAATCAATTAAAATCAAAGATACATCATAAACAAATCAGTTTGAAAATGTTTTCAATATAAGGAACCCCAGCAGATTCATGGAGTCATTGACTTGCAGCATTCACTCCTCTGGAATCAGCAGGCAGAAACAATGGCTTGTGTTGTCGTTGACTTTACAGCAATCCCTCATACTGAGCATGCATGTGGCAACAGTGGAGAGGAAAAACTCCCCTTTAACAGGAAGAAACGTCCATCAGAACCAGGCTCAGTAAAAGCAGCCATCTGCAACGACCGACTGGAGGTTTGAAAAGACAGAAAACTAAAATAGATGCAGAGGATACTAAAAAAAGAGTTTATAGCAGCAGTTGTAGAAAGTCACTGGAAGCATCTCAGCCCATGTTCTCCTCCAAGAAGCTGTGTCAGCTAACAGAACACCAGACCATGTGAGGAGAATATGGAGAGAAGAACACTAAGAGAAATCAAAAGGTTAACAAGGTTGAAATAACGTTAACTAAGTAGATTGGAGAAAGGAAGAAAGTAGCAGAGAGAGAATTGGTCAGATTGTCCTCCAGCAGTCTAAGCCTATAGCAGCAGAACTATAGAAAAACTTAAATAACTTAACCCTATAGAGTGAGACATGAAGAAGGTAGAGCAAAGGAGAACCGTCTGTCTAGACTGAGTTCCTCCCCAACCGGATTAGGCTGTCTTCTCTACCTCTTCCTAACTATAAACTTTATCAAACAGGAAGGTTT
>JAVLVB010000653.1:251042-266107 GCA_032876305.1 Orestias chungarensis
ATATATATATATATATATATATGCTCTCTGCTTTTTTACAGATGATGTCGTCCTACTCACTTTCATCAGACCGTGATCTTCAACCTTGGCTGGAAGAGTTCACACCACGGTCCTGAGCCAGAAAAGGGTGGAGAACCTTCATATTTTATATGTTTTATATATATGTGTTATATATTTGTTAAAGCGGGTTAATGCAGTTATGCAAGGCAAACTGTGTTATAGATGACATCATAGTTCGACATTTAAATTTAATTCAAATATACTTCATCCTAAAAGCTCAAAAAGTGTATTGTGATAGTCTAAGGACCCCCTGAAATAACCCTGGCTCACATGGAGAGTTTGAGCTGCTGTACCAGTGAACATTGTGTTTGAATTTCATATTTTTTATTTTTTCACGGATCAACCTCAAAAGATTTTGCAAAAACTGGATGCCTTGATTGTTAATAAAAAAAGATGTAATAATATTGATGAATCCTGTTTTACATTTTTTTTAATGTATTAAAACAAAACCGTTTGTTTATTGTTCAACCGACAGAAAATATTCCTTACAAATAAAAACAGTTTGCACCATGTGTTCTGCACCATGTGTTCTGCACCATGTGTTCTGCACCATGTGTTCTGCACCATGTGTTCTGCACACTTGACCTGAAATCCTCCTTCAGTGCAGGATTCAATGGCTACACTTAAACGTTAGCGCCACCTGCTGGCAGCAAAAATAACTACAGCTGTTTGTGACAGGAACAGTTTTTTGAGGGAAAAAGTAAATGTTACAACAAATCTGCTAAAATACGAGAAATAAAACCAATTTTATCATGTTTTCTGTATATAATCTTGAAATGCATGAGGTTTTATTTATTTTATTTTTTTATAGGTGTTGCTGTGCAATGTGGACAAGCATCTCCAGTCACCTGTCTGTTTAAAAAAAGTTTAAAGGTCAAGCTGCCATGTTAGAAATGCCCCTTTAAAAAAAATCTAAGATGTAAGTTACAGCAACACTTACTTCTCTCATATTGCAGTTTTGTTAACACACCTGTGTTAAAGGAAACTAATTACCAAGCACGCAATCAGAAACCTTGTTGTTTCTTTTATTGTCTTAGATAGTAATAAAACACAATGTGGCATAGTTAAAGTAATACCCTGATAACAAAAGATGAGCTTGCAGCACACAGATACAAAACACAGAGAGAGTCCCTCTGTGAGTGAACTACAAAAACTGTCCATATAAACAACATATACAGCCGGATGCATAGAAACGAGTAGACAAACGATCGGATGCTCAGGATTTTCTCCTGACTTTTACAAGATAATTAATCAGGTCGTTTACAACTAAACTAAGTTATTAAGTGGCAAATTCAAACCTGACATAAAGTAATATGTTTGAAAGAATTTGCTTTTACGCCTCTTCATTTTTAAAACTCTAAAGTGCTTTGTGACATCTTTTGGAATAAGTTTGATAAATTCACTCAACTAGTGAAACTTTATTCTGTCTTTATGCTTTTTAGAAAAACCCAGTTTTGATCTTAGAAGACGTTGTTGCTACAGACGAAGATTACAAACAATCATGATTTATTAAAGGAATTGATATTCATTGTGTCATAAATTATGTCCAAATTAAATTATAACTACAACGAAAATGTTCAGCAACTGAAACCTACTTAACTTAAAAGACCTAAAGAACAACGAGCTAATTTAGCTAAAAACAAGCGAAGCTAACTTGTTTTAGGTAAGGTAAAAGGTAAAAAGGGTAAAAAAAACACTTTGTTTGTTTGCTTTTTGCTCTTTTACTCCTTTTTCATTGAACAAGTCAACTTTAGAGTGTAAACCACTTTCAGACACTCGTTTCAGGTGATTATTATTGCTCCACTTTCAGTTATGGCTTAAATGTTTTCGTTTATTTTCAGAACATGTGACTGTTTCTGTTCATCACATTTGACATAAAGCCATGAGGTGACTTTACAAAATAATACTGCAAAACCTAAAGATGGATTTCCAAACAATAGAATAGTAATGGAACGATCTACAGCTTTTAAGAAGCTGACTGGGTCGACGTTACAGTCAGGTCTTGACTCCCATTGACAGTTTTAGCAGTGCTGAGTAATTCTCATGGACCAAGTTCAAATGATCGTGTAAGCCTGGTCTTGAGTTATGGTTATAAAAAAACAACCTCTAATAACTTAAATTGCATTTGATGGAAGAACTTCTGCATAGACTCCGTTCTGACCTTAGATACAAGTTTTAGATGAAAGCTTTAAGCACGAGCGTTCACATCTGGCCCTAAAATCTAACCTGAATGATCACGACTCAGAAAATCACTTATTATTATGCATAAACCATAAAGTAAGAAAGTCACCTTGGTCGTATTTCTGCAAAGTTTTTTTTTTACAAAAACAATTATCTTGATAACCTGACAGACCCAATAAAGACAACAAATGAATTTGTGGCTTCTCGGCTCTTAAAAGCAAAACTCAATCAAGATCCTAAAAGCTAGGTGACATAAATACACAACGGACAGCGTGCATTTTTGGATTTGTCACCCTAACGTGCGAAGCCAACCCCATAACCAATTAAAACAGGCGACACTACTGGAAGAAACGCAACCAGTCAGCATTTGTGGCAGCACAGTGCATCAGAGATATATTGTCAGCTTGAGCAACGTTAATATCATAATGAACTGTTTGGAATGTGTCATCTGCTGGGTAATATATTTTGAGTGACAGAAATCAATAGCAGGACAGTTTTATAATCAGTCTGTTGGATGGAGGAAGCAAATTAAAGAGAAACAAGGGGGAATTGTGAGCAACAGATTTCTAGCATTATATGGTTTTCTAAAATCACACAGCATTAGTCGGCAACCTGGGAATTAACATTCAACACAATCTAATCAGAGCTCCAAATAGGACCTTGTTTTTCATTTCTTTTAGAACATCTTTTCCTAAAAAGCAGACAGAAATGAATCTTTATAAAGATATTTGTACAAACTCAGTATTTTCAACTAAAAATCACTTATACTGCGTATAAAGCCTAAACTTTATCGTGGCTCTAAGCTTTTTGTCCAACAACTTTTTGAGCTTATAAGACGTAGTTGCTTCTAACATCGTTTTATAGACTTTTCCAAAGATATCCAAATCTGTTTGTTCTGACTTTTAGTACAGAACTAAAAGCTGACTTAGCTTGCTTTAGCTTACTTTAGGGTCTATTTCAGCAGCAACTCTTCAGATGTGCGTACAAAAGATGGTTGTTGTCTTTGTTTGCCTTGTACTTCTCTGTATCTTTTATAGTTTCCTTTCTTATTGGGGAAGTAAGATTACTTGCCATATTAATAGGTACGTCTTGATTATTTGATTGCAGTGAACTCACTACCGTGTTCAAGGCTAGTACGTTTAGACATTCTCACATGTGCAGGTAGGGATTTAAACAACTCCCTGCTGTTATTGCCCAGTTTAAGTTTCCTATTGTTAGCTTTAAGGACTTGAACCTGAAGTTCCACACAATAAGGATTCAGCTCAATTCGTCTTCACCTCGTCTAGACGTCTAAATGGTTTGAGTTGCTGCAATACGATCGGCTGATTAGGTAGTTATGTTAGTAAGCAATCGGACAAGTCACAATTCATTCCATTTATGCCACTTTTATTCCATTAAAAAACAAACTGATCTATGCTTAAATTTGCTTTTATAGCAACGGTTTGAAACCCTTCTAGGGTTGTTTGAAAATTTAAAGGATATTATAGAAGAATAATAGAATGCAATTTGTTATAAAGGTACAAATATTTAAGTATTTAGGACGTTGTTTCATACAAATATAATAAAAGACTTCAATAATTTTTATTTCTAAATTTCAGTATATTTTCCGCCGCTGTCCATTAGATTCTATTTAAATACAATAAATGCAAAACTAAAGGTTTTTATCCTCAAAAGAAAAAATCTAAACGATACTTTTACTGTAATTAAAGATTAAATGGTCAATAACATTATCTGAAGGGAAGGGTTTGGGGTTTAATGGTGTTAGTGTCTTTTATTTTGGAATAATTGTTTTACATACAAATCAAAATATTATAATTGAAAAAAAGTGTCTCAGGCGCTCATTTACATAAATATCCAGAACCCATGCATGTTTAGGGAAAGTGAAACTATTCTTTTTTTTTACCATATTCACAACTATTTAAAATGTGAGCAGTTCAAAATCCTGGTTCAGTCGTTAATTAACCAACTCTGGATGCATCCAAGATTTTTCTAAGTATTTAGGAAGAGAAAGATGATGACCGTTCTTTTAAATTCAAGGATTTTAAGTAAAATACATATTTATAGGTTATTGTTTAACTTTCTTATATTGCTATTACATCTTTTGCCCTGAGTGGAGAGCTGCTGCAGAGTTTGGTTTTTTAGAGAAGAAAATCAAGATGCATGAATGAGTAACTAGTGAAAACAACTGCTAAATAAACAAACTGTCTGTCTGGAGCTCCACAGGGTCAATATACCTGGCTGGGCTACTGTAGCCAATCCTTTGGTCACTCGTGCCAAAAGTTGGTTTCAATGGTGCAAGGAGCTCAAATCTTGGTCTGTGGACAATGTGAAACATGTGTTGTTCTCTGATGAGACCATCTGTACTGTTTTCTCCACATCTTGGAGAGTTATGATATTGAGAAGCCCCAAAGAAGCGTACCACCCAGACTGTTGCATGCCCAGAGTGAAGCATGGGGGTGGATCAGTGATGGTTTGGGCTTCGATATCATTGCATTCCCTTGGTCCAATACTTGTGCTAGATGGACGTGTCACTGCCAAGGACAACTGAACCATTCTGGGGGACCATGTGCATCCAGTGGTTCAAACATTGTATCCTGAAGGCGGTGCTGTGTATCAGCATGACAATGAACTAATACACACAGCAAGACTGGTGACAGATTGGTTTGATGACCATGAAAGTGAAGATGAACATCTCCACGCTGAGCTGTGAGGTGACTTTATCAAGTTTCTGTGTTCGTTAAGCTCTAACTCTGTATGTGGAGAATCTTGAACCTCAATGCATGTCCTGCAGAAAGCAGGAGAGCAAGAGAAATAAGGGCTGCTGTAAAGATCACCAGAACATTTTAGAGGCGATGATTTCACTGTCCAGCAGGACGTGGTCCAGCTTACCAGGGGCGCCAACACCGGCTTTAATTATCATGATGGCATCAGCAAACTGACCGAGGTAAACTCCAGAAAGAATCATTGTCAACAGGAAGAAATGAGAGACACCAGAACCAGAGGAAGATCCCCTCCATGCCACGCCGCACTAATGCAGTAATTCATTTAAAAAGATCCCCAAATAAGGAGAGATTTAACTTACTGTAAAGTTTATGTAGGTAATACGTCTTATTAGAATCTTATTTCTATGTTAAAAACTTTAATCAACGTTTATTTACCCCTGGTGGGCCAAACAGATGGACGTCCTGGATTGGCTTCTTTGCAAACGGCAGCAAGTCCGTGTCAAACAGAGTTATTAGGAAATGCTTTGGCTTCCTGAGCTTTACTTGTTTTAGAGATTAATCGGAATTTTTTACCATATAATTTGGAGAAATGTGAAGAAAATCTGCACATATTAAACTTTATTGATGCAGATCTAAAAATGTCAGAGTCTATATTGAACTTTGTCTTGATCAGCTATCAATCCTAATCAAACTGAAACAAAAAAAACCAAAACCAAAACAATTTTCTATGACATCATTCGTTCACCTAAATTTTGTAGAGAAATGCAGTGAAAATATTTGATTTTGTTTAACTAAACTCTGAGTTTTTCTGAACACTGAGAGTTTAACCTGAGACCTGGTTCAGTTCGGACATCGTTGTTGAAATCAATCATTTGTAACAGATCCGATTAATTAAACGACCTAAATACGACTCAACTGTGTTGCACAAGCTGGGATTAATGCCAAAATAATTAATTTATACACATTTAATCCTTATAATAAAGATTGTTCATAAACTGACAAGATTTTGATCCAATTTGGATCTTTTAAAAAGTTTCTACCTGAACACAATCTAAGTTCGAACTAAATGTTTTATTATCTCTGCACCGTTTGTTTGGTCTCTTAACGTTTACCTCACCTGGACAAGTCTAACCGTTTCATTTTAAACACGTTTCAATGTTAGAAAAGTTTAAACTTTCAGTGAACTTTAGGGTTGGGGGAAAAAAAAGCTTCTTCATTTTAAAAACTGAACATTGTGGTGTAATAAAACAAAAAAGCATTTTAACGTCTGGAAAGAAGATAGAGGCAGACTGACAGGATCTAATCTGCATTTCCTGAATAAAGAGTTTCAGAGATCTAATTCTGAATCTGTAATCAGTGAACCGCTGCAGCTAAAACAGCCGAAAAGCTAAAGTCACGCAGCAGGTTTTGATGCTCAACCCTAATATTTAAATAAAACCAAACATTTAATTCATTGTTCATATTAATTGGATGAGATTAACATTGGAAGCAATTTTAAAGTTTTTTAGCTACGGGAGCCGACCACATCGTCACAAGATCAGAACAGGATGAAGGAAGCTGAGAGATAAGAAAGCTAAACTCGGCACCGCTCGCTTCGGACGTTGTTTACTTCCAGATTTACCACGTCTGGCTTCTTCTGCTGCACAATTATGACGCAGATCTCAGATTAAGGATGTCAAAGGTGGATAAAATGACCGATCAGACTGCACATGCTTTGAAAACTGTCACATACGGCTTTGATTGAGAACCATGTGTGGAAGAAAAATTTAGATTTTTTGCAAAATTTTGAATTTTTGGAGTGAAAAGTTTCAAACCAAACCCAAAATGCCTTTTGTAGCTGTAGTTTTTGTTTGTTTTTTTTATTTGGAAGACGTGGCCAGCTATAAAACTACTTTTATTCATCTAAAAAAGAATTTTTTTCAAAAAGGAAAAGTGCTTCTAAATGAATTAGATTTTTCCAGAGATTTGCATCTCCGTTCCTCCAACATCTGGATGCATCCCTGCTGTAACACCTGAAGCATTTCGCCGTCCTGCTGGTTAAACATTAATTTGGTTTGTGCAAATATTCAGGTTTTAAACCAGTTTCGGCTTTTCTAAAATAGGATTCGGTTTTGAGATTAGCTTAATCCCTGTGATCGAACAACAATTCATCTGGACAGTTTGTAAACTCTGAGAAACAAAACTCAAACTAATGATCTTAGATCGTGTTTTTTAGATGTTGTTATTCACCCAGAAAAGTAAATTAAATAGTTTAATTTTGTTTCCATGCATTGATCGATTAAAAGATCCTGAAATGATTCAAATGATTCGTTTCTGGCTGAAGGTAAATACAGGTCAGAGTGAGACATCTTCCTCCTGCAACTTAACGATATTTACATGGAAATTATGTTTTGTTTTAATCCGTATAAAAGCCTCAAGTTTCTGGATTCAAGCATCTGAACGTGTGTTTCTCAGTAGCTCTGACACGCGTTGCTCAGTCAGTCAGTCAGTTGGCTGTGAGTTCGTTAAAAATACTCAGAAGTCCTGCGGGGAGTCCGCTTGTTTCCAGCGCCGGACCACAGGTTGCCGTTTCTGGATCGACGCTGGTTCCAGTGGGAGAATTTAAGAAGGAAAATCTGGCCTCAGAGCGACAGCTTCCAGTGATCCACCAGATTCCACAGTGCATCCCCGGTAGAGACCCCAAATCAGTCGCTGGAGAGCAGAGCGGAACCGTCCAGGTCGGCGGCAAACAGCTCCTTGTAGAGAGGAGGGAAGAGAGTTCGGAGCGCGTCGGGGTAGACGGCTCTGAACGCCGACAGCTTCTCCGAGTGCAGGCCGCACAGAGAGCGGAGCAGCGACGCCTTACGCCTTAGCTGAGGAGGGAGAGCGACAATAGCAGCGGGATTAGATCGTTAGCATGAAGTCGATCACAGCTGCACAGACTTAATTCATCTTTTATTTAAAATCTTCTTTTCTCAGGCTGCAGTTACTTTTAAAAACCACAACTGGGGGCAAAGGAGTGACGAACAAAGCTGAAACAACTAATCGATCAATTAATTAAATAGTTAAAAACTAATTTAGTCATAGATTAGTTGCGTTATAATCACGTTTTACCGTAAGCGTCTATTTTAACACAATCTGTTATATCTGCGGTCAATAGGGGGCAGTAATGAGCTACATAACACTGTTATCAGTCAATCGTTAGCCTTGTTTTGCTAGCGCATGGCTCATGAACACATTTGCCCTGAGCAAGATGGCGGAGCAGGAAAATGTAGGAAAGTCTTCTTTAAGTGAACATCTGAGACCAAAACATGTCGAGACGAAACCACGTAATTAGTCAAACTAAGTAAAAGCACAAAAACAGATAAATAAGTGATTTCTATATCAATTTAATTAATGTTTACTTCAAACCACTAAAGATGATAAAGGGCAAAGTACGACTGGATTAAATTTGTGGCTAAAGGTATGAAAGGTGTGTAGTTTATGGCTCATGTTTCATTGTGCGGACATGTCTCATAGAGAGGAGGTTAAAGCAGAAACAAAAGGAGCTGCGTGAGGCTGATAAGGTGTGTTGTGATTCCATGTTACATTCTCTATAGTACGGGTGGGTACAATTCAACAGGTATGTTTCTGTATTGTTTGAAATCCGTGCTCCATGTGCCCCCTTTTAACTTTGAGCACCTGCCCCTCCAAAGGTCTCTGCACGGCCCTGGTAACTAGTTACACATACTCGTGTAACTTTTTATAACAAACTAATTAATTTCACTACAATGTACTTTTTGCTTTAAGTATAATTATCAAGTATCACTACTTCTACTTGAGTAAAACCTCTTCCTGCTGTGAGTAACTTTTCAAACTGAAATCAAGGCTGGGTTTAATCCGAAAATGACAGAAACAAACCTCAAAGTTTAAATTGAAGTGAGACAGTTGGAGAAGTGCTTTTGTTTTTACTTTTATTTATTTTCCCACAATCTAATGTCACCAAACACGGACTTGAGTCATTTTTTGGGTTAGAGCTTCTTACTTTTACTTTAGTAAACAAATTTTCATTTTTTAACTAGTCTTACTCTTTTCTAGTTAATCTACACACCTAAAATGCTAACAGTACCGCTAACGTTTACCTCAGCGCTTAGTCACGTTAGCTAACTTTGAAAGCTTTAGCGCACTTTCACTAAATGATTTCTCTAATGCGCTAATTTACTTTCTGTTGCAAACTTTCAGTTAAATAAAGTTTGACATCAGTGTTAAAGTTTTGGTTATCAGCTATTTAAAATTACAGTAGTTAGCCTTTATACTCATGCTCTTATTTTGAAGTAAATATTGACTGTCTAGGCCGTAGTTCAGTTTCCTCACCTTCTTTTTTTCTCCCTTTAAAACAAGAAACAAGAAAATAACATAATATAAACGTACGGTATATTAAATCTATATATTGGCATAATGAGACATGTAAATTATAATGTAGAATTATTTGCTTCTCAGGTTTAAAGTACTTCTAACAGCAGATATAATTTTAACATTTAAACCGCATTTTAAGGACCACAGATTCCTTTTGTTTAATTTTACAGTGTTTTGTCTGCAGGTTTCTGTTTCTAACAGAACAAATACCACCCTTAAAACCGAGATGTTTAGTTACAATTCATTTATTTTCCACAGGATGGCAGTATAGTACCAGAATGCCAAATTACAATACATAAAGTATGACACTAAATATTTAAATGAGTCTGAATTTTTTTTTAAATGGAAGCAAAAGCAGAAATATATATTTTTCAATTACACAATTAATAATTAAAATTAATTAATTAATCATAATTGCACTTCTTGTGTAAATATTGTCCTCAGATTCAAAGCAAACCTGCAGAATCTTGACCTGCGGTTGGAAGTTACCAATCAGACGCCTGGGTCTCTATAGAAACAGCTCCAGCTTAAACTAATTCCTACATCAGCACAGAAACAGGAAGTCACTTATTAAATCAAGGAATTATTTTACCGTGTTATTAAAAGTAAAGCAACACGATTAATTAAGGCAGATACAAGTATACCCGTCTTCATTTCCAGTTTATATTAATAACGTAAATAATCTTTTGCACATTGAAACTGCACTAAGGTATTTATGCTATCTTTTTTTGCCGTTACTATAAATAATGTTATTGTGGTTTTTTTCATTTGTTCATCTCATTCAATATTTTCTATACAGCTTGTAACTTCTGCTGGTAACAATTAATGAAAATTACTTCAATTTCAATAAATGATTTACTTAATGTAATTTAAATGTTGTCCACAAGGTGGAATCATTATATCAGTTTAAATAGCATGCTGGATCGTTTCCCTCTTAAATTTGAAATATGTTGATAGTAAAGGTGTTTAAGGGACTCGTCAGTTTTCCTCACTACCTTGTCCAGGACTCCGTCGTCTCTGCCGTTCTTCTGCAGGACGCGTTGCAGAGCCGACTCCGTCTTCTGCTGAAGCTTCTCCACCTGAAGCCTCTCCCGCAGCCACGACCGGTCTGCACAAACAGAAACACACACACACACACACACACACACACACACACACACACACACACACACACACACACACACACACACACACACACACGTCACTTCCTGAAGCTCCAGAAGCCGTAGATCGCTTTTGCCTGGAAGGACGAGCGCGCACACCTGCAGAGAGCAGAACAAACGCAGAGAAAAGAGCGATCTCCTCCTCGGTCAGCTGCAGCGAACACATGCTCTTGGCGAAGTCGAACACGGACGTGATCAGGTCATCACAGCCTGGAAAAACACAGGAGAGAGATTCTGTTTAAACACAAAATATGGCCTGTAAAAAACATATTTAACCACACATTTATCAGTACTCTGTAATCATATTTATAGCTAATTTTAAACTATCCTCCTTTAAATTCAGCTTAACTTATAACTACTTTTGTAATCCAAGAGGAAAAAATAACATTGTTATAACTTTAAACATGTTGATGCCTGTAGAGTAGGATGATTTCCAGTAGCAGCCAGTTATCCTGCAGCTTCTGACTGAAGACATCTTGTAAATCCGATGAATCGGGTTCTTCGTTGAAACTGGCCTTAAATGAATGTGTGTGTATCGCTTTAAGAGCTCGTTAGGCTGTCTATGTTAAATGTTCTGCGATTGGTTGACTTAATTTCCAACCTTATGTGACATTTTTTGTTTTTGTTACCAGAACACGTTTTACAGTTAATGAGAAGTAAGGTTTAACTTGATAAGGGTCTCACGGCTGCTGTTGAAGAAATATGGGTAATAAAAACAATGGCAAAACTCTCCACCAGAGGGGGAACAAAAGCGATGAAATGTTCATTAAATAAATCAGTTTGCTGAAAGATCCTCAGCTCACCTAAGGATTTGAAGACGTCTGGACTTGCAAATTTCCCATCAAAGTAGACGGTGTTGTTCTGAGAGTCAAACACGCGACACATTCGTACGAAGATGACCTCTAAGGACCCTGCGGGGGAAAAACAGAGATCAGTTTAACACGGGACGAAAGGGCTTCGTTAACGCAGACAGAAATGCGACAAACATCCGACTTTACATCAGAGCAGCAGAACGGCTTGGTTATTTTACTGTCAAGCTATTTTATTTCACTAAAATATGGAATATGCATATTCATAATTCTGTTAATTGCAGCATTAACACAACAAAAATAGAAGAATTTGAGTTTTGATTTTCTAAACATGTTGTGGGCCCTTTCCTTGATTATTGCAGGATTTCTTTGCGATTGCAGATTTGCGTTTCTCTGGAGGGACTGCATAAGAAAACTTTATTGGTATATTCGTCATCTTCACAACTCTCATCATCATCATCTTTCTCATCATTATCATCATCATCATCATCACCTTCATTATCATCATCATCATAATTTTAAATATGATCATTATCATCATCATTCTTATATTCATTATCATAACTCTCATCATCAACATCATCATCAATATCATCATCATCATCATCTTCCTCATCATCATCTTTCTCATCATCATCATTCTCATCATCATCATCATCATCATCATCATTTTCAATATGATCATTATCATAATCTTCATCATCATCATTCTTATATTCTTCATCATCATAACTCTCATCATCAACATCATCATCATATTTCTCATCATCATCATTATCATCATTTTCATCATCACCATCATTATCATCATCATCATTTTCAATATGATCATTATCATCATCATCCTCATCTTCATCATCGTCATTCTTATATTCTTCATTATCATAACTCTCATCATCATCATCATCATCATCTCTCTCATCATCATCGTTCTCATCATCATGATCATCATCATCATTATCATAACTCTCATCATCATCATCATCATCACTATCATCATCATCATCTCTCTCATCATCATCATTCTCATCATCATCATCTTTCTCATCATCATTCTCATCATTTTCAGTATGATCATTATCATCATCTTCATCATCATTATTCTTATATTCTTCATCATTTTAATTCTCATCAACAACATCCTCATCACTATCATCATCATCATTCTCATCATCATCATCATTCTCATCATCACCTTCATTATCATCATTTTCAATATGATCATTATCATCATCATCTTCATCAGTCTTATATTCTTCATTATTATAACTCTCATCATCAACATCATCATCACTATCATCATCATCATAATCATCATCTTTCTCATCATCATTGTCATCATTCTCAACATCATTTTCAATATGATCATTATCATCATCATCATTCTTAAATTCTTCATCATCATAACTCTCATCATCATCACTTTTATCATCCTCATCATCATCATTCTCATCATCATTGTCATTATCATTCTTATTATAAAAATCATCATTCTCATAATCATCATCATCGCAACAAATTTGAACATTTCTACAGCAGGAATAAAAAGCAGTTTAGAGACGAGCTACAAGTGCGTGTCCCATCTTAGCTGAGCTACGTGTTTTAAAATTGAGCGTAACTGGATTCGTTTGAGCAAAGACCAGGGTTCTGCGTTTCTGAGCTGATGCTCCTCACCCGCTTTCAGCAGCACGATCTGGTCGTTCTGGCAGAGATCCATGAAGCCTTCGATCCGCTTTGCAAACTCCACCACATACTGTACAGCGTCTGTGATCTTCACCGCGCAAAGCTGCCACATCGCCTCCTGTGGCTGAACAGAGCACAACAGGCGGAGACGTCAGACAGGAACACATCGGCCTTTAAGAGCTGGCTCAGGTAAATTAGACCTGTATCACCAATCTAGAGGACAATCGTTTAGTGAATAAAACTTGTTTCAACATTTTTCTGATCCAAACAAACCTTCTTCTGATACTTCTCCACCTCTTCCTGCAGGAAGCTCTGCCAGCTCATCTCTTGGAGCTCCTCCCTCAGGTACTGACACGTTTCCAGGTGAGACTTGGAGATGATGTGACCCAAGTGATCTGGAAAAAAATACTTCAGAGCTTAGAATCAACAGATTCTGTTCCTCTGAGTGCTTATTTGCTCATTTTTGACTCCTGTTCTATTATTCTGAGACGAGTCATACACAGAACTCCCTTTTGAGTTGGATCTAATAAAAATAAATTAATAAATGGGTTGGCCAGATAAACATAACTGAAAGTATGTCTATATTAAACCTGTAGCACAAAATAAATAAATCCAATTTTCTTTTTAAAATTCAACACAAACAGATTTTCTTTGTTCAACTTCCTCAAAGTGTTTCTTGTTTGAAAAGAAAACTATATAAAATAATTTAAAAACACATAATGAACACAGCTCACATTAGTAAAAGACCCACACAGTTAGCGCTAGCTTGTCTGGTGTGTCCAGAAATGGTTTTTTTTAATTAGCCAAAGACAGCAAGTCTTATAGAATTGAAGTGCGTAAGCATGGACTGTTAATTGACATTTTATTCTGTTAAACTGGATTTTATGAGCTCTTTAAGCAACACAATTTTGTTTTTCTTTTACAAACAGATCTTATTGGGTGCGCCTTGGTACTTAATGGGAGCACCCGCCAATAGCCACGCCCCCTAGTTCTGAGACACTGAATCTACTGTTTTGAGTGATCCATGAGTCGCTATCAAAGCTTAAAATGTACATCTGTACGTGTAACAGATATATAAACACATCATTTGGTTAACGGAGATCTAAAAAGCAAATGCAAAGGAAATGAGGTGGATTAGCAGAGCTTCTAAACTACTGATGATGTCCTCCAGGACGTGTTACTGGGAAATAATGTCTCTGCTGCTGGGAAACTGGGCTTTCAGCTCGTCAGCCCTGAGAATCTCATTCAGCAGCAGTGTTCAGTCAGAAGCCCACTCAGATCGCTGCAGAACTGACTGCTTGAAGATGCTATTATTTTTGGTTTTAATTTATGACTTACACTTTCTGAAATGTTAGACAAATTGTCCTTCCTTGATTTGTAGAAATGTACCTGCTGTCAACTATGATTTCCAAGCTTCCTAAACCTTTAACTCTTTTTTTGTTGTTGTTGTTGTTCCAGCAGGTTTTTCTTCTACGCTGTAGTCCCCAGGGAAACAAAAATAATAATAATTTCCGCAAACGAACGCCCAGCCATGTCCCAGTTGGCCCTAATTAATAGATAACTAATTACCACACAGAGATTTTAATGAGCTCTGCTATTTTAAACCACTGTTGCCTCTGTTTGCCCCACAGTCAGCATATTTCTTCCTCGTTCCTCTGTTTTTCTGTCCTACACCTCTTTCAGCAGATTTCCTCATCCTCTTTACACAACCCATCTGAGGTGGAATTCCCAAAAAACTTATTGAGTTTACACAATATTAACAATAATCTCAGTCCTACTTATTCTCTACATTTAAATTCCTCTTTAATTAGATGTTTATTGTGAATGTTCTGACTTAGTTGGACATTATTGTTCCTAATAATCTGAACTTGTGTCTCTACCAGCATGTTTAGAACAGAGTTAGTAAGTGGTAGACATTGCTGGGGGTGAGCGTCTTGTTCCACATGTGTTCCTTTATTGTTGCTCCTGCAAGTCTAAATGAATATGAACTGAATTCATTAACAGTATTTAGCGCCTTTATTTTCTTATTAGCTTATTTTACCGCGCTGGTTCTTCCTCTCCTGCTTCAACTC
>JAVLVB010000653.1:266207-278500 GCA_032876305.1 Orestias chungarensis
TCTCTACCAGCATGTTTAGAACAGAGTTAGTAAGTGGTAGACATTGCTGGGGGTGAGCGTCTTGTTCCACATGTGTTCCTTTATTGTTGCTCCTGCAAGTCTAAATGAATATGAACTGAATTCATTAACAGTATTTAGCGCCTTTATTTTCTTATTAGCTTATTTTACCGCGCTGGTTCTTCCTCTCCTGCTTCAACTCCGACATGTTTTGGTCTCAGATGTTCACTTAAAGAAGACTTTCCAACATTTTCCTGCTCCGCCAACTTGCTCACAATTTAGAAAAAGAGGAAATACAAAACCAGACATATATGACATGTTATATCGCCATCATATCCACCTATATTATTGCCATCAACCCCATCCGTTATCTGAGGTGTCACACGAGTCCTACCAGCAACACACCAACACATACTGGGTGGCCTTTCAATATCAGAACAGATTTAGAAGATTTGAATTTTCTACTCCAGATCTTCCAGGAGGCTTCTGTGGGGTCCAGTCCCACTACAGAGGAAACTCGTTTCTGTTTCTTCCATCTTTGGTTCCTTGGAGGTTTAAACTCTAAGCCATGAGTGCATGTTTTAGCTGTTTCTTTAATATCCCATGAGGTTATTATACCTAAACTCACCATGCTCAGCCATTGTTAAGGTTGGAGACTCATCTCCGTTGTTGAGGGAACAGTACGGGAAGAACTCGTCAGAGTGTCCGTAGTCGCTTAGACGCTCCGGTTTGATTCCATTGATATCGAGGCCGGACTGATCCGGAGACGGCTGAATGTCCAGGTAGAAACCCCCACATCTTCCGTCTCCTCCTCCAGACTCTGTCTGTTTTGGAAGCATAATATTTAACTTACATTTGAAGTACTGTAAATCATGTGGTTTCTGTTTGAAGTGTCGCAGTTAAGCTACAGACCCTGGATGTCAGAGATCCTCCTTCAGGTAAGGTTCCCTCCGTGTAGCTTCCCAGATCATCTGAAAGCTCCGTGAGGCCCGAGGAGCACACTGTGTAGTGGGGGGACAAGGACTCGGCTTCGACCGGGCTGGGGCTCCCGACGCTGGGTGGTGTCCGGACCGGGTTCTGGTCCTGCTGCTGTTGCTGGTGCTTCTGGACCTCGGCGTATAAGCTGTCCCTCTGCTTTTTAGACATCCGGCCGAACTTCACGGCTGTGTTGGAAAGGAACGAGAGGAAACAATAATTAAAATTAAATTCACGTTCAGCTAATATGATGTCATTTACTTTGTGGAATTTAATCATGATGAGTTTAGGTTTTATTAAGAGTAAATCCTTTATTAACAGAGGGGTGGTGTATTTCCTGGAAACGTGATATGGCCTTTGGTCACACAGTGTACATGGAGGTTACTGCCTCTCCATGCTTATTCCTTTGTCTTTGTCTTGGTCATTCCTAATAACATACTACTTAATTGTGATTGTCGTCAGACTTCTGTGTAAATTGTTTATGACCCCAAAGCAATCCGGATGCAAAAAAGAAGAAGGTTACGTCACACAGCAATGCAATGTATATGAAATTAACAATGGATGTTATTGAGCTATTTAAACTTTAAACTGACCATATTCTCACAAGATCAAGACATGATCTGCTTGTTTTGTTACCACGTATAACTCTGATATGCAAAAGGGTTGCATTGGACAAAAAATGGACTTGGGTGGCATTATTAGAACATGCTTCAATGGATACAATACAGTGTAGAACATCTTAAACATCGGTTGAAATATGGATGCAGCATCCTTATATGGGAAATAAAGCAGTGTTAGTGGAAAGTTTTGGTTCTTTATTGCTAGTAGCACAGATGGACAAAGTGGTGGCTAGCAGTCGCTAGCACAAAGCTAGCAAGGTCTAGCCAGGTTTCTCCAAAAACGGAATAATCCCTTAAAATGTCAGACTCAGGCAGAAACATTATCTCTTTACACAATGAGCAGATAAACTAGCTGCTAAAGCTAAGCGAAAAACTGATAAAGCTGATCTAAAAGGTGCTAATGCTAAACTAAAAGGTGCTAAAGCTAACCTAAAAGTTGCTAATGCTAAACTAAAAGGTGCTAAAGCTAACCTAAAAGGGGCTAATGCTATACTAAAAGGTGCTAATGCTAAACTAAGAGCAGCTAAAGCTAACCTAAAAGGTGCTAATGCTAAACTAAAAGGTGCTAAAGCTAACCTAAAAGGTGCTAATGCTAAACTAAAAGCAGCTAAAGCTAACCTAAAAGGTGCTAATGCTAAACTACAAGGTGCTAATGCTAAACGAAAAGGTGCTAAAGCTAACCTAAAAGGTGCTAATGCTAAACTAAAAGCAGCTAAAGTTAACCTAAAAGGTGCTAATGCTAAACTAAAAGGTGCTAAAGCTAACCTAAAAGGTGCTAATGCTAAACTAAAAGGTGCTAATGCTAAACTAAAAGCAGCTAAAGCTAACCTAAAAGGTGCTAATGCTAAACTAAAAGGTGCTAATGCTAAACTAAAAGGTGCTAAAGCTAACCTAAAAGGTGCTAATGCTAAACTACTGTAAAAGCTGCTAAAGCTAAGGTAAAAGCTGCTCCTAAAACGGAGGTGCTTCCTTCTTTCTCTCATTTGATAACATAAATCAAATTCATGGATTTAGCCGGGAGTGTTTATAGTTTGTCTTAATTATTTCTGTCATCTCTTCTAGACTTAACAGGTAATACTCAGTCTTGTAAACTGCCGAGCCAAAATTTACAACTATTTTTAATAAAGCAAAAACTGTCAGGTCTCTTAAGGAGAGCTGTGAGAATTGTGTTACACGTCTGTTTTTGCATCATGAGGATCAACTGTTTTGTTCATATATTCTATTCAAACACAGAACATGTGTTGACGTATTCTTTAAAACGTATATACATGTGGAAATATGTAAAACCCATATGAGAACATGGGCATTGCATTTTTTAACCATTTTAAAAATCCATGTGTATAAATGCGGATTATCATGTAACTCACATACCTTCACAGGTCCAGATCCAGGTATGGCGGTGAAAGAATGATGGATTGGGCTTGTTTAGCAACCACATGACATGCACACTTTATCATACAAGAACTACTCTATCAGTACTCTGCAGTGAGCAACAACTGAAACTTTGGTTAAACTGAGTCACTAGCAGACCAATGACCCAAACAACATCAGCAAAAAACAACAAAGATGCTGATATGGCCTAGTCAAAATCCAAACCCTTCAGCTGATTTAAATATTGTGTTGGAGGCGTCAGAGAGCTGTAGAGAAACAAATGGACTGAAACAAATGTAGTGGAAAGAGTGGACCTAAGCTCCAAAGTTATGGCTGGTGAGGTGGTACTTACTTTCTCCCCATTATTATGTGTTCAGGGGGGTAAGATTGTGTTTTATGAGATGGTTTGTGTTTAGATCATGCGGCTGCCTTACCATCTCTGGACATGCCCACAGCCAGGCATTTCTGCAGACGACAATGCTGGCAGCGATTTCGACTCGTCCGGTCGATCTGGCAGTTCTTCTGTCTGGGACATGAGTAGTTGGCGTTACTCTGCTGACTCCGCCTGAAGAAGCCCTAAAGAAGAAGACAGGACAATCGGGTTAATTAGGTGAAGTAGTCTTCATACTGAAGGTAACGAGACCTTTATTTGGGACCAGATACACATCTCTGCAGATGTTCTGAAGCAAGATTTCCCCAAGTATACTGGTTTCCCACCAGGGTAAGAGTCCTTTGTTTGTTTATTGTAATTTTGTTTTTTTTGGTAAACATAGTTTTATAGTTCTACAACTGCTGCTATAAACTCTTTTTTTCAGTTTTCTCTGCATCTTTTTTAGTTGTCTGTATCTTCAAACCTCCAGTCGGTCTTGGCAAACGGCTGCTTGTACTGAGCCTGGTTCTGCTGGAGGTTTCTTCCTGTTAAAGGGGAGTTTTTCCTCTCCACTCTCGCTACATGCATGGTCAGTATGAGGGATTGCTGTAAAGTCAACGACAACACAAGCCATTATTTTGGTCTGCTGATTCCAGAGGACTGAATGCTCCAAGTCAATGAATCGATGCAATCTGCTGATTGGTTTATGATGTATCTATGATTTGAATTGATTTTCTTGTAAAGTGCCTTGAGACGACATTTGTTGTAAATTGGCGCTATATAAATAAACTCATATAATTGCAGTTTTAGAGGTTCGTGTTTAGCTCAATAGCTTTTCTGAAACTGCTTGGCTCTGTATCTGCGCTTACAGTTCTATTTAATTCAGAAATACTTCATTATTACCAAAGGAAACTCTTAGTATTCAAGGTTCTTCAAAGGTGTTGTTGTAGCCTCGATGGCTATCGGCACAAAAAATCTCCTTTAGCAGTTTGTTTTACACTGAAGTTGTTGTGGTATGATAGTATTATTGGTGCATGTCGAGGATTTTTCTACCGCCAGCCAATCACAAACAGGACTTTTTCGTCCAATCACAATATGTGTTGTAAACACGTCATTGGCTTAAATAAATAAAAAGCAATCACAGCCAGCAAATCAAAGTAGTTTACCAAGTGGCTGACATTAATAAACAAAACAGTAGGATTTGGGAAAACACAGGAACAGTGTAAAACGATAAACACTAGAATGTTCCCAGCATTACATGGCTTGATTTAAGACCAGTTGTCTAATTAGTATTATACTTTATTGTAAAACACGTTTATTTTAGATGTGTTTGTCTTTTTTAAGTCTATTGTTGGTGTTTAAGTATTGTTGATACAAATTTTCTGTACAAATCTGACATCTGCAACACCAAAACATGGCGGGGTGCTAGTGGGCTACCCTCTTTTCAGGAAATCCCTGCTTGTAGGTTACAGTAGAGAGGATTAAACGAGCATTAAAGTTTTACAAAAACAGCAGTAATCCTAATTTTTGTACTCTGCATATCTTAGTGTGGCAACAATTTACATTCTAGAAAAATCTCTAAATCCAAAATATGGAAAAAAATATCACTGTTAATCTAATCTGCAAAAATATCCCAAAGGAACCCAACTGTTTTGATTGTTTTGTAGCCGGTTTATCGTCCCTCTCTTGTGGAACCTCAATAAAGCGTCTGCTTTTTAAATGTGAGAGGAGCTTCCAGCTGTCAGAGCTACTGCAGCCAAGCTTGGGGTTTCTGAACAAGAACCTTGTGACTGATGGTCGACCTGCAAATCTAAACGCTATATCATGAGTGCCCAACCAGTCGACCTGTAGGTGTACTGGTAGATCGCGGACTGATCCCAAGTCGACCGCGAGGTTATCACCTGTTATGACATGACAGGAAGTCAGTGCTGCCAAGTTACTGACTTTCACACTATATTTAGCAAGTATTCAGACCCTATAAAACAAACTTAAAAAAAAAAAATAATTAACAAAAAATTACAAAAGAAAAAAAAAGATAAAATATTTTTCTAATTTTTTTTCGGCCAGTCACGCCTGCGTGGGCTTCTGACAACAACTGCGCCGGCTGGTCAGCGTAGACGTGTCCGGTGCAGCTGGGCGGCCCCTGGAGGTACCGTGACGCGCCTTGTGCGCCTCGGATGAGTATGTATATATATATATGTAAATAGTTACAGTATAGAAATAGAGTAGTCGAGGTAAATAGTAAAAGTGCTTCTTTAAACCTTGTTTTGAATTCTACTTTTTTTTTTGCATTTTACATATTTTAGAATAAATTGTTTGGTCTTTTTTTTTTTTTTGCACAATTTAGTTATATTTTTCATGTAATCTGATTTCAACGAGAAACGGTTTCAATTAAATAAAAATTTTAATCAGTGAATTATAAATAAAGGTTTTCAGACTACAAACACAATCAACTAAGTTTACATCAAGTCTTCAATCAAAACATACACAGCAACATATTTTCCTTTTTATTACAGGTATTTTTTCTTCTGTTGAGGTTTTTGTACGTTATGAAACACTGCAGACATTCTCCCATGTTATGTAAGTAAATTTGGTCAGTAGCTTATATGCATTCAATGATGTTAACAATCTCGTTTCCCTCCAATATTTATAATTATAAATTCCCCTGCTGCCTAAAAACGCTTTGATAAAGTGAAAACTCAGTGAAGTAATCAGAATTCGGTTCGGTACGTAAAGCTAGCCTCCTCCTCCCAGTGCCAGGTCTCCCACCAAGGTAGGAAGTGATTTCCCTTTTTCAAACAGAGATCTACCTGTTTTTTCATCTGGTTTCTTTTTCTGTTTGGTTCATATTAAGGTCAGTTATGGCTGTTGTTTATCATGCAGATTTGTCTGTGTGTGTGTATGAGAGAGGGCGGGTTTGTGATGTGATGTCTAACAAAACGTGTTGTGAGGGTCGTTACTGCAGGCTGGAAACGATCTTTAGGGGGTTGGGATGTTGACACTGGACTGATAGATCTCAGGGAGTTGGCTACTTGAAAAGTAGCTCTTGGGACAAAAAAGGTTGGGCACCCCTGCGCTAGATGCTAACAATTCAACAGTGTTTACCCCGACTGAATCCTTCCAGAAACTGCGAACAACCGTCAGGTCATGTAACTGGATTGATGGGCGGTAGCTCAGTGTGGAATTAGCAGGACGAAGGTAAACCAACACACATTTTCTTTATGTTGCACCCGGATAAATTTTTGTCTTGCAGTTTTTAAATGTGGTGTCAGTGTAGAGCTGCTGCCCTCCTGTATTCAAAAGGCACAACACTTTGCTACCGACAAAGGTAGAAGGTCATGTTACACATGCAGAACTCTCAGACTTATTGCACAAGTCAGTCACTTAGCCAAACCACTGGGGGTTGAACAGTACCTTGATCCTGTTTTTGGGGTCTCCTACCAGGAAGATTTTCCGGGGAAGACACAGAACTCAGGGAAATGCCCCTTTGACCTGGAAACACTTTGGGATTCATGAGGCTGATCTAGAAAGGGTCGCTGGGTAGAGGAATGTCTGGGATTCCCTACTGGACCTTCAACCAATGTTACCAAATCTTAGATCTGGCAAACAGTACACTAACAGAAGGATGGACGGACAGTCTACCTTGTCAATTTCAACTGAAAGAGTATAGTTAATTCCTGGAGGGTTTTGTTAAATTATATTTCAGAACCATTAAATTAAAAACAGTCAAACAACAAATCCTAATAACAGCGGAATGAGGCAGGTCTAGAAAAAAAACATTTTGGATAATACAATGGAGACAGCGGAGCTTACCTTACAGCCCTCGCAGGTAATCACACCATAGTGGATCCCTGAGGATTTATCTCCACAGATCTTACAGGGGATGATTTCAATCTGAGCTGAAGGAAAGAAGCAAAAACAGGAACAAAGAGCTTAGAAGCAGCAACTAGAATGAAGAGACAGCAGAAAAATCCAAAACGTTCCATCTCAGCACCCATCCATACCCTAGATTGTTTGAAGTCTTGAAACAATTGATACTGTAGAGATATTTGCTTAATTCTCAATTTTAAAATACGCCGTAAAGTGAAGCAATGTTTCTGCAGAACTTCAACAAGAAACCAAGATTTAATAGGGAAGCAGGATGCAGAGTTAAAAACTAAAATTGATGGCAGATAAATCACCAAACTGCGACAGGTAGCCCCTTGAATTCAGATTCAAAGAGAAAGTCTCAGTGACGAAATGCACAGACGATGTCTTGAAGCTGGGAAATCAGACAGAAAAGTGCTACAGCAGTGGAAACACACGGGAAGATCACTTTGTCCTAATCTGAGTTAAACATTTGACGACAAATATCCTTAAATAGGAGAAAAAGTAGAAAATCTGGGTAGGATTAGGGATTACCCCCAAAACGATCAAATTAATCATTGTAAGAGTTTATTCAAGTAAAGTTGTGGAATTAATCACAATTTCTCTGTTTTTTGTCTAAATTCTCTTTTTATTTAGTAAGTCCTATTTTTCTAACTGAGACACTTTTTTGCACTATTTTTACATAAAAAGTACAAAAATGCTGTAAACATTTTTATTAAGGTTGATTAAAGCCCCAAACGGTTTTTATTAGAAACCTCCGGAGCTGTCAAGAGAGCTCAAAGCCAACCTGAGTGTATTTATACCCGCAGGATGACGGCTCGGCTCTCAGATGCTATATTGAGCTGAGGGACGTTATGTAAGCGCACAACCACATCAACACAACAAACACAAAGAAGTTTTCATCCACAAACAACAGACAGAGTGGAGAGAGTTCGTCCGACGTATCAAACGCTCCGTTTTAGCCCGGCTTTAAGTTTGTCCCAGGATCAGACTAAGCTTGCACTTCTGCTTTAGGATCATATATATTCAGTTCAGATCTGAGGATCAACATGCTGCCTGTAAAAAGATGGGATATGTCGTATAAAATAACAAATGGGATGTTACTGTGAGTTTCCTTCTTTCTTTCCTTGTGAGCTCAGACCGGTGACCCAGAATGCAGCGGCGCGTTTCACTCCTCTGTTCATGGGGCTTCGCTGGCTACCCCTGACTGCACGCATCAAATTCAAGTCCCTCATGCTGGCCTACAAAGTGCTTAAAGAGTGACTCAAGAGTTTCCTCTAGATAGTTTATGGTCAGATTGATAAAAGCGTCTGCTAAATGCATAAACATATGCCACCGCAGTGAGACCAGAATCGGCCCAACTAGTTGGGTCTTTGGGGTGGTCGGTCCTACGCTGTGGTGGGTCTCGATGTCGGGGGGTTTCTGCAAGGTCAGGGGTTGCCTTGGTTAACGATTTCTGGACATGGCCTACACTGAGGGATGCAGCACTGATGCTACATTGGGAAACTTCTGGTCCCAAGAACCCTCTCTCTGCTACTTCATCTGACCTGGGGGCGGCTGATCCAGAGATGTACTGACGATGAACTATTTTGGTATCAGGCATGTGGCTCCAGGGGGTTTCTGCTTATTGGTGCTAGGCAGTCCTAATGCTCTCGGCTTGTGCAGGGTTGTTGGGTTCACCTGCTCTTGTTGGTTCCCTACGACTCTCCCTGTGCCTCTTTTGCTTTCCTATACACTCCTGAACCCGGTCAATTACGGTGCCTGGCATCTGGCTCTTGGACATTTTTCTTGCTTGACGCGAGGCAGTCCTACTCGTTGATGTCTTGTGTGGGCCGGGTCAAATGGCTGACCAGATTACGGGCTTGGCCTGCTCTGGTGGGACATAGCAGGGGTGCTAGGTCGGGGTTTTTGGTGCCTTATGCCTCTTTAGTAGAGAGGCTCCTCTTGGTCGCTAAGCGGTTTAGCCTCTCTACCTTTCAAACAAAAACTGTGCAGCTGATGATTAGTATATCTGCAAACTTCTTTATCTTTTAAATTAGGCAATAAAATGTGAAGAAGCCCTAACATTTAGTCTAGCAATCCTGCTGCTGCTCTTCGAGCCTCTGTAGAAAACTTATATGTGTCAGGAGGATGCCAGCGCGTTAGGATGAACTCTAAAACAGGTAAAAATATTTCTGAAGTTCTTAAACAGATTTTTTTTTTTTTTACCACACGGCAAACTCACACAGAGAATCTCAAACCTACGCACCAATAAACCCCAGAACAACCTCAGACGCTCAGGCCTGCATGCGGCATCCTCCTCTCTGCTGTAATTAGCTCTCAGAATGTTAATCCCGGCTGAATTCAGCGTTTCAACATCAAAGCAGATGTTGAACAAAGCCTCCGCCTAAAATTAGAGCTGATGTGGGAGCAGCAGATATTTATACACACAGCTGCAGACCTCTGATTGGGTTCTAGCATCCAGCAGCCTTCCCCTTCGGACCGAGCCGAGAGGCGTTGAAGGCCGCGCTGTTTAATTCTGTTAAGGCAGATAACAAAACATTTGATGAAGGAGTAAAGTCTAACTGATGAAAGGAAGAGGGAGGGGTCTGTGGATAACCTTGGCTTCAGTTGCATTTAGAACAACAAAAACATTAATTATTCCCATTTTAATGCAACCAACGTGTGAAATATTGTAAATAAGTCAAAGTTTCTTGCTTTGTGTGATGCGGCTCAGAGCTTTGATTAAAAGAGCACGAGGCAACGCTTCGTTCCCCCCCCCCCCTTCCCCTCTCTGGTTGAGTCAATCTAAAGGAAAACTCGTTTTAATGACTCATCAGCCGTCAGCGCGCCATCCATCAACCAAACCGAAAACTTTCATGTTCTCGTGTCGGCTCTGCAGTGAGAACACTCGTCAAACAGCGGAGCGCGCGGAGCCGCTGCGTGGCTGAATCCCTTTGAGCTCCGGGTTGCTGGACCTGTAAGTAGGCCTGCTCTCGTTTTCATCATCAGAAGCTCCTTCTCATCATGCCTTCCCCGCCTATGTACTGCAGCTGAACACAGACAAGATCTGAGGTGGCGTCAAATAGGGTGATATGTTACTTGTGTTTGCCAACTACAACAAGACAAGTCGCTTTCTTACTGAGTTTAATCTGCAGGTTGACTAAGATGCTAAAAGGGAATACAAAATGTAAAGCAATTTTGTGTCCATCAAATCATAGTGTCTGCATGTTTCTTAAAAAGCCTTAAAAGAATTAAATTTATGAACTTGAAAATAATACGTTAAAAAACTTGAGAAAGTCTTGAATTCTGATATATGGGTCTTAAATTTGTGCAGAATGTAGAAACCTCACAAAATCACCTTCTCCTTAAACGTTTTGTGGTACTCGGGATCGTCTACCGCTGTAGACCCCTTCATGGCCTACGTCACTGCGCCGACATGATATCAACTGGAGGCAAAACGAAACGTGGCACTGTTACAGTTGCCTAAGAAAATGTCGTCTTGTTGTGTTTTGTGGGTGCAGAAAGCCAAAAACGTGAGAATTACGCCTGTACTGCAGACTGCAGGTTTACTGGTGGTTCCTAGAAAACAGAATGGGAGGCAGATCTTTTAGTTATCAGGTTCCTCTCCTGTGGAACCAGCTTCCAGCTTTAGTCGGTGAGGCAGACACCCTGTCTAGTTTCAAATCTAGGCTTAAAACCTTCCTGTTTGGTAAAGTTTATAGTAGAGAGGTAGAGAAGACAGAAGACGGACAGACTGCTGCTATAAACTGTTTTTTTCAGTTTCCTCAGCATCTATTTTAGTTTTCTGTCTCTTCAAACCCCCAGTCAGTTGTGGCAGATGGCTGCTTGTACTGAGCCTGGTTCTGCTGGAGGTTTCGTCCTGTTAAAGGGGAGTTTTTCCTCTCCACTGTCGCTACATGCATGCTCAGTATGAGGGATTGCTGTAAAGTCAACAACAACACAAGCCATTGTTTCTGCCTGCTGATTCCAGAGGAGTGAATGCTGCAAGTCAATGACTCCATGTAATCTGCTGGGGTTCCTTAGATTGGAAACTTTTTCAAACTGATTTGTTTATGATGTATCTATGATATTAATGGTTTTTCTTGTAAAGTGCCTTGAGACGACATCCGTAATAAATTGCTGCTATAAATAAACTAATTTTTGAATTCAGAAGTTTAATTGCTACCATCCACTAGTTGTATGCTTCAGGTGTGTCCAATTTGCACTTGCTATGTTAGCCCCTGTAGTTATTCCGCTAACTCCTTGTAATATCTTAGTAGGAGAGGCTTCATTGGACAAATAAATAATAAATAAAAATGGATTTTATTGTGATTTTGGTTTTGGGATAAACCTCCAACACACTCGAAAACATCCATGGGAGGATAACGACCTGATTCAGGTTAAACTGTACTCTAGAGCTGAGGCAACTAATTGATTTAATTGATTAAAATCGATTATTAACTTAGTTTACCACTAATTCAGTCATTAATTAGTTGCTTTATAATGACATTCTACCTTAAGCGTCTATTTTTTTATCTGTTATTTCTATGGTCAACAGGTGGCAGTAATGAGCTAGCTAATTATGTGATCTACCAGTGGAGCAGTAGAAGAAGAAATCAGCCAATCGTTAGCCTTGTTTTGCTAGCGCATGGCTCATTAACACATTTGCCCTGAGCAAGATGGCGGAGCAGGAAAATGTAGGAAAGTCTTCTTTAAGTGAACATCTTGTCATGATGTGTGTTTTGTTTGGTTCTGTTTTCTCCCTGTGTCTCGTCACTCCGCCTTCATTCACAGCTGTCTGCAATAATTCACTCCTCTTCTCCACCAATCACACCCCGGTTCTCACTATTTAAGCCACATGCATTCACACACTCACCGCTGGATCGTCTGTTGTTCCTCGTTGCTCCTAGCCTTGCCTCTGTTGTTCCTCGTTGCTCCTAGCCTTGCCTATGTTGTTCCTCGTTGCTCCTAGCTTTGCCTTTACACCTCTCCGCGTATTCCTCGTTGCTTCCAAGCCTTGCTTCCTCATCTCCCCGTTAGCCCTGATTGCCTCTAGCCTTGCCTCTGTTTGTTTCCCGTTGCTCCTAGCCGTGCCTGCCCTCCTCTCCGCA
>JAVLVB010000653.1:278600-314467 GCA_032876305.1 Orestias chungarensis
ATAAGAAAATAAAGGTGCTAAATACTGTTAATGAATTCAGTTCATATTCATTTAGAGTTGCAGGAGCAACAATAAAGGAACACATGTGGAACAAGACGCTCACCCCCAGCAATGTCTACCACTTACTAACTCTGTTCTAAACATGCTGGTAGAGACACAAGTTCAGATTATTAGGAACAATAATGTCCAACTAAGTCAGCCTCCTGCTGAACATTTAGAACAAAGATAGTACGGCATAATAGGAGCTAAGATTATTGTTAATATTCTCCACACACAATAATTTTTATGAAATTCTACCTCATTCTTGTATTTTATGCCTAAAAATGAACAAATATTTTACACTGTTGAGATCTCTTCTTCCTTTAAACAAAGTTAAATAAATCACTGTGAACGGCAAAAGTCTCTGGTGTTTTCCTTTTTCCCAATGAAAGTGTGTTTTTAATAGTTTACATGAGAAAGTAAAGGCTAAATAAATTAATAATAAAAAGTGATTTATCAAGTAATCCTAAAATTAATCGACAGATTTATCGATTATGATAATAATGGTTAGCTGCAGCTCTACTGTACTCTTGACTTGATGAAAAAGTGATTAGCCTGTAGTCTGAAGATTCGTGTTTTGTTTCCTCAGTGTTTCTCTGTTTCATGATCTGATGCTGCAGTTCATATTGAAGTCGTCTCTCAGGAACATATGTAACAGCTTTAGTCGTGTTTTCCAACTTCTAAGTAGTTTTTCTCTCTTTAGAAAGAAAAAATCTGAAAAGTTTGTATATAAGCAACCAAGTCTATTACTAAGATAATGTCTTTGCAAATGGGTTTGTTGTGTTAACACATTGGTATCCACCTGTATGGAGATAAATATTTAATAAATGCATTTCAATAGACAGCACGAGTTTCTTTAAGCAGTTTTTAAAGCAGTTCTTCTTTCTCCAAGCCTCAGAGGCCTATGGGCCTATAAACAACCATTGTTGCAGAGCAGCCAGTTTTTTATTCTGCATCAACAACACCTGAGCTGCAGATGAGCACTTGAACTTTAAAACAGTTCCCTGCAGACGAGGCAAGCTGTCCGGCTTCTGCGGCGCAACGTGTAATTAGCAGGACGGAGGCACTGAGAGAGACTTCACCACAGCCGTCGCCGTTCACTTTAGAACGTTCGGGCGACAAACGATTCCCTGATGGATAAATTATCCCAAACTGAGCTCTAAAGAAATCATAATGTTCCTCAAAGCTCACATCAAAGAGGGCTGCGCAGACGGCACCTTGATGTCTGAAATGCGTCGAGGTTCCCTCGCAGCAACAGAAACAGCCTCCTGCTCAGTCTGCAGCGGATCAGGTCTTCCTGCAGTTTAAAAAAATAATGTCTCATGACTGCAACACCGAGAGCGACAGAGTGCAAAGATGGAAGCGGCTAAGTTTCGGGGAGCGTCTGAAGCAACACGAGCAAACGGGATTAATTAATAAAGAGGCTTAAGAAACAAGGACACATAAACCAAAGCCAACGGAGGCCATAAATAATTCCATGACGACTACATCTTGTTCCCTTTCATCCAGGGCAGGGATGTATAGTTTCTGAAACACAGCAGCTGGTGACTGAAAACAAACGAATGAAATAGGATAAATGCTGACAAAAAAATCTATTCTGCTGCAGATTTTCAGGGAACAATGAGGCAATATTTGATTGTTTTCTTCGTGATTTTGTGTTGCAGTTTAAATGACGTTTAAAGCAACGCTAAAGAAGTTTCAGTATTGGTCGATTTTGGCACCCCAGTGTGGACAAAAGCGGTAGTCTTTTAGCCTGAAGGAAGACTGCATTTCCCATGAGCACCAGCGCGTAGCGCGGTAAAATCCTGATCTCTAAGTCGCCTGCAGTTGGATTGAAGCACATTTCTCTTTCCAGTGTCTGTGTGAAGGATGTATAGTGATGTGATGAATCTAATCGTGGTGACAAAATGTCAGATGATGATGTTGGAGATTTAAGCGGCTGGATAGCTCGGTGTGGTTTACACCCAAAATAATTTCCTCCGGGATCAATAAAGTATACATTATTATTATTATTATTATTTATTAACAAACGGGGGAAGTGACGATACAGTAAAGCAGTCAGCACATTTGTAGTTGTTTTGTGTTGCAGGGTTCCTGCCACCCTCCTCAAAGTTGCTTGGTGCCGGTTAAAGTGAAACGAACAGAGTTGTCATTCAATGGGGTGTTAGTAGACCTATAATCACAAATGTTAGTAAAATACTCTATGAAGGTTGAAAAGTTACTTTGTGTTGCTTTAATTTACAGTTATTATTATAATTTGTGGGGGGGACAAAAATGATTATTTTTATCCAAAACAGAAAAGTTTAATTTGAATCTCCAAGTAAAAAAAAAGGAAAGTTATGGAAAGCCATCTTGGCTTATAAATAGTAACTTCTTTATATTTCATTTATTGGGCCTGAAATGATGTCACCTCCTCCTCCTCCTCGTAACAGTTAAATAATCTCCTGGCTGTTGTAATCCACTGACATAACAAGCTGGCTAAACGCCTCCTTCTGCCGTTTCCCTCTCACATACTAACTCTGGACAACGCGGCTTAAAATTATATAAAACACACATGTGCAAAGACTGTAGCTAACAGACTGTCCTAAAACGGGAGCATAATTTAGTTTTACAAGATACAAAATGAAGTAGAGCGAGGTAAACATACAGCAGCGAAGTGGCTTTCAGTGTGTTTAATATAAACAGTTGTAAGAAGGACTTGGAAATGAGCGCTGAGGTCTGTAGGTAAGAAAGCTCAGTTATCTGTGCGCAGAAATGCTGCGAAAACTCAACGTTCTCTATCTGGTGCCTTTGACTTTTAAGTATTTACTCAGGAAGTTACATCAGTTCCTCTGCTTCTGTCTTCTCACACCTCCAGCCGGTGGTGAAGGTATCTGCTTGCACTGAGCCAGGTTCTGCTGGAGGTTTCTTCCTGTTAAAGGGGAGTTTAGCAATCGATATTTATTTACATCTTGTTTCTGTCTGCGAGGGACGGGGTTGGTTGGGCAGCACTTTTCTGGCCAAAAACAGCAATAGTGATGCGAGGATGCAGGATTGTGGTGTGTTTCGTTGAAGCAAGGGTGCAATGTGGTCAAGATTTTGAAAGGATAAAGAAATCTACATAATATAGGTAAAAATCGATTATCGACTAGAACAGCAATATCATTATTTGTGCATTATTATTATTATCATCCCTGTTTAAATGACTGTTTAAGCATTTGCATTAACTGTTACATTAAGGATTTGATGTCGTCACGTCAGGTCACATCATGATGCTACTTTCTGATTTTACACCCATTATGGACTCAAACCATCCGCTGAATCCCTTAAATATTAGTCCATTTTTCTAGATTATAAATACAATGGCTTTGAGTATCAGCACGCAGAAAGAGGATATAAATGTGGAGGATGCTTAAATTACCAATGGTGAGCAAAAGGATTAGCATGTTTGCTAAAGCGCTAATTTTTCATTTAGCGCCTCGGTGTTTTTCGCTAACTTTGAAAACCTAGTTTGGTTGTTTTCTAAACTTCAGTTGAGTAAAGTTAGAAATCTTATGCTAGTTAGCAGTTCATATTCATGCTCTTAATTTTAAGAGGGTTGTAAATTAGACTAAATCGGCAACAGTGTTAGCGATACTCAACAACTATAAAACTGAAACCATGAGTGGAAAGTCAGAGTCCTGAACAGCATAGTTAGCTCTACAATAAAACATTCGATTCTGTTGATTTTATTTCGTGAACATGTGATAAAGGCTTTGTATGATTTATTAGCTCTTTTGCATCACTTTCTGTAAAATAGCATGTTGGTTTAGCATTTTAGAGCTAGTGGAACCAACATTAGTGCTTCGTGTTAGCGCAACTAACGTTTACATTAGCAATGCCCGTCATTCACATAAGAAATAACTATAAAGGAGACAAAAGGAGCCGTGAGACAGAAATAACCAGCAGATTTTAAAGGGAAAAAAGACCCGATACATGAAACTTGCCATGTATTACCATAGATACTGAATTGCCTGGTGTTAGTCCCCCTTAAACACTGAGAACCAGGAGAGGATAACAACTATAAAACAAAGCAGAAATTTCTCTCTTAAAAACAGAAAATCTGCACCAAAATGACAAAATGCTTCCAAACCCACATTAAGTCTAGAGAAAATTGACTTGACTCACAATTTGTGCTTAAAAACAGAAGTTATTGAGATTCCTGTGTTACAAATAAACAGTTGGATCGGTCTGAAAGGTTCAGGAAAACTTCACGTAAACCGTGAGATCCAAATCTGAAAAGCTTTTCTGGAACATTCACGTCTCACATCCTGGTGCCGTCCAACACATCGTCTCACATCACGCTCTCCTTTAAAGTCTGACTCCCAAAAATAACCAGGCGTCGCTGTTGGCAACCAACCCCGGGTTCAAACAGCGACGCCTGAGACTGACAGCATGAGGAGAAGCTCCAAAACACCAGGATCCACAGAGGAACATCTCAGATAACAGGGAACCTCAGCCGAGAGGATGAAGGATCTGAACTCACCTTTCATGGCAGAAATGACAAAATACATATTCATAATCCAGACTGGAGGAGACAGCAGCGGAGAGCCGGGTGATCTGCAGCAGCTCTCCTCCACGTCTGTCATCCTCAGCCTGCTGCACACAGCATGAGACTCCATGTGATGGTGACATGTTCATTATGACCACGCCCCCCAACCATCTGAGCACGCCTCTCACATGTGTCTGAGCCAATCAGAGCACAGACAAGGTGCTCTATTGTTTTTAACGCCACGTTTCCTAATTAAAACAAAGATTTACTCAAATGTAAAAGAAGGAACGAGGACAAATGTCAGTATTGTGCAGATTTCACCTGACGTCTGCACTTAACAAAGACAAAATCGTAGCAATGGTCTTTTAAAACAAACAAATCCAAAAAAACAGATAAAAGGCCAAAACGGAAATATAAGAAAGACGTTGAAGGGACACATATATAGAACAAAAAACATAAAAAGACACAAAAAACCCAACTAAGACAAACAAGATAAAAGAGATATGAAGGTAAAATAACATACATACAGAAAGAAAAATAACTTCAAATAAAGGTATAGTACAGTGTAGTACAGCCTCCCCAGCACCACAGACATTTACACCTCCAGATGCAGGAAGAGGGCGTCCGGCATCATGAAGGACCCCACACACCCAGCACACTCACTTTTTGTGAGTGTGAGGCAGGAGGCAGGAGGCAGGAGTGCAAAACCACCAACGACTGAGAAACAGCTTCATTCCTGAAGCTGTGAGACTCTCAAACACACGCAAGGACAATTACAAATGAAAAACACTTTCTCATTTAACCGGCACTGTTCACTTTAATATCACACTTCAAAATGTCACTTAATATGTCACTTAATATGTCACTTGCACTCCGAATTTTCATTGCTGCTATGTCCGAAGTCCCATATTGTAGATTCTGTGTCCATATTGTAGATTCTGTGTCCATATTGTAGATTCTGTGTAGTCAAATCCTATTTTTCGTATAGTTCTTTATATTTTATTATATTATTTAAAATTGCTATCAGGGTGTAAACTGGACTGGGGGATTAGAATTTCGTCCCACCTCATGTACCACATGTGATGTGATGACAAATACAATCCTTGATTCCTTGATTCCTTTATAATGACATACTAAATTAGTCAATGTTGGGTTACACAGCAGGTTTTGATGCTGAATTGCAATTTTTGGATGAAAACAGTTTTTTCTGTTTGTGTTGTTTTTCCACTAAGTAAATACGACCTCCGTCAAACTTCTGTTTACGTCAGCAAAGACGGACGGCGCCGTCTCTGGGTGGACGTTACAGTTGTTGAGCCGTATTGTCACAATGTCAGAAGAAGACGAAGGAAGCTGAGAAAAACGTAAAGCTAATCTCTGCACTGCTTGCTTCAGACCAGGGGCGGATCTAGGATTCTAGGAGATCGGGGGCTTAACCCTGAGGGTGCAGGTGCCGATTTCTTTTTTCCATCTTTTTTTTTTTTTTTTTGCCTCGCACACAACAATACAATTTTTTAGTATGCATTGCAAAATGTAGAGTTCTTGGTTAGAGAGTACTGGCTCCCAAACTGGCTGAGAGGGTACTGGGGGAGGGACACCAGCTATGGGCCACTTTCTGGTCCACCTGCTGCTGTCCCTGGCTGGTCAGCCCTACGTGTAGCTGTGTTATCTGCATGAACAAAAATCCCAACATCCCATCAAATTGACTGAAAATAGCTAAATCTCATCAACCCAGTATTACCTATTCAAGTCAAATTAATCTAAAAATGCATATCTCAAATTAAAAAAATCAGTTATCTCATGAAAAGTTTGATATGGAGCAGCTCTAGACGTATAAAAACTCCTAATCAAATTAAAATAAATTGGACCTGCACTCGTTTGTGGTGGTTCACAATATTTATGAGTAAATATTTAAATGGCTGTATAGATGGCTGTGTTTGACAGTTTAAATTATGGAGTCATGGAATAAATAAACATATTTGGAAATAAGGATATAAACGTTTTAGAATTTAAATAGCATATTACTTATGTATTGATGTATTCCATGATTTAATGACACATTTAATTAATTGATGGTAAATCCACAGGTAGGTATTTTATGATATATTTATTTAATGATATTGATATATTTATTTATTTTGTGACATAACTATTTCATTATATGATTATTTATTTAATGATTTATTTGTTTATAGATTTATTCGTTTCATGATATATATATTTGTATATTCCCATATATGTTTATTTATTTTGTCAACCTTAACCCTCCATGGATAAAAATGAGTTTGCCTCATCTGAGTCGTCCTGTAGAATAAGTCCACAGTATTGTTTTGATCTTGTGTGCCGTAACAAGAAAGCCATTAATTCTTGCTTCTCGGTTCTGAAATTTATTGACGGTCCCTAAATCAACAACCGTGTTTCCTAGGAGGGAGAAACCGAACAGCCGAAGCCCTCAACTCCCAAAAGCTGGCAGCAACGAGAGGGAAAGACGTCTTCTTCTGCACAGGATGGCTACAGGCTGCTTTTCTCTGCACGCTGCCACTCTCTGGTGAATTCCAGTACTGCACATTTTGCTCAGGAGCGAGACCCGGGGCTCTTGAGGAAACATCAGGGGCTGTAGCCCAAGTAGCCACCCCCTAGGTCCGCCACTGCTTCAGATGTTGGTTACCTCAAGATTTACCACGTCTGGCTTCTTCTGCTGCACAATTATGTTGCTTGTCTCACGTTGATGACATAAACAGACTGCAGACGCTTTAAATAACTAGAGGATATGTATTTGCTTTATTACCATATATGGAAGTGGAATTTTTTGGGGACGATGAAAAGATTGGATTGGGTCTGACTTCCATGGGAAACTCAAATATGGGTCATATATTTGCCTGGTTTGTGAACAAAACATTATAGAACTTAAGCAATGAAAACGCAAAAGGGCCATGAAAAAAGACCATAGATTATTAGTTAATTTAAATTTATACTTGCAGCTCGTTGTGTTTTTAAAATTCTTCGCAGATTGAAGGGAAAAAAGCATGTATCTCCTTTCGTATTTCTTAAGTTTTTGCTTTTTTGCTATCTATCACGCTTTTCGTGATAGATCGCAAGAGGAGTCCACGTTTTTGACAGATATCGCCTTAAGGCAGATTTTAAAGCATTTGGTTTTTGCTATTCCATCTAAAACTTATAAGCGGTACCAGGTCCACACAACTGACTTACTTAGACTTACTTACTTTTCGGCACAACACCGGCGCTCTCTCAGCTTCTTGAGGGGGGAGGAAAGAGACGCACACTTTGGTAACCGATTTTTCTGTCTTTAACATCCGGCTTGACTAATAAATCCCATTACAATTTCAAATCAATTCATCGAACAGGCCTACATGGAGTGTTAAAGGTCTGGACAGAAAAAAATAAAAGAATACTTTAAAACAAAGTCTTCGTCAATGCGTATTTCAAATGTGTTAAAAATATATTTTTTTAAACTTTCCAGATATGTTTCTGTGTGTTTGTGTATCAGTTTTGATACGCCTGATACTCAAAAGTATCAACAAAAGGCTGAAATGAAACCAAATACTGATGATTTGGTTTCGTCAAGTTCACTGAGAGTGTGATTGAAGTATAATTATTTACATGTAAACAAAATAAAATAGTAATATTCTGTCATGGTCCTTTAATAAATCTAAATCAATGTTAAGAACAAGTTGCTGAAGAAACGAGAAAGGAGACGTGAAACTAAAGCTAGAGGCTGTGGTCTGCCATGAAAAAGGGACGTCGAGGCGAAACGCATCGACAGACTGAGGATGCAAAATCTTTGGGAACTAAAGACGTCACACAGACGGGAAATCACAGGAAACACTCCGAATGCAACCCATCAACCCTCCACCACCGTGCCTGAAATCCTGCTGCTCTCCAAACATGGGAACAACGCAAGACATTACGATTTGATCCTAGAAACAAAGCAGTTTTTACTCATTTCTGAATCAGGAAACCCAGACAACTGTAACGAGTCACTTCTTTCGAAGCAACTTATTGATGTTGCTCACATTTATTACTTCCCTTCCCTGAACTCGTTAAAAGCAACAGTGGCTATGCACCTATAATCAATCGAATGAAGATAAACTGAAACTATGACTCACTTTTAGAGAGCTCACGCATAAGTCACCTCTGCTCTGTTCCTGATGACGTCAGGTAAACCTTCTGAGGAAAACTTACCTTTCCTCTGATCTCCTTCTTACCGCAGCGGAAAACCTGAACACGGTGCAAAAAGCCACGCATGCAGCAGCAGAGGGGGGAAAAAAAAAATGATCTGGTTGATTTCATTGATCATCTGAGTCTAAACCTGGAAAACAAAAACCTGCATCAGCAGAAAGGCGCTCTGCAGCGGGCTCCCCTGTTTATCTGCTGCAGATTCTGAGTGTTCGCCAGAATTAACCCTCCCACAGATTCACGGACTTCATATTTCAGAGTCTGTAACAGAAACAGGTCGGCATTAATGAATCGTGCAGGAGGATTCTTTCAACTCTGCAGGACAAGACGGACGTTTTGAGAAACATAACAGAGTAAAACAGGCAACGCTTTTCTTTTTTTGTGATATTTTAAAAAGTTCACTGAACATTTGCATGAAAATTTGAAAAGAAGAAACAAAAGTCGTGTTTCTGTCTATGCATTTTTAGAAATGCTCAAAAAATGATTTATGCCTATTTGACCTTGTTTTTGGCTTTTCTTAAATAAAGATTAATGCAACGTCAACATCAGCCAAAGTTACACTTTGCCTCTGATGTTGTTGATGTTGTACGGAGCCCCGTAAGTGACAGGGTTAAAAAAAAGGTGGAAATCTTGCTCTCAATCAGTCTGATTTTGCAATCAGTCCTTCTCAGATTGTGCGAGGATATGGTGAGGGTTTATGGAACCGCTGTGAAGTTAGATATTCAAGCTCTTGGGTTTTAGCGGTTTCTAGCTCAGGGAGGCGCAGTTATTGATTTAGGGACCGTTGATATATTTCCAAACCGAACACTCGAGAAAAAATAATTAATAGCCTTCTTGGTATGGCACCCCATGACAAAAAATAAAATAATGTGAATTTTTTCTACAGGATGACAAAGATGGGGCACACTTTTCTTTATCCAAGTTTAACCTATTTTGTAGTTTTAATACGTTTTTACTGTAAGAATTTTGCATATTTCTTCAATAGCTCCCGGACACACTTCTTATCCAATTTTAACCCATTTGAATTTTTTTAATGAATTTTTACTTAGGTTTTACGTTATTTAAGTTTTTCTATAGTTCTGCTGCTATAGGCTTAGACTGCTGGAGGACAATCTGACCACTTCTCTCTCTGCTACTTTCTTCCTTTGTCCAATCTGCTTAGTTACCGTTATTTCAACCTTGTTCACCTTTTGTTTTCTCTTAGTGTTCTTCTCTCCATAGTAGCCACACCTGGTCTGGTTCTGTTAGCTGAGACAGCTTCTTGGAGGAGAACAAAGTTGAGAGGCTTCCAGTGACTTTCTACAACTGTTGCTATAAACTTTCTTTTTTTAGTATCCTCTGCATCTATTTTTGTTTTCTCTCTTTTCAAACCTCCAGTCGGTCGTGGCAGACGGCTGCTCGTACTGAGCCTTGTTCCGCTGGAGGTTTCTTCCTGTTAAAGGGGAGCTTTTCCTCTCCACTGTCGCTACATGCATGCTCAGTATGAGGGATTGCTGTAAAGTCAACAACAACAGAAGCCATTGTTTCTGTCTGCTGATTCCAGAGGAGTGAATGCTGCAAGTCAATGACTCGATGCAATCTGCTGGGGTTCCTTAGATTGGAAACTTTTTCAAACTGAATTGTTTATGATGTATTCATGACTTTAATTGATATTCTTGTAAAGAGCCTTGAGACGACATCTGTTGTAAATTGGCGCTATAGAAATAAACTTATTCTTGATACTTTCAAAATATACCTTTTTTCTTCAATAGCCCCCAGGTCATGTGACCAACTTAATTATAATCAGTGCAAAATTTTCTTCTAGATCAGGCACATTTCTTTTTAAGAGCAGACCTTTTAGGATGCCCTACATGATGTGGCGGGCCGTCTCTTTGGGGAGAAACTCTCGTTGCCGTCTGCTGGCCTCCATCAGCTTAATATCTTTTTTTAATTTTATTTTATCCTGGCTCTTGTGGGGCTCCGTAGTTTCGCTCCGGACCAGTAGATGGACAAAAACCTAATTCACAACAATTTGTCTCTTTTAAAAGTTTGCTTAAAATTTGCATGACAACTGGATGAACACAAAACTTATTTTTAATGTACATTTTGAACTAATAGCAAAAACATTTTTTAAGCTACCTTGGGGTAGTTTTTGGCTTTTCCAAAAGAGAGCTAACGCTATAACGGGGAGACAGAAACACATGCTAAATAAGTTTTGATGTAGCATCTATTTTACTACGTCCTGTTTATTAGAGCCACACGTAACGTCAACCTCTGTTGTAATTATGTATTACGTATAACGTGGAGATGTCTTTTCTTTTCTGATTTTTTCGTCAAGGGATGAGCAGCAGCGCCCTCTTTTGCAGGAGGCCGCAATACATCCTTGAACTACGGTTTGTCTACCCGGAAGCTCAGTTATTAGTTAAAGCGACACTAAAGAACTTTCAGTTTGTCGATTTTGGCGGCCCACTGTGGAGAAAAGCGGTAGTGTTTTTGCCTGAAGGAAGACTGCATTTCCCATGAGCACCAGCGCATAGCGTGGTAAAATCCCGATCAGTGGGATTGAAGTTCATTTCTGTTTCCAGTGTCTGTGTGAAGGATGAATAGTGATGAGGTGATGAATCTAGTTGAGGTGAAACAATGTCAGATGATGATGTTGGAGATAAGAAATGGGGGAAGTGACGTATGCAGTAAAGCAGTCAGAACATTTGTAGTTGTTTTGTGTGGAAGGCAGGGTTCCTGCCACCCTCCTCAAAGGTTGCTTAGTGCCAGTTAAAGGTGTCATTCTACGAGCTGTAAGTCGACGTATGATCACAAAAGTTACGAAAATATTTTATGATGGTTGTAAAGTTACTTAGCATTGCTTTAATCGAATGTAATGAATTTTAATCTATTAGGTCGATTATTTATTTGTAGTCTAGTCACATCAAATTAAAAAATAAATTATAGAAAGCGTAATGCCGACATCCAAACAATGTAATAATTACAAATCTTGGATGGCCTTAAAATTTTGAGTTTGGAAGATAAAAAAGACAGAAAGGTCGTGTTATTCTTATGAGTGAAGTTTATGGAGGCAGACTAATAAATATTGTTTTATGACTCTTTTTTTAAAATTCACTCTCAATAAATCTGTGGTAACAAAAACGAATGTTGTGAACAGAAACTTGTACAAAAAATATATTTACAAATTCATTCATTAGTAACAGGAAACCTCACAATGTCACTATTTTTAATAAATGTGATTCTTCCATCTGCGTCTCTGAAGAGCCGCTAACTGATTTACTCCTCTAACCTAGATCGTGGTCGGTCATAAAACCTTTGCTTCTCTCACACACTGACCCTAAACCTGCAGCCAGCTGCTGAAATATTCAGATCCACGCGGCGAAGACCGCTCAGGCTGTCTGAAGAGAGAGGTCGGCCGAGGGAGAGACGCTACAGTCATCGCACTCTGGAGCGTTCAATAAGCAGAACAGTTTTTCTGTGATCGCAGAGGTTCTCATTATTAAAAAGCCAGTGGTTAAAGTTAAGGTTCCTGAACTTTAAAACCAACAAACTGTCCCTGTTTATTATTTCATCATATTTTAGATGTAATTGTGATTATTTTATTTTCACATTTACTTTATCTAACGAGACCTTTCATGGTACATGCGTTTGTTTCATAAAACATTTATTCCATTTTGTCTCTTTTGACTTGAAATATTTATGAATTTATAATATAATGAGGATCTGAAAACCAGAAAATTGGGCACAAATTCCTCTCAGTTAAACATTAAACAGGCATATTAGTAGCAAATTGCTTAAATATTAGATAGGTTTAGATTAAATAACAGCACACAACGTGACTTTAACATATTTCAATAAGGGCTTTGTTGGCTGATAGCAAGAGATCATTTACTTTGTTCAGTGTCAACTGAATATGGAAACAAGTTCTTGATCGGTTTTTTCCTTTTTTTTAAAGTCATGTTTGTTTTTAATCTGAACATTTTCTGCTACAAAAATTTATGTTTTTCGGGATTCTTTTCATGTTGGACATCATTTGTTTGTCTTTTTAAAAAAAGAAAGCAAATCATTTTCCCTACACCAGCAACCTTGTAGAGAAGTTGTACTTAATTGTAATAAGTGAGGGTCCGATGCTCTAAATTTAAGGTAAGCAGAATAAACGGAAGTTTTCTGCTGATCCTGCAAACCTGGAATAACAGGAACCACACGTACGCTTTGAAGTGAAAATGAAACCACGCTGTAAGTAAGACTAGATAGGATGAGAAGTGTGCACTGGGTAACGGGCCTCTTCTGTTCTTCTCGCCTCCATAATTCATCCGCGGAGCCGAGCTGAAAGCAGCAGCCCACATGAGGGACAGCAAAGCTGCTTCCAGCCAGATTCCCTGGCGGAGAGGCGAGGCTTTGAGACGAGAAGCCGGCGACAGACTAAGATCATCCCTCAGGGCTCTGATGGATGGGGCCGAGAAGCGGTTGCTCACAACTAGCTGGCGCACAGCAAACTGAGCCGCAGGAACGGTAACCACGCCAACTGCTTCATCGCACTTCACGTACATTTGGGTTACTTCTGAATAAACATCCGCTTTTTGCAGAACAAGGACTGGAGCACTCTGAGGATCGTCTGTGATAAGATGCTGCATCCTGATGAGAATGCAAATATTTTGCATTATTAATGAGACACAAAATGCAGAAAAAAAAACTAAACAAAAAAAAAGAACTGTCTGAGCGCGGCTGGTTATTTACCAGACAACGAAAATAAGATGGTAATTTTACCTCTAGATGATCCGACATCATGACTGAATGATATCTGAGCTATCAAAAGAAAACTATCCAGATTTTGCCCTTTGACCCAAACTCCAAACCTCGATGAGGGAAATTACTTTGAACATTAAGGAACAAAAAGCAAATCTCTGACCCGACAAAGCCTAATATTTATTATTTAGCGGCTGGATAGCTCACGTGGTATGTTGACAGACTTCCAATTGGAAGGTCAGGGGTTCAAATCCAGCCCATGGCAAAATACACCACAGCATCAAGTGTGGGTCCTTAGGTAAGACCCTTTGCACTACTGCCTACCTGGTGCTGCAAATGGCCGCCCTAGTGTAGTTACACCAAAACAAATTCCTAGTATGTCCTGTATGTACCTGGCAAATAAAGTTGATTTAATCTTTAAAATCTTTAATACCAAAGGCAAATGTTTAAACCTAAATATTCCTCATTTGCAGTCCACTTTTATAAATGGACCTCTATGGCTACTGAAGCTGAAAGGTATATACGGTGAATATTGGTACATGTCCACGTGACACACTAATCACATGTTTTAAAAGAGAGAAAACACACTTTGGAAATGGCCCTTATTTATGTTGTAGTTACATACTAACAGCACAGGGGGCGCGTTTCAGATGTATTTGGCAAAATGACGGAAAAAGCTGCTGCCTTTTTGTTTTAGCTTTATGCTAATTTTACTTATAAAAGCCCAGTTTTACAACCTGACATTGTTTTATAAATGTTAACATGTTAGGATTACTGGTTACGGAGATGATGAATAATTTTGCACGCACGTAAGCTTCATGTTTGAACTAGACTGTTGTTTGCTAAGTGCTAAAGATAGTCCAGCTGCTAAAAAATAGTTTGTTTAAAAGCAGAATAAAACAACAACTAAAATGTTTGATGGTTTAAATTTCACAAATCAGAAATTGGATAATTTGTTTTACTTTAGAATGTCAAAACTAAAAGTTAATGTAAACTTTCCAAGTGTTTTTTCCTGCCATGAACGTTAGCCAGGTTAGCAACGGTGCTGCTAGCATCACGTTAGCACTCGCAAACTGGACCCGGAAAGTCAGAGAAGATCTTGACAGACCGATAAATGAGAAGTAGCCATGTGTGAGATTCGTGCGTCCACAGCCTACGAAAGGTTTCGTAAGATGTTATCGTTACACAGGGCTATAATAAACTGAAGGTAGTTGAAGACGTTTGTTATACTAGACCTTATTCAGCAAATATGTCTCCATCACTCCTTTAGCGCATTGACTCTGTTTTGGAAAAGCAAAAAGAGACTCAAGTGTTTTTTAAAAGCTGCTTTTTTTATCTTTTATTTTGCCGTTTCCATCAACCATTCCTAATTTAATCCAAGCAAATGTACATAAAAAAACAAAGATAGCTTATATTTCCTTTTAAATGTCCAACAACCTTTGAGGAAACTTTAAAAATGTATTAAATAATAGGGCTGCAACTAACGACTATTTTAATAGTCGACTAGTCAACGACTATTGAAACGATTAGTTGACTAATCAGATAATTATGAATTTTTCCTTAAATTTAGCATGAAATTGCTTTAGTTATGTGGCAAATGATACTAAACACCAGAAAGATGGGTACTTCAATGAAATATGCATCTTTTATCCAACTTTGCTGCTGATTCATATAAAAAGTAAATATAAATGTCCTATCTGAGACCAGTTAGGCCCAGTGCTCAGTCAGTAATGATGTAAATCCAAACATAAATAAATCTCTGTCCATTTTGTAAGGACAGGCAAAGGGGTTTTATAACAAAATAATACATTAAAATCAAGTGAAATTTTTTTCCTGTAAACCAAGCAGCAGCAAAACATTAAATAAAACAAAGTGCATCTTGTGAGGTACGTTCAGTGGTCAACTGCAAAACAACTTTACATTTCTCAACAGTCTGAAATCTAACGGTTTTAACTACTGACTTTGTAGGAACAAATTCGAGTTCTAAGCACGGACTCTGAAACTGAGTTATCATCCGTTAAAACCCGCCACCATCGACCACAGACAGCGGCCTCTTATGATAGATCAGCATCTGTAATAATGACTCAGTGACGCACATCTGCTTCTTTTGTAGAAAGGAGTCCATGGTGGCTCTCTTCGTCTGACTGCATGTATTTAATTTAAAATACGTATGTCAGGCACAGTCAGTGAATGTTGCTTGAATCTCACCGAAGCGAGTCAGACTCCATTTCAAGAGCCAGACATGCGTCCTGTTTAAATGTTCGATACGCAAGGTCTGCTTTGCAAACCTTGCAAGTAGTGATGGGTCCGGCAACACTGATGCATCTGCGCATGTATCAAGCTCATAGACTAAAACCCGTGTTGGTGCACGTAGTGATTTCAGCAAGTCACGTGACAGATACAGCAACTGTTTCAAAAATGACACTGAGGCGCCAAACTGTGTTTATAAGGAAGCGAATCTGTCAACTGGATGCATTTGCCTAAATAATTCTTGATCTTTTTTGGTACAGCGTCAACTATGGAGCCTCAAGGCAAATGAAAGATTTCTGCAGTGTGAGACCATTTTGATCTGACATCGGAAGATAAGGGAATTGTTTTAATTTCGTTCTTTCATCCGGTTCTTTTCAGCTTCTACTTTATCTATCTGAATCCAAATTCAGCTGAAATTGACTCTTAGTCGAAAAAGAGTAATAGACTAAATTTCAAAACGTTGGAAAAACTTTTTTTTTTTATTAAAAATTGTGAAGAAAAACCTCTGTCCACAAGCATCCTCATTTCAAACATATTCATTTAAATTTTCACTTTATGGTTCATGTTCACATTATTTATTGACTGTATCTAAGAATATCACATAATATATAATATACAATAACATAAAATGAGTTAAATGTTATTGTTTACACTGGTTCATCAAATCAGTCTATATACGTTGCCTGTAGGGATTTTAATGTCCAGCAGGTGTCAGTATTCAGTGACACAGTATCAATACAGTTTTGCTTTGAGTCGAAACGCTTCATGACGCCTCATCTACCCATCACTTCTTGCAAGTAATCATTTTATTCGCCATATCCAGGCAAAAATGCTCCCAAACTCCAAAAGTTTTTGTACCCGTTGCTAAGGTGTTAGACGCCGCCGTTTCTGTGTAGGTAACCGCTTGACTCTATTGTGCACGTGACTCTCGGCAGATTGTAATTAAGCGAGATGCCTCGCTCTGCTGGAAAAACACGTCAGGCGACAAAAGTCGACAATGGAATTCATTGTCCACTTTTTCTATTATCGATTTTTGTCGACAAATTGTTGCAGCCCTATTAGAGGAAGCAAATTAGGTTAATCTACATCTGCTGGTTTGGAGTGAATTCACCAAGCTACACAAAGCTTCATTTTGTCAGAGCCTAACGATACTTATGCCTCTAATAAACAGGAAGTGGAAGAATAAGGTGGCTACGTTAAGAGTTCAGCCTGCAAATGTCTTTCACCTCCTCTTTAACTCTTTTTCAAAAGTTATTTAGAATTTTTTGAATGCTATACTTTTAAATATGCATTAAAACATTGATGGAAACACGTTTGGTGACAAGCCTCCAACTCTGACTGTCAACATTTTCCTTTCCGTTTACATAAATCTTACATATTTCTGGCTGTGTGAGGATTTCTAACCCTGGCTGGTTTAGATCCACGACGAAGTTCAAGCAAAAGAATGATGAGAAACATTTGAACTGCAACAAACAGGTTACAGCAAACGCTGAGCTTCTGCTTGTCAGTCGATCTTTAGTCGAGTAAAAAGCTCCTGAAGTCGACACCTCCAGGCAGCAGTAGTCAGCACCGCTTCCCCGTCGCCTGTTTCAAACATGCACAACACTGCAGACTGAGGCTCAGAACTCGAACAGAACCCGTCTCCCGCAGCAGAGTTTGAAGCTCCAGCATCTTGTAATTGTTCAGGGCGAGCCGCTCCTCGTGCCAATTATAACGCATTAGCAGCAGCCGCCAAAGTCATTTTTAGGGGCGCTCACCAGGGAGCTCAGCACAAACGGAGGAAAACCAAAAGGCCTCTAGTCCCTGCAGCGGCAGACGAGCCGCGGTTTTAAGATGGAGGCCATAAAAGCAGTTTAGGGATTAGACAAACAGATATGAATGAACTTTCAGCGACTCGCTCGGGCGGAGCTAGACTGCCACTGATATACTTCACTGAGGAACCTCCATTTTCCATAATGCTCCAGTATCTGTATACCTACTGCTTCCTGTCCATTTTTCACATTTTTAGTAACTTTCAAACTTCATAAAATATTTTCATGACTTTTGTGATCATACGTTGACGTACAGCTCATTGAATGACGACTCTGTCATGGCCCGAGGGCGTCCGTGTCGCTCTAACCAGCACTAAGCAACTTTGAGGAGGGTGGCAGGAACCCTGGGACACAAAACAACTACAAATGTGCTGACTGCTTTACGGCATACGTCACTTCCCCCGTTTCTTATCTCCAACATCATCATCTGACATTGTTTCACCACAATTAGATTCATCACCTCATCGCTATTCATCCTTCACACAGACACTAGAAACAGAAATGTACTTCAATCCAACTGCAGTCGACCGGGAGATCAGGATCTTACCACGCTATGCACTGGTGCTCATGGGAAATGCAGTTTTCCTTCAGGGTAAACGCTACAGCTTTTGTCCAGACTGGACCTCCAAAATCAACCACAATTGAATCAGATCAGCTCAACAAATCTTCGTGGTTAGGGACCAGAAACACTGTAAAGTTTAACTAAAACCCAGGTTATTGGTTTCAGAAAAAAACAGTAAAATCAACCTAAAAACTGACTAAACGGAGAAAACCTGCGAGCTGCTAATCACAGCGGACTTGAGAAAGATTGCCGGGTTAGCTTTTAAAAACAGATTTTCAGATTTTTATACAGTCTATCTGTGTATTGCGAACCGCTTCTGAATCACAGTGAAGTCAGCGGCGGTCTGCACTGCTAGCTTGAAAGTTTGAAAGAGGAAGGACATCCTAAACAACTAAATTCAACGGTAGACGACATAATATTTTAAAATCAACAGGATTATTTCATAGTTACTGTTTATCTGCATTTTAGGGAAAAAAAAAAAAACATAATTTGCTTCAACGCATCCAGGAGGGAGACAAACTTTGACAAACTTCTTAAAAGTACGAGCAAAGATTTAATGCCCAAAACCTACGCACAGAAGGTAAGCTAAACGTCTTTAAAGTTAGCAAAAGTGCGTAAATGGAAAAGTAAAGCTTGCTATTAGCATGTTAGCATGTTAGCGGTCGCGTTCTTCCACTGTAAGCCTGAGTCCAACGTTCTTCCGGAACAAGATTTAAACGACATGATTATGTTTTATGACATGATTTGTTTTCATGCAAATTTAAATAAATTAAAGCAGATCATAATAAGTTTAGGCTTTATTAACAAATTTATTTTAATATTCTAGTTTTAAACTAAAACCACTTTTATTAACGCTCTTAGCCATCGGCAGAAAGCACAGCAGACAGGAATCCTCATTTAACTCCGAAGCTGAAACAGTTTTGAAGCACATGTGAGGTTTTTCTTCTCTGTATGTGGGCAGAACATTGCAGGAAGCTTCCTGGCCGACCACTGAAACGATCGCTGCAACCTCAGCTTATCACCAGCAGCCAAACAAGGCGACTCTCTGCTGCAGCAACCGAAGCTGAAGCTGGGGAAGCACCTCCAAGCAACCGCGGGGGACGACGCTTTGGCTGCATGTGTGGGTTAGACAAACAGAAGTCGAGTCTTTCTTCTTCTGTCTGGTGATGAATAGTCTACAAGCATCAACGAGCTCCAAGAGGCCTTGTTAAAGTAATCAAAGCATCACCAATCAAAGTGAAACATGACCCAGTGCGCTACTCTTCTCTTTAATACAGAAAATCCTGATAACAAACCAAATAAACAAACTTCTTTATATAGCAGAGTGCAGAAAATCAAGAAGAAAATTTCAAAAACTCAAATAATAATTTTAGGCACCAGTATATTTGATCACAGATGGATATTATCTAAGAATCTTTTACCTTCAGGTTGTAATTTGATTAATATGTGTAGTGTTAATTTAAATACCAGGAGGATAAATAAATAATAAAGATAGAAAAGAAGTTCTGCAACTTTTGGATGGATATTTGTCACTAATTGCTTTTTTCATTTTTCATCTTTTTAATTTGTTTTTATATTTTCTAATTTACTCTTTACTATTTTCCTATAATTTATTCAATTTTTTTTACCTATTTTTAAATTTGTTTTTCTATAATTCATTTAAATATTTTTTTCTTTTTTCTGTTCCCTTTTTTTTACATTTTTGTCTTTTTTTTCTCTTTCTTTAAATGTTTTCTGTTTGTCTTTCTGCTCTATAGCTGACAGTAACTTAATTCATCATCATCACAGTTAAAGCATATTAATTAGCAGTTTTTTTCCTCTGGAAAAAGGAGGTTAGCACATCGTCAGGATGGGAAAACATCTGCAATGACTCAGACATGCAACTCTGACCATGGATACCATAAAACTTATAAAAACTATTCAAAATAATTTAAAATCCATCATTCTACAAGGGACAAGAAAAACACTTTTAAAACAATAATAAATCCAGTGTCAGAGCATTAAATGCCAAGGAATAGGAACAAAAACCCAAATAGCTCCAGCTCAGACTTAAGAGGCCTCATGATAAAATGTTTAAAAAAATGACAACTGACACGGTGGTGGAATTTACTTCTCATCTCATCAACGAGAAAATGTTCTTAAGGGTTTAACGCAGATCTATTAGATAAATGGCAAAATAAAGGAAAATCCATCATTCTACAGAGGAAAAGAAAGACATGTTTAAAACAATAAATCCGTCACAGAGCATTAAATGCAAAAAAAATGCAGGATCAGTAAAATTATGCGCCCCTCCACATATTGCGCGTCCTTTCCTTGATTTTGCAGGATTTTCTGGGATCGCGGAATCTGGATTTTCCTTCGAGGATCGCGGCCAGAAGTCATTTAGGACCATGTAGGTCATTTCACAGGAGCTGAAAACAGACGTATGGTTGATTGTGACCTGAACTGTTTTCCACTGCTGAATATAAAGATGCACCGCTGCATCAGATCAAGATTACTAACTAGCAGAAAACAGATCTGGGTTTGGTCGAGTTAAGAGTTTCCAGAGTTTTAAACGATGTAGATGACGTGACCTTGTGTGGAAGAAACCAGATGCACAATCCTCGTTTTTCAATGATGCACACGGAGAAGCGGCATATTCCCCGTCCTATTAAATAAATCAAACAAATTGTCTGAGCTCTCAGACCTGAGGAGAGGAGCCTGCTGCTCGGCCTCCTGTGCCGTCTAAACAACCGCCCCCCTGCCCTGAGGGCCTCCCATATGGACCCGATGGAAGCAGGCGAGCAGAGATGCAAGGAGACGAAGGCAGACAGAGAGACAGTTAGAGTCAACAATGCAAAAGAGCGACGTGAAGCGACCGCTCGGCTTTACAACCCATAGGTCATCTAATCACCTTATCAGACGCTGCAACAAAAACATGTAAGGAAACGTCAACTTTTATTCAGTATTTCAATAAGTATTGGATTCGTTTAGCATCAGAACCTATACTTACTGCCTCATTATTTTGGGCTTTCTTTTCTCCAACCTGCTAGTTTGAGAAGCAAACCAGCTTCGTTTTAACTGGCATCCAATCAGAAAGATTAACATTTCTAAATGTAATAACTTTAAAATACTTGTCTATACAACCTTTGCAGTCCAAAGAGCCACTTTAACCCTGAGTGTGGCTTAAAAAATGCTGTTTAGAGCCACAAATGTTGTTGCCTCTTTAAAAAAAGGACAACTTCTAATTTTTGGTAAAAATCTACAGTAGGAAATTTGTTATCATTATCAAAGAGCCAACATTTTATTCATAATTTTAGATTGTACAATAAAATAAAGAAGCAAAATGATTATATTTGCTTGTGTGGTAATTAAAATTTGTGGAAGTATGAACCACCATGCAAAATTATAAGAATTGTCGCCATTGAGCATCGAGTGGTCGATTCAATGCGTTCAGGCAGAAGCTCGTTGCAACCTAGCAAACAAAACTGGGAGGACAGTAGACGGATCTGCAACAATCCAAATCCATTCAAACATTATTTGAACGTTGCTCTAAAATGAAAAGATGACGCCAACATGTAAACAAAGTAACGATCGGTACAGATGAAGGTAAAATGAGTATTAATGGGGATTTAAATGCAGGAACGACACACGGTTTCCCGTCTGGAGGCCTCGGGGATGCACTGAGTCGTTTCTCCTCAGTTTCTCCCTCAACATCATGAAACCTGTCACTGTTTGTGTTCTCATGTATTTTTTTTTTACGTAATTGAACTAATTTTGCAGCGTACGCCTCTCTCACTCAGGACAGGAAAGAGATAAATCTGTTCATCTATGTATTTCATCTAGTTGACGTATTAAATATTAGTTCCTTGTTGACGCAATAAGAATTTGTAAGCATAATTTTCCAGCGTATATATATATATATATATATATATATATATATATATATATATATATATATATATATATATATAATAAAACAGTAAAAACTAGGAACTGCTCGTTCTTAATCAGCCAATCACATGGCAGCAACTCAATGCATTTAGTTATGTAGACGTGATCAAGACAATCTGCTGCAGTTCAAACTGAGCATCAGAACGAGGAAGAAAGGTGATTTAAGGGAGTTCTAACGTTGCCTGGTTGTTGGTCCGAGTATTTCAGAAACTGCTAATCTACTGGGATTTTCACCAACAACCGTCTATAGGGTTTACAGAGAACGGTCTGATAAAGAGAAAATATCCAGTGAGCGAAAACGTTGATGCCAGAGCTCAGAAGAGAATGGTCCGACTAGTTGGAGGTGATAGAAAGGCTACAGTATCTCAAATAACCCTTCATTACCACCAATGTATGCAGAAGAGCATCAACACGTCCAACCCTGAGGCAGACGGGAAGAACACACCAGGCGCCACTCCTGTCAGCTAAGAACAGGAAACTGAGGCTACAATTAGAAACTGGACAATAGAAGAAATGAAAAACGTTTCCTGGTCTGATGAGTCTTGATTTCTGCTGCCACATTCGGATGGTAGGGACAGAATATCAACATCATGAAAGCATGAATCCATTTACACCTCCAGATGCAGGAAGAGGGCCTCCGGCAACATGAAGGACCCCACACACCCAGCACACTCACTTTTTGTCCCGCTCCCCTCAGGCAGGAGGCTGCGGAGCATCAAGTGTAAAACCACCAGACTGAGAAACAGCTTCATTCCTGAAGCTGTGAGACTTTCAAACACACTCAACTACAAATGATAAAACACTTTCTCATTTAACCGGCACTGTTCACTATAATATCACACTTTAAAATGTCACTTTAAAATGTCAATTAATATGTCACTTGCACTCCGAATTTTCATTGCTGCTATGTCCGAAGTCCCATATTGTAGATTCTGTGTAGTCAAATCCTATTTCTCGCATAGTTCTTACATTTTATTATATTATTTAAAATTGCTATCAGGGTGTAAACTGGACCGGGGGATTAGAATTTCGTCCCACCTCATGTACCACATGTGATGTGATGACAAATAAAATTCCTTGATTCCTTGATTCCTTGATCCTGCCTTGTATCAACTGTTCAGGCTGGTGGTGGTGTCATGGTGTGGGGGACATTTTTTGTCCCTATTTGGGCCCCTTAGTACCAATCGAGCATCGTTGCAACGCCACAGCTACCTTAGTATTGTTGCTGACCATGTCCATCCCTTTATGTACCATCTTATGATGGATACTTCCAGCAGGATAACGCGCCATCATGTCATGAAGCTCAAATCATCTCAGATTTGTTTCTTCAATCAAACAATGTGTATGTATATGTAAATAATATTTCTAACTTGTGTAAAACTACTTCCGTTAATTTGCATGTCACTTTGCTGCTGTTACAAAAAAGATTTTTTGAGGTTGTGCTACTATTACTGGAGCGCTGTTTCTGGGTACTCCCCCTTCCTCTCCTCAGGTTTTACCCAACCTAAGCCTTTGTGGATTTCAACGTTTTCATCCGTTTTGTTTTCGCAGATCCGTTACATTCGGCTTCATAAATGTTAATCAAGCTCTTCCCGAAATAGACCTAAAACTTAGTTATTTCCGTCCAGTTTACTCCCCAGGTAGCTTTTGAGCAAGATACTAAACACAATTTGATCCATAATTTTATTTAAAAGCCAAACCATGGAGGTCTAATTGCAGCTCCACATTCCGCTTTCTAATTCGGCTGCAAATTTGCATTTGAGCTTCATTTTTTTCTGCCTACGTCTCTTCAGCCTCACAGCTCTTCTGGCATTAAACGTCAAAAACTCTCAGAGCAACAAACGGGGGAAATGAATTTAACGAGCGCTGAATGGAGCCTCTCTGGCATCCATCCACATGGTGTTCAGGCGAGCCGTCAGGCTGAGTTTAAGAGTGCTTAACTGGTAGACGATAAGTTAATCCATTTATACGAATCTTGGCCGAGAGGCGACCAAAATAAACAGAGCTGAGGGAGCTGGAGGAGTGAGAGAGAGATGTGACTGAGGAAGAGGAAGAACCACATCTGAAGGAATTAATTAAAACCAGATTTAAGGCACAAAGTCTGAAATATTTGACAAACTGCGGAACAAACTCTGTCCATCGTCGGCCCCGCATGAGAACATCAACATGAGACAGCTGTCTTCATCAGCTCAGATAAAAACAGTCAGTAAGTAAGTCAAAGTTTTACTCAACATTTGTCTGACAATAGCAAGGAAACATCAGCTTTGATTCCATCCATGTTTTTTACGAACATTTCGAAGTATTGAACAAAAAACGTTCACGGAAATGTTAATACTTCAAATAACGTTCTCTATTTTCCAAAATAAAAATAATAATTGGGGTTCACTTAAGGTGTTTTTTTAAAGGTAATTTAAAGGGAAATGATGTAGGAACTTATTCTAATATTTCCTGTTTATTTCCGTGAGTCGATTCACATGTGCTAAACAAAAACACGTCAGCTCTTCTTTCGAATCGTCTGTTGTAATTCACTGTAACCTTTAAAATGTAACAAGATTTAAAGAGAGTAAAGATATTTATTTTAGCGAATACACGCATCAGCGACGACAATGAATCTGGATGTAACCAGCGCCTGAAGCAAGCAGTGCCGAGTTTAGCTTTCTTTTTGTTACTGACGTAAACACGACGCTGCTGTAAACCTTTCAAACTGAAGTCCGATGGTGGCGTTGAATTCGTTGTATGAACGACAAGCAAAATAAATTGGAAATGAACTGAAGACCTGCAGGATTTTCCCTCGTAAAACAGGAGAACTGTTGAAAGGAGCCTTGTTTTTTTTTCCCCCTACAAAACTTTCAACCAAAGGAGCCGATTTTTCTCCAGACTGCTGCCATCATGTTCAGCCACACAGAGTTTAAATATTCCCAGGTTCACATGGATGTAAAGCAGCTGTCAGCGCCGTAAACAAAAACAGGCGGCGGTGTTAGTTCTGCCTGCAGCCTGAAATAAACCTCCTACATGAGAGCGAACAGGTGTGACAGCCGCTCATTCATCCAGCCGTCACGGTCGACCCTCACCTCTGCAGCGGCGGCGGCTGAATAAATCACAGCAACATCTCCAGACGCTCGGCTGCTAAACAAGGGCAACTGAGACAAAGAGGAGAGTCCTGCATCATCCTGTTCCTCAGGGTTTACCTCCAGCTCAAAGCCACAGACAAGAAACATGGAAACACTTTCATTTCTAACACTTGGAACTGTTTTAAGAGGAACCTGGAATTAAGTTCTGATGGTAAAATCTTTTGTGTGTATCACAATTTTAACATTGGCAGCTCTGGTAACGATTTAAAGGTGCTAAAAGCCTCATAACAATTTGATCTTTTTTGCAGTAGCTTAAAAAGATTCAAAAATTAGTGCTAAATTGATTTTAAACATGCTGAGAAAAATCTGTTTCTCTTTAAATTAACGGTGAAGCAGAACGTCCAATTCAGTTAAACCATGACTTCATGGTTCCTGGGGGCAGAAATATGAGGTGACGCAGAATCCTCCTCCTCTTAGTCACTTTCAGAATTGAAAAGACAAGGAAAGATGGGCTTCAAACAAAGCAGATACGTGTTGACCTGCGTAAATGATTAAACTATTAACAGATCCTGGTCTTAAGCTGCACATTTTTAAAGTTAGACATAAGTGGAGAGATCGAAGCAACTGAATCAGCGATGAGGTTCTTCATGAAAGTGGTTAAGGGAAACAATTTTAATACTAATACCAATAAAAAATGTAATTCAAAATAAAAAGTAAAGTCATTTTCTTTAAAGAAAAACTTATCAAATAATTAACAAATAATCAAAATATAATAATAAAAAATATGTCAAGTTATTAACGGATTTTTTTAACATTTTAATAAATGTCATGTTTGCAGGATCCGCCTCCTTCATTGTGATTGGATGCCGCCTTCTGTCAGCAGCCTTACATAATGTGTGTAATGATGCGTTCCATTTAACGTCGAAACTCGGAAATGCCGACTTTGACTCAGTCTGATGAATATCAGATGGCTTTCAAAGTGTTTCTTTTATGTTATCATTCTGTGCTAAACTTTAAAAAAATACTACATATATTTTATTTTTGTAAATATTACTTTTTATGTAACGCAAAAAACAAATTAACAAATTTCAAGCTTATCAAAACTGTAAGCGAAGCATACATAGGGAAACAGTAACTAAGTCACTAAGTTTCCATGACAACCATTTGATCATATTAAATTGAACCTATTAATTTGGGAGTCATTTCAGAACGAATATGTTTTTTGTCCATTCAAAACAAATGTAAACCTGATCAACACAGAGCCTTTAACCAAGAGGACGAAAGGTACAAAACAACTATGAGCTCATTGTATGTATGGTGGAGGATCAGTGATGCTGTGGGCCAACGTCTCTTCCTGGAAACTCTTGGAGGCTAAAAATGCATTGATACCTTCAGCACCAATATGATCCAGAACATGTGAGGCTAGCTTGTCTGGCTTTAGCTAACCATAAAAACAAGTAATACTGTTATACTGAGACCAGCAATAAGGTCAATAATAATTTCACATTTTCACATCAGATTTGTGAGGCACTGAGAGAAACTGCAGTAATTAACTGCGAGCTGTGAACCTGCAGGACTCTAAAGCAGCTTTAAACGCCTGACATTCATTAACCCCATTATGACGTTTTATCTTACTGCTGGCAAGCCGACAGCAAAACTCGGGAGCTTTCTTTCTTCTCTAAATATGAATCTGACTGTTCAGGATTTGAAAGACGCAAAGCTGATCGTGCTGAGAGACTTTAACAATAAAATAAAAGTGATTCGTCTGGAAGGTGTAATAAAAAAGGATCTGAATATTTTTTAATGAAAACAAATTATTATTCTAAGACAAACGATTTCTTTATATTAAAGTGTTACTAACCCCTCAACCCCAGAAAGATTTGGAAAAGGAAAAAACCTGAACTAGATGGAGCAGACAGAGAGAGAACCTAGACTAGATAACCGTGTTAGCGACTATAAAGCACGTTTAAAACAGCTAAATCGCTGACAAAAGGGCTGTACAGAAGAATAGAAAATAATAATAAAAGAGCATAAATCTCAAATATTGACTAAAAACACAGAAACACCCAAAATGAGAGGACTAAATGACTGGGAAAGCTAATGAATATAGGTGAGTTTTTAATCTGGATTTAAAGATGGAGACAGTGGGGGCATATCTGAGGGTAACTGGTTCCCTATCACCTTTCTGTTTTAGGCCAGATCGAGGTACATTTATTAGTCCTTTACCCATATACCTGAGGGACATGCTGGCTGGTACTGGAGAAGCTCACTGATGTAGGCAGTCGTCTGTCCAGTACCACCTTGAATACCAAAAGTAAAACTTTATTATTTAGTCTAAAATGAATGGGGAGCCAGTGTAGGGATGCCAAAACAGGGGTGATATGTTTACGCTTCCTTGTACCAGTCAGCAGTCGTGCTGTAGCATTTTGAGCCAACTGCAGACGTGAAAGTAAGGACAGAGGGAGGCTGAGGTAAAGAGAATTACAGTAATCCAGGCGAGATGTAATGAATGCATGGATTACTTTTTCCAGGTCGTTATAAGATAAGAATGATTTAAGGTGGGAGATGATTCGTAACAACAGAGCTCATCTGTCTGTCAAGGCAGAGCCCTGAGTCAAGTATGACCCCCAAGTTTCTGGCATGGGGTTTGACAAACGGGGCGAGGTAGTTTGCTTGCTACGCTAATTATACATTTGGGAGGACCTGTTTTGTCACTGTTTAACTGGAGAGAGTTATGACATCCATACTTTAATATCTGCAAGACAGTCCAGGAGAGACTTAGGGGATTTTGGTGGGAGGTACAATTGTGAGTCATCTGCATACAAGTGAAAAGAGATATTATATTTCCGAATTAAGTTACCAAGGGTGAGCAAGTACAGGCAGAACAGCAAAGGGCCTAGGACGGACCCCACTGAGGGACCCCACTGCAGACCGAGGCAGTGGATGAGGAGAAGCGATCAATGGATACAGAAAATGTCCTATGATTAAGATAGGAGTTGAAACAGTTTAGGGCTGTCCCCTTAATTCCTACCCAACGTTGAAGGTGGGTAGGAAGAATGCTGTGATCTACCGTGTCGACTGCAGCACCGAGATCCAATAAAATCAGGATTGCATTTCCACCTGAATCTAGAGTGCGCAGCAGGTCGCCTCCGTAGCTAACGCAGGTTTTGGTCCCAGCAGCGGCGGCACGTCAGCACGTCGGCCATATTGGATGTGTCAGATCTGCCCTGTAAACTAATAAAAGCAAATGGACTGAAGTTGATCCAGCGTCTTACTACAGGAGCTTTAAGTTAGTAACAACTGGCTTTGTTCTTAGATTCTGGATTTCAGAACTAAGCAATGTTCATATTTAGCTCATACTACGTTATAGATGACCTTAAATGGTCCAAGACTCTAAGTTAGCATAACGGGACTAAATAACTGCCTCAGCTATGCTGCTATGTTATGTCATGTTTGCTGTTTACTAGATGTGGGAGAAGCAGGTTTATTCTCCTACATTTGGAAACATCTATTCACAAGTTTTTCACACCTTTCCGCATTTTCATCGCAGAAAACACGACGAAATGCTGCAGAATTCTCAGCAAAATCAAGGATTTTTGCTCGAGTTGTTCTGGGGGGACTGTTTTTAGAGATCATTGTCATTAAAATGCAGTAGGGTGACTTTAAACAGACTAAACGGGGAGAAATTTCATCTGACCATGTTGTTATATCTTCATGACTCCATGGTTCACATCACATATCAATCAGTGAAAACCCACCGTGTGACTCCTACCAGCTGGCTGAGGTGTCTAAGCGTATTCAAGAGGGAAAAGCAGGACGCTTGATGATCCTCCGCTGCTGGAATTCAGTAACATTAATACATCTGTTCATTAAAGTTCATCATTATATCAGGGGACACAGAACACACAGAGACAGCACTAAATATTTAGCAGCAAAACAAAATCTCCTTGATGGTTCTCTCTTTCTAAGCGACTTTTCCAAATCATATTTATTTTCTTTTTAGTTTGTTTGTTCAATAACACGAGTCCCCGTTTCTCTCCATCCCGTAGCCCCATCCTGAACTGAGGAGGAGGAGGAGCGGCAGAAACACAAAAGCATGCTTTAACATAAGAAAGTCTGTTTAATCGACCAAATTTAAATACGCCGTTTGGTAAAATTTTCTATGTAAATGAATCAATTTAAAGCGACACCGAAGATGCTTAATTTCTTTTTAAAGCAATACGAACCCCCTCAGGCCATGACAGCGCTGTCATTCAAGGAGCTGTAAGTCCACGTATAATCACAAAGGTCATGAAACTATTTTAAGGTAGTGTCTGCTGTTTGCAGCGTGAAAGTAATATTGTCACTACTGAATAAATATCTTGTGTGTATCTGGTACAAACAAGAACATGCAATCCTTTAGTAGTGTTTAACGGTAAGCAGTTTTAAGAAGTATGTTCATGCAAAGAACTTCCAAATGGAGATGGAGCATTCAAAACCATGCAATCTAACTTCCTATAGCCAAGATATTAGCTAACAGACTTTAGCTGCAGACATATTTGTGTTGATTATGTTCATGTTTGGGTTCAGTCTTCTGCTGCATTAAGAATCAACTTGATGAGTTTGACTTAGAAAGCAGAAAGGAACCTGAAGTAACCAGCTTTAGGTGTAAACTAACGGGTTTAATCCATGCCGCTTAGTTTTAGTGATTCACAACAGCGTCTAAACATCCGTCCTCTTCAATAGTCCCAGGTTTTAAATATCTCTTATTTGCTACTGATTCCGTAAATAAAAAAGCAGATCTGTGGGTTTCTGTTACTTCAGCGTTTCATCAGCCTGAGCTGAGAGTTCAGCGGCATGAAGCTCCTCCGGGAGGCTGAAGCGTTTGGTTGTTCTGCTGCTTCTGCAGCGCCGGACTGTCATAACTCAAAGGCCAAAAACATGTCTCTTCATCCCAGCTGAGCCACATTTGATCCTTTCATCTGAACACGGGTTTTATCGATCAGAGTCGGTTCAGATGAAGTCTGGAATTAAATAGCAAACTTTAAAACAACAACAACAGAGGATTTCAGGAGTCATGTCACACCTCTAACATTTTATCATCAAACCGATTAAAGTGTTATTCAAATTAGGTCTGTTCGATTAATCGATTTGAAATCCAAATTGGTTTTATCAGTCAAGACAGATATAAAAAAAAAAAGTAAAACGCACGAACTGTACAAACTGTATACAGTATTTTTGAATAACTATATCAAGTTTATAGTGATGGTCTCAAATACATTGAAGCACTTCCACCATGGGCATCACGTAAATACCTAGTTTGCCCTCTAAGAGTAAAAGAAAACAAATTAAGCAAATCTTTCCAGGTAATATTCAGTATAAAATCGGCTGCCAATATGGAGTTAATACAACTATTAACAACTCAATATTCAGAGAATAGAACATGTCAGCACCGATGTCAGTGCGTATTGCGTAATCCCGCTGGGGAGAGCTCTCCCTGACCCATTGAACTGCATTATATGGTCCATAATGTGAAAAAAAGCCCCCAAAGGGGCCAGGGGCGGGGCTTTTGGTTGGAAAGTGACATTCAGGCTGCTGACTGGACAGGGTAAACAGCTGGACGGGTAAAATAAACTCTCCTCTTTGTTTTTCGTGTGATTCAAGGAGGGAAGTTCACTGTCGTCCACTATGGGCCAGCCGCCACTGTTCAACTGTTTACTTGTTAAACTGTCAAGATCTAAAGAGTCTAAACTGGAGCGTCTCATTTCTCTGAGACGTTCAGCTCCAAGTAGATTTCCAGCTGTATCGAAGTTTTTCTTGTTGAAAGGTCACGTCGCATTTTGTGCAGCCTCAACGGGAGACGTGAGTCATAATTCTCCAGGAGAAGATGATAGACGTGGTAAATCTGGACGTAAACGATGTCAGAAGAAAGCAGTGCCGACTTTAGCCTTCCTTCTTCTCAGCTTCCTTCATCTTGCATGTTTCTTCAATAGCTCCAAGGTCAAGGGTTAAGTTTGTATAAGAACAAGTTTGCCTCATCTGTGCCACGAGAAGTATAATTTAAGGTTCTTAATACGTTGTGGTATATTTTAACCAATGTCAACGGAGGGGCTCCATAGAAAAGAGAGAATAAGTAAGAAAGAAAGGACACGACATTCAGCCAAAGGAGATACCTAAAAATACGATATTTACCATTAATAATCTGATTAAATATTATTATTGATGAACACAAGGTAACATATGTACAAGCATACAGACTCAAACATCTACAAACATTTGCTTAAAAGGATAAAAGCCATTTTATGGCACAACCAATTAAATATGCTCCCTTCAAGCATTTGGAAAACACTTTTTATATTAAAAACTACATAGAAGAAATCTGACTTTGCACCTGACACCTTAAAATTGGACTCTGTCTCTTTAAGAGGGGTCTATTCACAAGTCTTCTTTTCTATGTTCACAACCGTTCTACCAAGGTTTCTGTTTTGTGTTACAAACAAGCTTTATACGATATTGCGTTTAGCTAATAGCGAAAAACGTACTTTACGCCAGAAACACGGCAGGTTTCCATGGTAACTAAATCATTAGGGCCAAATTTCTACAGCAGGCAAACGCGACCTAAATCAGATTATTTTTGCCCATATCCGACTTTTTAGCGTTTGTATGAGGCTGAACAATGAGATGACTTTATTAAAACAACTACAGCCCAGTCAGATTGGACCAATTAGATGAAGAGCATCTGGAAAAGTTTGGGTTTGTTTTCTCTTTGAGTTGAGTTTTGTCCTGCGTGAGGATCAGGAGGTAATCATGAAATGCTGCGGAGTTCCTGAAGATGAGAAAAAAGCAGCTCAAGCAAAGCGAAACCTCACGTTACCCCCACACTTGGTGACTTTGTGCAAAGTCACAGAGACGAACAGATCCTCACAAATCACCAGCAAAGACACGCCACAACCTACTTTAAGAAAAACCATCATACGGAGAAGATTTGTACATCTCCGGGTCGGGTCAGTCTAAGAATATCAGTTAGCAGGAAGTTCATCAATCAGTGGCGCTCGAACTCGTCCCAGTTAACGCCGGAGGAGATCGCCGAAGCCTCCACGCTCTACTTCAGCAAGACCAAAAACCTGTTCAAGGTGAAAGAGAAGTCAAGACAATTCTGATCCACTTCGAAACTCCAGGTGGAACAAAGTTTTTACTGCTGAAGGTTTTGCCTCAAATTAAGACATCGAGACTGAGAGTGTGTTTCCGCTGTCGTGTTTCCGCCAGGGCGGAAACACGACAGCAGTCGCCTCAGAGACGCTAAAGTCCCAGCAGGACTCTTAGTCGTTAGCACTAGTTAAACGTGAGTTACGACTCAAACGTAGATGCTGCGCCGCAGAGCGATCTTTACAGAGGAACAACAACAAAAGCCAAACGTTAAACCGACTCGGACTGGGACAGGATAGGAAAGACTTTATTGATCCCTTGCTGTGCCGGAGTATACAGAGTATAATACAACACAACACAGGAGACACCTTAGAATACAACAGAATCGCAGGAGAAAGCAGCAACTACGCAATGGACCAGAACATCACAATGCAAGTCACAAGTCTAAACATAGTCCAGTACTAAGTACCGATTGAACCAAGTGTGGTACAAACAGTTTAGTGGGAGTGGATGTACATTCAGGCGTTCAGCTTCAGGTTCTGATGTTGGTTCCAGGTGTTAGAAAAGCAAAACAAGGTGAGGCGGCGTTAAACTTTTCACAGTTAGCTCTGGAAATCTGTAAGAGTCTTCCTGAAGACGTGAGACGGACCTCAAATCTTTTAAATCCAACCTGAAAACTTTTTTTTTGCTGTAAATATGACTTAAAGAAACACTAAAAACTTTCAGTTTTGGTCGATTTTGGCGGTAATGTTTTAGCATGAAGGAAGACTTCAATTCTTAGCGTGGTAAAATCCTGATCTCTCGGTCGCAGTTGGATTGAAGTACATTTCTGTTTCCAGTGTCTGTGTGAAGGATGAATAGCGATGAGGTGATGAATCTAATTGTGGTGAAACAATGTCAGATGATGATGTTGGAGATAAGAAATGGGGGAAGTGACGTATGCAGTAAAGCAGTCAGCACATTCGTAGTTGTTTAGTGTGACAGGGTTCCTGCCACCCTCCTCAAAGTCTCTTGTCGGTTAAAGCGATTCGGACTCCCTCAGGGCCGTGACAGAGGCGTCATTCAACGAGCTGTAAGTGGACATATGATCATAAAAGTTATGAAGGTTGAAAAGTTACTTAGTGTTGCTATAACTTTTCGATTTTAAGCTGTTTTTTGGCTTGACGTTACTTTTTAATGTATTTTTCTTCTCTTTTAACTGTATTATTTTAACTTTTTTTTCATTTACATAGATCTTGCCTCTCTTCCAGATAACGACAGACACAAACCCACAACCACACCTGTTCTCTCATCGTATCACCTAGTTGTCTCATCTTTGATAAAACCTCTGAAACAGGAAACCGGCTTATTCCTTCTGACCGACAAATCTGGAATCAGTTCACAGATAATTTGGTGTCTTACTGTCCATTACGTCCATGTTTTTCATGTTTTTTCAACATCCCCGTCCAAAAATGCAGTATTGTCAGTAATAGGAACAAATAGGTAAAGGAAGACAAAGGAGAGCAGAGATGAATGGATTACCGTATCGTGTATCGTCATCATGATACATTAATAGTCAGAATTTTGATATTTTATTAGGAAAATCTTTTTTGAGTGTTTGGGGACTTTTAGAGCCTGAAATAAATATGCTCCTATATATGTTAAAGGGCCAGAGAGCAAAGGCGGCGTCTGGATCCGGTGCAGAAGGTTGGATGAGTCTGATGAGGTTCCAGCAGAGACGTAGAGACTGCCGTCGGATCGGCCTGTCAGGAAACACCTGCTTTGATCAGTCTGAGTGCTCCGCTTTTACATTTTAAAGAGCTGCAGGCTGCCTGAGAATCAAAACCTCTGCAGCCGAGCAGGAGATGAAACGATGCTGTGGAGGTTCAGCGAGTTCACGCGTTACGTCACCTCTGCTGCTGGATGTCAGGACTCATCCGAGACTGCGTCTGGTTTACGGCGAGAAGCTGAGTTGGGTTTAAGTTTTAACACCTTTGTGATGGAGGAACTCAGAGAAGATCACTTTAGTGACGCTGAATACTGTCCGATAAATGCTGACTTTGTTCGGTTTTCCATGTATCTGTCGTAGCGGACTGAAGCCATGAAGCCAAACACGAGTGGGAAATGACAACAAGTAGTTAACACGAGAAAACTAGAGACACTGGTGATAATCCTAAATAACTAGAAGCTAGAACTAGAGATGAACACACGTTACCGATAGCAACTCAACACTCAGGCGATGAGAAGTAGATCCACCGCTACTATATACTGCTCAGCTGATCGAGGTGATGGAGAACACCTGTGCAGGGCTGCACAGGCGGGCCAACGCTCCAGCCAGACTGGAGCTCCGACAACCTCCAGATGAGAACCTAAGATAAACTCAAAAACCATGACAGAAGGATTATTTAATGTACCTGCCGATCTTCCCAGGAGCAAAGTCCAGGATAAAAATCTCACACATTGGTATCAGATATCCGTCCAATATTAGCCAAAAATTAATATCGGATTAAACTGGCCTGCATCTAAAAATACAAGATGAATGTGGATGTTGCTGCTGAACTCAAAATTTAACAAACAACCAATTATTAATCCAAATGTCCATACAAGTCAAAAAAGCACCAACAGCGCGAGTTCAGTAACAAAAGACATTTCAAAATTATGATGAAAACCTGATCAGTGCCTCACACATGCAGCTTATGGATTATCTTTTCTTCTTAGAAGCTTTGATTTCTCTGTTTCTGGCAGAAGCTACGTATCTATTTTAGGTGGATATGTTCTTCGGTTTTGGACGCTTTGCAGCTTGAAGAGTTTTCCCTGATATTTTTATGACTTTTGGAGAATTTTTATGATTCATAACAAGTTGGTTTATAAGTAGCAGCTGATGAACATCACAAAAGCTGAAATGATAGAGTAACTGCAGCCATAAAAGAGGTAAAAAGAAGCTGCAGTTGTGGATCCAGAGCAGGAGGAAAGAGGAAAGGAGGAAGGTTAATCCGTCTCTTCCATCATCATCAAAGTTAGCTCGCTAGCTAACAAGAAGGACGATGTGAAACATATGGAGATTTGTATGGGAAGAAGGGTTAATGATAAATTAAAGATAATTACGGCAAACCCAGAGATTCCTCTTAATCAGACTGTTTATCCGGTTCTGTATTCAGAGGCATCATTTTGTGCAGTAGTACAGACTGCTACAGGAGATCATCCTTAAACAGAATTTAGAGAAACCTTGATAATATCAGTTATCAGTCTCTCCAGATTGTCCAATGCAGAGAATCTTGCAAAATCAAGAAAAAAGGTGCAGCATAATTCTTAAAAAGCCGCATATTCACCGCATAAATAGCATCTTAGCTCAAAAAACGTAGAATCATGTAAATTCGCCTGATTTTACTTTTCTTTTTTCTCAGAAATTTGAAATAATTAATTATTTTCTCAATTTTGACCGACAATAACCCCATCAGCAAAAGTGAACGGTCCAGCGCGTCACATAGTGACGCCATCACCTCTGTGCACCACCATAACAAACATGTTTTAGTCCCAGCGGCGGCGGCACGTCAGAGCGTCGGCCATCTTGGATGTGTCAGATCTGCATCGTAAACTAATAAAAGCAAATGGACTGAAGTTGATGCAGCGTCTTACTACAGGAGCTTTAAGTTAGTAACAACTGC
>JAVLVB010000654.1:0-14873 GCA_032876305.1 Orestias chungarensis
AATAGAGGTTTCACTCCCTCTGCTAATAGAGGTTTCACTCCCTCTGCTAATAGAGGTTTCACTCCCTCTGTAAATATAGGTTTCACTCCCTCTGCTAATAGAGGTTTCACTGCCTTTTCTAATAGAGGTTTCAATCCCTCTTCACATAGAGGTTTCACTCCCTCTGCTAATAGAGGTTTCACTCCCTCTGTAAATAGAGGTTTCACTCCCTTTGTAAATAGAGGTTTCACTCCCTCTGCTAATAGAGGTTTCACTCCCTCTGCTAGTAGAGGTTTCAATCCCTCTTCAAAAAGAGGTTTCACTCCCTCTGCTAATAGAGGTTTCACTCCCTTTGTAAATAGAGGTTTCACTCCCTCTGCAAAAGCCATTCAAACAGAAACAGATGAACATGAAACTCTATGTGAGGAGATTAACCATAAATCTAATGTTGTTTCTTTTGGTATTCAGTCATTCTTATCAAGTTGGACCTGATCAACACAGAAGTAAAATGGCAAGAAGATATATCAAAAACCGTTTTGAATTCTTTACTTTAAAATAATGAAATCATATTTCCCAAGTACCATCTAAATGCAAGTATAGTGAAGTTTAAAGGGAATAATGGACCCTTGCTCTCAGTGTTCTCAGCCACACCACGTTTTCAAATTACAGTTTTGGTTCCCTTTAATTTTTATTGTCAAAAAACAATAACCGTTATTGGTTCAGGTCAGGCACTAGGACCCAGCAGAAGACTGCCGCTTGTCTCTGAACCGCCTCCCTCTTTCTTCAATTGGCTCTCAAGTTTTTTCTCAAGGTGTGATTGGCATCACTGATGTTGGTCCTTGCAAACAGCAACAGTAACAGCCAGTTTGCAGGATGCCTTAAAACGGAAATTGTTCAAAATATTTTACAAACTAATCCATTCAAACCACACATTTGATAAGTTTTGCAGTACAAAAACCATAAAAACGAAAGTATTCAAAAATTTACAATCAAATAAATACTTTTTTGATACTGCCAAGTAGAATTAAACTAAGGGGAACTTTCCTAAGATACCATCCAATAGAGCATTAATGTTCCATGAGGCATCTACTCTTTATAATGGCTATAGTAAGGACCCGGAGCTAAGAATGAGGTACCAGCAATCCTATTAACAAAGGTAGAAAAGTCAGGATTCTTTTTAAATGATTTGTTTCGCTCTCCCAGAAAAAAAGGAACAAACAATCACATTCATCGCAGGAAAATACAAAAAAAATCTATTCTTTCACACAATACAGCACTGGGGGAGTTCAGTTCTGTAAACTAACAAAATATTTAAACTACTTGAGTTGACGCAATGTCCCCCAGACAAAGTAGCCACATCCATCCGTCCATCAATCCATTATCCAACATGCTTATAGTTTGTAGGGTTGCAAGGTTCTGCTGGTGCCTGGTTCCTATCTACAGTGGTCATAGGGCAAGAGGTACGGGACACCCTGGACATCCCATCATGGGGTAACACAAGTAGATAGATCATAAGGTGCCAAATGAAAACACTTAACATGATTCACGTTCCTATTAACAAATTATTGCTTAACATGGTATGGAATAGGAGTGACAAGGCAAAAAGGAAATAAGCCTCATAATGTACTGGCATGGACATAGAGATTGACAACATTATACAAATTTCAGTGAAATGTTGATTATGCGCAACCCTCAATTATCTATATTGTCTTTTAAAAACTCCAATAATGCAGAAATTAAATATCAGATTAACATAATGTCATTAAACTAGATCTTTAAATATTTGATTCAGTTTTTGCTTTATTCAACACTTGATTTGCTATATAAAATATTATCAGTTCGAGATTTGTATTGAACTTAAGTAGATACAAAAATATAACCAAATTAAAAACACGTTTAATCTAATGAACACTTTAACTGTGCCGATCTGTTTATTAATAACAGCAAGTTTGCCTCATATTTATTTATGTGTTATGTGCCGCATACATTGCTGTCTTTGCTCTGCTTTCTGCTAATTATATCTCCACAGGTATGATTCATTGCCACAGTTTCCCAAGAATGCTTCAGGAGCGATCTAGTAGCAGCTAGTTGTTTGGTTCCTTTGTTTTGTTTGTTTGTTTACATGTTTACATTTGAATATTGGTCTGTGAATATGTTCCCTTTCACTCTGTGCACCCCCTCCCACCCCTCAGTCATGTTTAGCTTTAGGACATATAAAACACCTCAGAAATCAATAAACCATTAAGGTATGGGAAGAAAGGGAGGCTCTATATTTTTAAAGCCTCACTTGGAAAAGCGAACCTGTTAAGCACGTTTAATCAAAAATAAAAAACAATCCTCATTGTTGTCAAGTCTCTAAATTTAAATACCTGTAATTTTGCATTGGGGCAAAAACCATTAAAAAGTAAAAAAATTAACATATGCAGGTTGGTGCTGTTCATTTCTATTTAAAAATACATTTATAGATTTTTTGAGTACCTTTGTTACCATCATCATTGTAATATATTCACCCCATATTGGGAATATTTCAGTGAATATATCATTGTACGGCAATAGAGATTGATTTTAGTTGTGTTTTACACTTTTGATTTGTGTAGGACTTGAAGCGGTGATTCGTGGTGTGGTTGTTTTTCCATTACAGTTCTAATCAAAGTAAATTTACCATTCATCTCCAAAGGCCTTTGATAGGCCAATGTCTCAAGCTAATCCTCGACCATAACAATTACAAAGTCTCCCACAACATGTTCATATATGTAGCAGGGTAGAGGCCTGTGCAGACAGTCTATATGAATCAAATATTTCTTAATCTTATTTTGTTCTGCCTTAAAATGATTTTTTCTAAATGTCGCTACATATACATATAGACAGACATACATGCAGATGCACAGAATATAATCCAAAATCATCAACCTATTGCATCAGGAGAATTGTGATCCATTGTGATTCATGCATGCATAGAAAGAAACACTTTTAGGAACATCGACATTTATTCACACGATATAAAACAGATGGGGCATGAACCTTTTGCATTTTTATATGCAAATTCATATTCACGCTTTTCAGCTTGTAGATAAATTATGCTTTTGATCTTATTTTGTTTACAGTTTATACACATCTTAAATTTATTTGATATCCTGAAGCGCCATAGTCCGCCTTATTGCTTCATACGTGTGCTATTCTCCTACACATTACCATCTGGGGCAGGTTCACAACATCTTTGTGTCATGCTGGCTAGTTTGGCAAAGAAAAAGTTAGAGAGAAAAACAGAAGACAGAGTGCAAAAACAGACATAAATCTGAAGCATTTTAATATTTTGCATGCTCAAGAGACTCTAGTCAACACAAACCACCCAATCTAAAGAAATATTTAAAAAAATGATTAATCCCTTAAAAAAAGAGAGAGAACAGCAGCATGAAGTGGCACCATTCTGAAGGAAAATTGGCTGTATGTAATCTGCTTATATATGACGAAAGACAGCTTGTTTTGTACTTGTGAAAACAGTAAGTTTAAGATCAGTGGTCACTTGGGTTTGAACTAAAGCACTGGATGTGTTTGGAGCTTTGTTTCTCAGGCAGTTCAATGTGCTCAGATATACAACTGTACACGCATCTTCAGCAGCTCTGAGACATTTCCTCCTTCACATATGGCAGGGATCCTCACGGTGATATATTGCATGTTCAGATGAGTTCATTACCGTCTCAAAAGTTCCCCATATTAACATTCTGCATTTGGTTACAGACGTCTATGGTGCTAATGACCCATAAAATAAGTCTCAAATGGTGTCAAGAATGTGAAATTGTTCAGCAGGTGAGAATGTGAAGTAGTTCCAAGATGGGCAGAAGTGCTTTCTAGGGTCTTGTTGAGAAAAAAAAAAATCAATGAAAAGACATACCTGAGTGGTGAATAACATCAGATAACTTTGAATATGATTAAGTCATGTTAGTCTCCATTGAGGCAGTAAAAGAGTTGAAGCTACCATCTGCCTTGCACTGAGATACTAAATGCTTTAAACATTTGCGCACTTAATTTTGGGGGTTCAGCCCAAAGATAACTGATAGAAAGTAACATTTTAAAGAGACATGTTACTGTTTAAGAAAGCTGGGGGCTACTAGCATTTATTTCCCCCCGTTCTTAACCATTTGAAATGCAACTGCATAAGTTTGTCCAGATTGCTGCTTTGTCAATGATGTCCACAAAAACAGTCTCTTAATCCTACTGCATCTCAAAAACTCATTCTACGGTAAAGGAAGACATATTCTGAACTGTTGGTGTCTCTAAGTAAATGAAAGAAAAACTCACAATGTTCACAGACTTAACTTAAATCTGACAAAAATAGGTGTTTCAAAAATCTTAAAAGTCTTAAGGATCATTGAAGCATAAGGAACATCAGTGTTGGACTGAATTCAGCCAACCTACATTTTGACAAGCCAAAGTGCTTCTGGAATATTCTGTGGACACATGAGACCAAAGTGGACATTTTTGTCTGGGCACATCAGCTCAATGCAAACAGATGAAAAAATGAAGCATTTCAAGAAAGGGACACTGTCCCTACTGTGAAGCATGGAGGAGGCTCCATCTATGACAGCATGTCTTGAATCTGGGTAAAATCACATCTCAAGTCTATCAAGGGTTTCTAGAGAGAAATGTGCTGCCCAGTGTCAGAAAGCTTGTTCTTAGTTGCAGGTCATGGGACTCGCAATAGAATAATGAGCCAAAACACGGCTAAAAAGCCCTAGAGGAAAACACTTCACTAGTCTGAAGTGTGTTTCTATTAGCCCTGACCTAAATCCTATTGAGCATCTTTGGAAGAAGCTTAAACAACTGGAGACAACTGGAGCAGTTTCCTCATGAGGAGCAAAATACCTGCTGAGAGGTGATGAGGTCTCGTTGACAGTTACAGGAAACCTCAAAGTGAATCCTCAAAAGGTCGTGGAACAAAATATTGAGTTAACGTACCGGTAACTTATCATTTTTGTGCAGGCGGGCTCATTTCTTTCAAAAAATTGTCATGAAGTGGAGTTGAAAAGCAATGTCTGACTTTCTTTATTTAACTTTCATATAATATTTTAGTTATTACTTTTGTCAAATTCAAGTTAGTTCTCTGACCATTCAGAGTTTTTCTATTATTAAATAAGGGATACCAACAGTTTTGTCCACATGTGTATCTAACTACAGTAGTGATTAATGTAACACACCACAACACAAAGTTCTGCACAATTGCAATTTGACGCAAAACTAATATTTTTTCCCAAATAAAAAATATATACTCAAAACACTGAGGGTGGTCTGCGTTAAGAGTGCTGTTTTGTCTGTTATGCTGTTTTAGTTTGGGAAGGATACAGATGCTGATCAGAGTTTATGGGAAGATGGATGGAATGTGAAGAAGTATGAAAGAGACATTTGAATACCTTTTTCAAGAGGACCCTTGTATACAATGAACGGCTCAGAAGTTTCTAGAACGGCCTTTAATATCTCTATCAATTGTCTTTTTCTCTGCAGAGTTTTAATGAACGCTCTGTGATGTTGTCTATCATCATTACTCTAACACGCCTCAAAAGGTGGGTTGAGTAAAAAAATATGTATAACTTGTTATATTGTTTAGAAAAACTAACATAAGCATAAAGGTGTTTGATTAAAATAGGCTCAATAATTGCGATTAATAACCCTAATTGCAACCAAACCATATTGAAGCGATCTGTAATAAACTTTTCAAGAGAAACCCCAAACAAAGTGTCACCATCAGCCATATTTAATTAATTACAATTGTTTCTGATAAAGCTTGTTTGTGAAAATAAAAGTGACATTTGAAAATAAGTTTACTAAACATAGATTTTATGACTCGATGCAATCTGCTGGGGTTCCTTAGATTGGAAACTTTTTCAAATTGATTTGTTAGAATGTATCCTTGATTTTAATTGATTTTTTGTGAAGTGCCTTGAGACGACACCTGTTGTAAATTGGCGCTATATAAATAAACTGATTCTTGATTCTTCTTGATTTCAGCCCACATTTCAGTAAAAATAATTTTTTGTTGGGTCAGATATAATCTGATATTATTTGTTCTTAAGTGCTGTGTTTTCCTTAACTGAGTGAAAAACACAGCAAATGAGTGAGTCATAAAATTAAGGGTAAAAACTGACCAGTCTGTGTCTATTTAATCTATATAATACTCTAACTAATTGAGTATGACTTTATTGAATATTTCCATTTGATAAATACTGTATATGTGTTTGCCCATTCTGGTAAAAACATAATCTATAACCAGCGCACAATATTTTTATGCAAACATGTTTTGAGAAAAATGAGCTCTGCAGTTTAAAAAACTTCTAAAAGTTACAAAAGATAAGCAAGCTAATAAATAAGCTCTGCCACTCTTTCAGGATGCAAAGGCTTCCGACCAAAAATTGCTTCATCTGCTACCAAGTGTCAGTCTCTGTGCAGGCATGTAGTTGTTGTCCCCAAGTGGTTGTGTTGGGAGCATACGAAGCCATGGAACATGCTCTGGGCTGGCTACATTTAGGCTTTGTGTGATGTTGGTTTGGATTTTGAAGCTTACGATGTTCACGTGTCACTGCTAACCCAGGTAAACGTCTGCGCTGGAGGAGGGAGGACAAGAGAGAGAAGGTAGAGCATGTTAGTGATGTCTGGCACCTAATCACTGAGAAAAGTACATGAACCATCATTTTCTTAGATTGAACGTGTCTTGAATCAAGGAATGTTGCAACATCTACAAGTAAACCCCGCAACTGTAACGGCAACTAAACTCAAAAGATTATTTTAAAGAATACCATTACATTAAACGTATGCTAGGTAAATAGAGAAGTAAAATAATTAACAGTGGTTTATTATAATATTGTTCTCTTCATGATTCATCAAACTTAGACTGCAGTAAGACAATTATGTTAGTGAAATTAAATACAATTCTAATTATACACATTTTCACATTAACTGAGGCAGTGGGTCAGGACCAGGACGAGCAACATTAGACCTTCCCACTATGTGTTCATACCCTGGACCTTGGACTGACATGAGGCATTGAGCATTCTGGATCAGCTGAAGTTGTCTGGTTAACTTTTTAGAGAGACATTTGGAGACAATGTTGAACATGAATAGCAGTGGCGGCTGGAGGACTTTTCTCCAGGGTGGCTATAACTCCGAAATACACATACATAAAAAAGCAAGCAAACATATACTAAGGTACCAAACCAGTGTATTTACATGAATGAAAACCCAAAACAAATTTATAAAAGCAAAAACAGAATTTCATGTGCAGGTTTACTTTATGAACACATTTTTCTCTTCTGTCCTTGAGATTCTCTATTGGTCAGCCATCACTGATGAATACACTTTTCAAGATCTTTCTATGAGTCCTTTTGTCCTATAGCTACTATTGAATTAGAGTTATTCAGAAAATAGAATATTTCCTAACTAGCGGTCTATGAACGCTCAGATCCGAGTTTATCACAACCTCAAGAAATTGGTCCTGATTATTAGTTTCCAGCTTTAATAATTTTTAAAATTGTAGAACCTTACCAGTATTACCCTTATCTAAAACCTTTCACTTGTATATTACATGCAATGTAAACCAAACTAGTTAAACAATTGTCTGCATTATTACTGCCACCATTGTAGGTATAAGAAAACTTTGCAAACTTCTTGAGGTTGCTGTAATTAAACTTTCTTGAATATACCATTAAGATGACTTAATTACAGACCTGTTGTCTAATCCTCCTAGCTTGTCTAACATTCTTAAAAAGCTGTCGCTAATCAACTGTGAGTACCTTGGCTACTTCCACACAGTCATCATCAGTTTAAAGAGTTTGTACAGGTCTCAAATCTCATTGTCGGAATGAAATAACAGTGGTAAAAGTCACAGTTTTTATATTTTAATTACCTCAGATGATGGAAAGACAAACAGATATTTTAAAATTGCAGCATTTGATACACTTTCACAATAACCTCTAAAATGATTGAACATGACAAAACAGTGTCATGAAAACCACATTTGTTAAAAGATTTGTTCATGTAAATGATAGAACTTTACACTCTTGTGGAGTATCGCAGGATTAAGTAGGTTACTGGCATGTCTTATAGAGATAGAAAACAAGATGACTAAAATCCCTATGCTTTCAAATTGTGACAAGACCAATTTTGGCAGCTTTGGACGACAAACTTTGTAAGAGTAACTGCTTAGTCAGTCTCATAATCTGGATTATATTTAATTGTTGTCTAGAATAAAGTAAATAACCATGCATCTTTGTTTCAGAATATAGGTAGAATATTATCTTCTCCTGAAGACAAAAACAACTACCAAAAAAAGGCCAAAAGTGCATTTAAAAGCCTATCAAAACCATGCAGGAGTTAAAAATTCTGATGAAATGAAAAGAGAAATAAATGTTTCATCTATTTTAGCTTCCCTTCATAAAGCCATTACCATACAAAAATGAACAAAAAAAAATTGACTATATTCCAATGAAGGGATCTGTCTTTGGAATAAAGTGAGTAAAGAGCTTGTCATACCAGTCAACATGTTGTTGATGTTGTGATTCTTGCTATCTCCAGTCAGCTGTTTGTATGAATCAATATTCTTCACAATGTGTTCCTCCTGGCTTGGAGTTTGGCTCTCATCTGTTTGCTGTTCCTTGGGGTCAGGGCTTGGTGTCTGAAAGCTGTGTATAGCAGAAGCAATGTAGGTCACATTCATAAGAACAATCAACATATAGTTTATTTTAAAAATGTCTAAATATACAGCAGACGTATAAATTATTTAAACTTCATTTCAATATTCAGTATTTTTTATTTGAGTATTACTTTATTGGGATAAATAAAATATTTTTCATTTGATATGATTTGATTTGAACATGTTTTAGAAAGAAAATCCTCTTTTTTGTGAAGCAGTGAATTAGATTTTGTTGGTAGACTACCATATTAAGTCTTTTAACACAGGTTTGTTATTCAACCACAATGATATTCGGTTTGCTTTATTTAATCATGAGTCATGCAGAAACAAATCCCATCCAGTGTTTTCATATAACTATGGTAAACCTGCTTAATGCATGTTAGATTCCTCTACATACAAACCTGTTTTCAGTGAGAGCATTTGTAGGAGAGCTGGTTAGATCTTGGCCTTTGCTTTCGTCATCCTCAAAAGGTTGAAAGTTCACAATCTCCACACGCCTCGGATCTGTGCCGAGGTCAACAATGACCACTTTCTGGCTCTCACTTACCTGAAATAGAAAATTAATTACTCTTAGAAAAAAAGAAGGGGGCAGGTGTGAGCATAAAAAGAACATATAAGGAATTTGTTTTATTATAATCATTAATTCCATATTTGGGTGAATAAATCCCATCTTCACAGGTTTTAACAAGCAGGTTCTACTTGTTTCTCACAGACTTAAAATCTGTCAATATTCCATATTCATGGATAGTTGGGATTGTTTTAAAGCGTCTCCTGAAATATAGCTGATTCCCCAGCTCCTGCTTTTAGCTCCTATTATGCTCAATAGAATGACCGCAAAACAACACACAGTTAGTTGTGACTGATGGCAACTAAGACTAAGTTAGGGTCTGGTTCTACTGGAAGTTTCATCCTGTTAAGGGTCAGTATAAAAGACTTCTGCGCAGCTACACAATGCAACTGTAAAGCTCCTGCAGGCCTTTATTAAGGCACTATTTCTGACTTATTAATGACATTAATAGTGGTAGATCTTAAACATCTTAAACTGCTTTCCTAACCAATGTTGTATTTGTTTTTACCAGTTTCTTTTATTCTGTGAAAATATGACGGACCTCATTTTTTTTGGCCGTTGGCAAGTTCGTGACCTTTTTCTGCACCTTATGCTGGGAATCTTTCACATCTTTTATTCTCTGTACTTTCTGCAAATTTAAACCAAGCTTCTAAAAACTACTAATAAAATGTGTGTGTAAAATTTCATTAGGCATTTTTAAAAGTTTCTAACAATAAATTAAATCCAGTCAAATTAAATTAACTTTGAAATTAAGATTGTTGTTTGGTCTATTTTTAAAACACAAAGTCTAAAAGTTAAAACTGTCTACTTGGAAATGTTTCCATTATTTCAAATTGACCATTAAACTGAAAGTGGAAAGTGTGACGAACCTGTGCTGAGGTTAGTGGTCCCTCTGTCGAGTTGGGAGCCGATTCTTCTGTTGTTGACGTTGCTTGGCTCTGTTCCTTCTGAGCAAGCTTTATCTGTAACAGAGCTGTTTCAAGCTCCATAGGGTTCAGACTGGCCCCTTCTGTCAGTGCCTGACTCTGAGGATACACACACAAACTCACATACTACAAATGGCTACAAACATTATTCGGTATAACTAACACTTGAATTAACTGGAGAAAAAAATAATCAGAAAAATAACCTGAAGGCCTTCTGCTGCTGGCTCATGACTAATTGAATGCAGCATAACCGGCAGTTTTAGTGAAGAGTTTTCTTTACTGAATGAGGATGAGCGTGACAGCGGTTCTCTCCTCTTCTCCCGGAGAGAAGATGCCTCCTGATTTCTCCTCATCCTCTCCAGCTGCTCCTCAACGCTCATCCTTGTTCTGATGAATTCTCTCTCACCAAATCCCATCTGATCCATTGCGCTCCTTGGCCGATCCTTGAGAGCGCTAGTCTCAGTGTTGTGCTGTAATGCTCCAGGAACCTGTGTTAAAAGCACAAAGACAATTGACTAAAATCAAATTTAACTGAGCTTATTTATATCGTACCAATACAGAACATGTGTTATCTGATCCTAGTTGTCAAACAAAGCATCATATCTGACGTATTATCCAAACCAGTTTCAAATGTTTACAATCTAAGAAAACCCAGGAGATTGCCTCGAGTCCTTAACTTGCACTTTTAACTCCTCCTGCACCAGGATGCAGAGATAGTAGACAAAAGCATGCGTTGTGTTGTTGCCTTTACAACAATCATTCATGTGCATGTAGTGACAGTGGAGAGGCAAAACTCCCTGTTAACAGGAAGAATTACTTGGGAAACCTGCCAAAACCAACTGGGGGTGGCTGTGGCAAAGTCGGCAAAGTAGTCATCTTGTAATAAGGCACATTGCAGGTTCAATTACAGCTGAACCATCGCATATCATCGTACCCCTGGGCAAGGATCTTAACCCCAAGTTGCCTACTGATGTATGTGTAAGTGGTGAATGTGGCTTTAGTGTAAAGTGCTTTGAGTGGTCAGTTTGATTTGAATGGCAAATATAAATAAACACCATTTACCTAATTAACATGTGGACAAAACCTAAATATTTTGAATCAATATAAAGTTTGTATCTTTAATCCATTGAATGTAGGTTTAAATGGATAGACAGACTGCATAAAAGTCATTTGTACACAATCAAGTAGGTGTGAGAATGCATGTAACTGCATGTATATGATTGTAAAGAACAACTTTTTTGTAAAATGCCCTGAGACCATATATGGTGTCATTAGGTGCTATTTAAATAGACTAAATGGAATCTATGACAGCCTTGCCTGAATTAAATCTCTAAGTGTAAGGAGCCACTCTTCTCATACAGACTTACACATCGAGATTCATGCTTTTTGGTTTTCCTCAGGGTGACATAGGAGGCGATAGTGGAAGACTCAGGAGGGCTCATGAGAGATTTAGTCCTGGGAGCGACTATACCAACCGGGTAGGAGAGCACTGCTGAGAAACAAAAAACACATATCAGCTATGCTTTAGGAAGCAGGAAGCAGTGAGACCTGCCAGCACACACTAAAATAGCACCAGGCCATCTGAGTATAAAAATGTAACGCCCCACACAAAGTCTATAGTATGAATGCTCCCAAGTGTGAAATAAGTAACAATAAATTAAATGTTGTAACATAAAAAATTCTTCATTATCAGCTTCAGCATATATAGGGTCTGAGTGTTTATGATGTTTATGCGACAAAAACTTCACATGCGACTTCAAGACTCTTTAGCATGGTAAAAATCAAACAAGCTCAAGTTGAGTTTTGCTTTAAACTGGACACAGAATGTTCTGTATACATACATACTTCCTTTTAATAATATACTTAAATATACCTCTTTAATTTTATACTAAAGTGGTGAGGGAAACAATTGTTGCCTGGCTAAATTGTATTATTGCAGCCCATCTCTCTAACATTTAAAACCAGTTTTTTATAACATCACAAAAGCTGTTCTCCGTTTATCTGTTATACTGACGTAGAATCTCTGAACGTACCTTTTGATGCTGGAGTGTCTTTACTTTCAGATGTTTCATTCTTTTCCTTGTCCTCACCATTGGGCTCGTCTCCTTCCTCCTTTACAGTTGTGAGCTCAGGCTCGCTCTTGTACAGCCGGTAGTCTGGAGCTTGCTATAAGAGCAAGGTGAAGTGATTCATGGTCAGAATACACAGTCAGCAGCATACAGAGCCTTGAAAAACATTATTTATACCCCACATTTCTCAATTTTCAATATTTCTATTTTAAACTACCATAACATACCATATCAGGTAGTTATGCGACAGGCAAAAGATAATACTACAGAGTTGTAAAGTGGAAGACAGAATATATGTTTTTTTACACACTTTTACAAATGTATTGTGGTTTGGGTCAGAGGTCAGACGCTTGTCTATAGTACAGGCTTCCTATACAGAGCAAACTACCTAGGGGCGTCTCTCCAGTCCAAGAGAGGAAATGTAACTGAAAACAGATTTGGTCTCAATTTCTGGTCACAATACCTAATTTTTAAGAGTGTATTTTGATCTGGTTCATCACTGAGTAAACATTAAGTAGCATGTGCTCAGGTTGTAAGGATAACAAGTAACCCCCCTTTGGAGTCACTTTAGGTTCCCAGGTGTTAGAAGACAGTCTTGGGAAATGGAATACAAATTTTCGCCGTTTACTCAAAAAAGGGACGGAACCACGCATAACTTCCACTTCACAATCCATGCATGCTGCTGGCTATCTCCAGCTAACAATGGGCGAGGGGCGGGGGTTAACCCTGGATGGGTTGCCAGTCCACTGCTGGGCATAACAGTGACACACAGGACAAACAACCACTCACACCTAAGGACATTTTTCAGTACCCAATAAGCCAAAGTCATGTTTTTGGACTGTGGAAGGAAGCTGGAGTACCCAGGGAGAACCCACATATGCACAGGGTGAACATGCAAACACCTTGCAGAAAAATCTATGGCGGAATTGAACCCAGAGCCTTCTCGATGCAAGGCAACAGTACCATTGTGCAGCCTTCGCCTCACAATGTTTCTCTAGATTGTTTTGAACTTTGAAATTTAAAATATGTAAAAAGGTTTAGGGGTGGTAATATTTTTGCAAAGTTCAATAAACATTTGCTCACACACATACTGTACAAAGTGTCACTAAGCAAAGAGCCACAAAAGTCAATGAGTCGACTGTAAACTTGAGCGTCCTAAGCTTGCTGAGAGGACATCTTTAAACAGTCAATACAGTGTTTTAAAGCTTAAAGGAAAAGTGTAAGACAAACACATCAGGAAAGATCAAACTGGATGAAACGCAGGATGAAGCTTGATGGGGTGAATATCACACTGCAGCCTAGTGTGGTCCAAAGTGTGTAGCACAGACCACAGAGAAGAACGATTCTCATTTTGTTTAGACATGACGCTTGATTCAGGTCACATCTGACGTGAATGATATGGACAAACGTTACGGATTGGTGGAGGTTGGGGTGGAGCATGGAGGCTTTGAACAGGTCTTACGCTGTGCGCTCCATTCCTAGAGCTGGCCTTACGCTCTTCATGGCGTTGCGTGTGGAGGGGTCGGCTGCCGGGCTGTGAGTGGCGGAGGGGGACGTGCTCTGAAGGGTCATAGCACTGAGGAAAGGCTGGGCGAGTGGGCACCCTGAGGCCATCTTTAAGTGGGCTGATTGGCAGCAGCATCACTGCCTGTTGACAGTTAAACAGCACAACTGAGAGCCAGAAGGAGCGCACTCACATCATCACATCGCGCTGTAGTGGAGTCAGCGCTAGCTTACTGGTTTGCTCAAGCTACGCACTTTACAGAGACGTTGTAACAAACAATCACGTTCACACAAGCTTACTGTTAGCTGTTGGTGTTCTGAGAAAGATTTAGATTAAAGGGACTGTAGTTTGTTGGTTAGAGGAGACTGTATCAAAGTGAAGATTCAAGACACAACAGACATTCAACCTGAACTTGTTGTAATGCAAATAGAACCTGATATGTCCACTTTCTTAAACAGCATAATCACCATGGTAACACCAATAAACTGGCTCGACATAAACCCCACGATAAATCTATGACTTCTCTAGAGGAGGAGGAGCTACAACAGAACCATCAACACAGATAAGCTAAAAATGAATTGATCGATATTGTTTGTCATACATCCTCCAAGTTCAGGTCCCCAATCAGAGGATTGGGAGCTTGAGAGTTCTGCACAGAATCTTGGCTGTGCCCAGAACTGCACATTTCTATACTGATATTTCTGATGTTGTTACTAAAACCAGTTTTAGCCACTGCTCCAGGTTGGGTGTTCCTGCACCGAGGGCCCCGATTACCACAGGTACCTCTGTGTTCTTCCCGCTCCAGGTCTTTTCCAGTTCCTCCTTGAGGCCCTGGTATTTTTCCAGTTCCCTGTGTTCATCTTTCCTGATGTTGAAATCGCTTGGTATTGCTAGAACCAACACAACGGCTTTCCTCATCTCCACCACATTGTCCGGCTGGTTCAGTATTACCATTTTTGTTTGTCTGGATCTGGAAGTCCCACAGAATCTCAGCTTAGTGGTGTATCCCACTTTGATCTTGGGGCTTCCAGTCCATATTTTACACCACTTGGTTATGCACAGCATATATATATATATATATATATATATATATATATATATATATATATATATATATATATATATATATATATATATATATATATAT
>JAVLVB010000654.1:14973-36852 GCA_032876305.1 Orestias chungarensis
AGCACCTAAAAGTCAGACAATAGCTGGGTGGATGCTCATTCGCCTTATAAACCCCTAGTGGTGTTTTAGACAGAGCTTGATTACGATTCAGATTATGTGAATTATGTGATATGTGGGCTTTACCTCATTTTTCTGCTGACTGGAAAGAGGCTTTGAATCAGAAAAACCTGCCAGATACAAGAAGAACAGCACAATTATATGGATGAACCACATAATGAAAATGTCTCCAAAATTGTCAAAGAGAAGCCAGGAACATTGGTGCCTGAGCACAATAAGCAACAGATAAGATCTGTTTTTTAATCTTTGAACCTTTTCAAAGCAATGCTTTCTAATCACTTTATGTAAGAATATCTGGAAAAATATTTCAGAGTAACAAATAATTTATGTGCTAGTAAAGAATCGGATGCAAATATTGACAAACTGTTTGGAATGTGATCTGTTTCACAAACTCACCACAGTTGGTTCTCTGCTGAGGTTTATTTTTGGAGAGAGCCTCCATTACATCCTGGATCCTCCAAAGCTCCTTCTGTATATGGATGTGTTGCTGACTAGGAGGTTCTGTCTAATAGACGGGCGTTGACAAAACACACAGTGAGACAGAAGGATGTTGCAAAAGCAAGAGCCATCTATAAAAGAGTGTTTGTGAGTGACTGTTTGTGTGTTACCTGTGGGCTGCCCAAAGCCTCTAGCTGCTCCAGCAGGCTGGTCCTAGCCAGGGTAACATCTGCCTCAAGCCGCTCATATTCTATCCACGACCGCTCCAGCTCCTGGGGACACAAAACTGAGGGCATCTGTGTGCACGAGCGAGTATACATAAATGTTTGTGGATTGCCCGTTTTTCACATTGGTAGATGTTATAAATTTGTGGTAATCAATAAACAAATATATAAACAAAATAAAAATCTAAAACATGAAGATTCCTGTCATCCAGCAATTTTGTCTATATTCTCCTTAAGAAGAATATAAACAACATTTTTAAAAATGGAAGCTAAAATTGGAATGAATTCTGTCTTAGAATATAAGTGTTGTAAACTTCAAATCACATTTCAAATTGAATGATCTATCTAAGTATGTACCAACAAATTACCAATAGACAAAAAAATCTGAGACAAATTAAGTAACATGTAAACCAACTGGTCTAAATGTAATTTTTTAATCCAATCATATAGTTCACTGCAGATCCAGTTCCATACAGTTTCATACTTCATTCTTAATTACAGTACAGGTAGTAAAAAACGTTGTCTGTCTACGGAAGCCCACTTAACATATGAACTTGTGGAATCTGTTGTGGATGTTTGTAAACTTGAGAATGACTTAATTATTAATTAAAATAAGATTTCTACTAATATGCTGTAACAAAAACCTACAATAAATGTTTTTACAAGAAAGAAAAACTGTAAAAAGTCAGAATATTGATAATTGTACTTTATAACCTCTTTTCAGTCACTTCCTTTAGCTTTAAAAAACACCCACTTAAGCAAATCCATTCTATCATCCAACAAGTTTATCCTTTATAGGACCTTCTTCCAGGGGTCATGTTTAGTGCTACCAACTCTGCGGCCCCACATAAGCAAATATCACAGATAAATGTGTGAGCTGTGGTGAAATTGCTGTGCAGTAATTTGGCTCTACACAAATTAACTCAATTGAATTGTTAATCGTGTGTTTTCTTACAGTGGCGACTCTAGACAGCTCCCTGCAGGTGCTGAGCAGCCCGCTCTGCAGAACATCTCTTTGTTGGACCAGGCTCTGCATGGCTGCCGTGTTGGAGCTGTTCTGCTCACCCAGCTCCTGACTGGCCGACAGCAGCACCGTTTCCAGAGTGTGCTGCAGCAAAACACAGACACCCTGCTTAATGCATACCTGAAACTATTCACAGTGTAGAGAAGTGTGCTCACACTGCTCAGGGAAGTACCTTCTCTCTGTGCAGCTGCTGCAGCTTTTCCTCCTGCATCCTCAGCACCTTGCCCTTCTCGCACAGTCTGCTCAGCTTAGTCTAACGTGTGCACAAATAGATTAGCTATGCGGTCCAAGAGACCTGTTCAGCATTTAAAGACAGCATGGCTTTCTTACCTCTATGTCGGCCTTGTCTGTGAACTTGCTCAAAGAGCTGTCTTTTAAATCTTCTGTATTCATCTGAAAGTGGAGAAATATTTAGTGTGCCAGTCGGAGGCGTAGACAATCCAATGGCTAAAATGGATGAAATAGAAGCCAGTTTGTCCTCCCTTTTACAGACGGCAACTCCTTAAACGCCAGTCTGTGTTTTAAAGAGAAACATCTGCACACTCTATACAATTTATATTTTTGGAACCTGACATAACCTTTTTATTTATTTGCTGTAATTAAAGCATGTTCTTTCTTTTGTTTGTAAGTAATTAAAAAAAAATCACTGGACCTCTGAGCTATAGATTCCAGATAAAAAGAACAAGGTTCCAGCTAAAAGAATGTGGAAAAATTGTATTTAATATAGAGCATAGCACTTCCTTTCTTTTAGCTGAGGTGATTGGAAGAGACGGGGGAAGTTTGTACAAGGGGAGCATGGTGTTAGGTCAAGGCACTCACCAGTAACTCAAATTAAAAGCATTATGGAAAAAAATGAAAAGACAAGTCAAACAAGAATCTGTGATGCAAACAGATTTGACGAAGGAAGTAAAGTTTATTCACCACGGTTACATTTTAGGTGAACTGAAGAAACAAGGATTTCATAAAGATAAACTATCATGAACAATTAGATAAGAGTATTCAGAAATTGATCACTAATTGGAGCTGTAAGGGGATAATGGAGGAAAGTTTCTTTTGTAAGTTTCCAACCAAACATGCAGAAACAACTGGGAGGACCAAGAGTACGTTTTCGCAGGCTGTGATGATATGGGGCCACACGTGACAGGATGACAACAACATGTGTAGGCTCTAAAGGAAGACAATGGCAAGCGTCTATCCTCCAAGATCTTCTAAGTACATAATAAAAGTCAGAACCTGACTGATTGTTGTTTTCTCACATAGTGAAATGTGAAAACCTTTGTGGTTTTTCTCCAGCAGGCTAATCTAACCTGATTCACATAAACTGCTGCTTAAACAGTCTTTCATTAAGAGAAATATTTTTACCATTAAAGAAATATATTATTTATACCACAAAAGAACATTTAAAAGCATTTTTTAGACAAACATTTAAAACAAGCATTTCAAATTGTGTCTTTTACAAGAAACTGGGGAATGAAGACAGGTGGAGGAAGGTGTCCCATGCTTCAATTTGGGTCATTTCCAATAATGCCAACAAAGTAAAACATCAAAATGGCAGGTGCTGATTCACAGACATGAGCTGTTGTATGTGGGAAAGTTCCCATGACAAGTGATGAATGGGTCACTGCATCCATGTGGTGAAACTGGAGCTTGATGTTGGAGAGCGACACGTGGATACACAACAACTGGGCAATCACAGCAAAGTTTTGGCTCGAGTCTGCTCTACTATAAGTCATGGAGATTAGAAGTAAAGAACTAACTTTTCATTTTCCAGGTTTTTGTTTACAGCTTTGCTATTAAAACATCAACAAGCTCTGAACATTGATGTTCTGGTGTTTAAAAATGACACTTAGGCGAGATAGTATTTGTAAAGAAGGTTGTGACGCAGCCAAAACTCTGTCAGCAGACAGCTGGACAGCTTCTGTGCCGATTCAAGCCAGCACCTTCCAAAAGCCTTACTTGCTGGTAGAGTTGCGGCCTCGGTGCCGAATTCTCAATCATAGTGTGAATCATGAAGATAAGAGGCTCATTGTCCTTCGTCTAGCACCAGTGCCGGGAAGAAGAGGATACAGTGGTAGGTGAAACTAGATCACATGTTGTTTAACTGATAATTAAAAATGCTAAAAAAGCTGCTCAGACCTAAGGCTCAAACAGCAATCTGAAACCTTTAAACTCATACATTATGTACTGGACAATATTTCAAAAAGGGTTTATTATGCTAGACCATAGTAACAACCCGCATACACAAAGACATCAAAACAAGTAAGTCTATAAATGAAAAAATATATATATGAAAGTAGAATGACACAGGTCTAGACAGATAAAGAAGAGTTGACTACAAGCCATAGAAAGCAAAAAAATAAAATAATTTGTTTAGAAAGCTATCATGCAATTAAAATGATCAACTTATGACCAATTGGTCATACAAAACGTTACTCATTTCCAGGGTTTTGACCTGTTAGCCTCTGCTGTTCAGTTCTTAATATTATGTTGCCTGTTTTTAACTACATGTTGTGGCAGTTAATGGTTTATGGCCAATCCTATTAAATGTAATCAAACTCTAAAATTGTTTTCCAAATACTTCTTCTTTGATTTTTCTCTTTTGAAAACAATGGATACCCATTCAACTTTATAAAACCAAGCTAAACCTTTGTTGAAAAAAAAAAAGCACAGCCTCCAATGGAACAAAATGTTAATCTGTTAATCATTATTGATTCGCGAGACATTTACAAATCTACAGCAGGTTAGAACTTACTAATTACTAAGCTGCAAACACTAATGAGTGGTGGTGTTTGTGATAGCAAAAAAGAATTTTCAGTTCAAAGATTGAAAATATATTGCCTGAACCAGAGCCAGAGTTCTCACCTGCTTTTCCAGGTAAATAAGGTTCCTCTGAAGATGGTGAGAAAGAACATCGGTCTGGAGCAGTCAAAGAGGACAGAAAAGAAAGGGTAGGAAAAGGAAAGCCATTTTTTAAATTTATTTAGTTAAAATAGAGACAAATTGGTACAAGAGAGAACGAAAACATAAAACAACTGAAATAAACTTTTATTTAGTGACTCATAAGGAACAGTCAGAAGAGTTGGAAAAGAAATCTGCTAACGTGCATTTTAACAGGGTCAAACATGTCTTAACAACTTGTAAAATTAAGGTTCAATGAGATTTCTTATTGAGTGTTTTCCTTAATATTAATAAATCACATGATGAACATGTGGAGAGGAAATGAATCACCTGAATATTACCTTGTGAATACAAGTTCCTTGTGGTATACGATTCTACTTTATTATTAAGAAATCCTTCTTGGACTGCCACCTTATCGTGGTGCAGGGGTTTGTGTGTCCCAATGACCCTAGGAGCTACGTTATCTGGGGCTTCATGCCCCTGGCAGGGTCACCCATGGCAAACAGGTCCTTAGGGGAGGGACCAGACAAAGAGCAGTCCAAAAACTCCTATGGAGACAAACAACAATGGGGCCCAGTTACCCTGGCCCGGAATTGGTTAACCGGGGGCCCCCTCCGGAGACAGGCCTAGAGTGGGGGCAAGGCAGCGAGTGCCTGGTAGCCGGGCCTTCGCCCATGGGGCCCTGTCGGGCTCAGCCCGAAAGGACGACGTGGGCCCCCCTTCCAGCAGACCCACCACCTGCAGGAGGGGCGTTAGAGGTCGGGTGCCGTGTGAGTTGGGCGGCGGCCGGGGACGGTGACCTTGGCGGTTCGATCCTCGGCTTCAGAGCTAGCTCTAGGGACATGGAACATCAATTCTCTAGCGGGGACAGATCCTGAGCTTGTTCGTGAGGTTGAGCAGCTCCGACTGGATATAGTCGGACCCACCTCTACACACAGCCTGGGTTCTGGAACCAGTATCCTCAAGAAGTGCTGGACTTACTTCCACTTTGGAGTTGCTGACGGTGAGAGGCGCCGGGCAGGAGTGGGCATACTCATTGCCCCTCGGCTCTGTGCCTGTACATTGGGGTTTACCCAGGTGAACAAAACAGTAGCCGCCCATCGCGTCCGGAGGGGGGGACGGGTCCTGACTGCTGTTTGTGCTTAGGGTGGGTACTCTGAACTACCTAACAGCAGTTCAGAGTACCCACCCTTTTTGGAGACACTGGATGGGGTATTAGATGATGCCCCTACCGTTGATTCTCTTGTTCTCCTGGGGGACTTCAACGCCCATGTGGGCTGCGACAGTGTGACCTGGAGGGGCCTGATCGGGAGGAACGGCCCCCCTGATCTGAACCTGAATGGTCGTTTGTTATTTAACTTCTGTGCTCGTCGCGGATTGTCCAAACAAACACCATGTTTAGCATGAGAGTGTCCATATGCTCACCTGGCATGGCGGCACTCTAGGCCGGGGTTTGATGATCAACTTTGTAGTCGTGTCGTCGGACTTGCAGTCGCATGTCTAGGACACTTGGGTGAAGAGAGGGGCGGAGCTGTCTACTGATCAGCATCTGGTGGTGAGTTGGCCCAGATGGTGGGGGAGGCTTCCGGTCAGGCAAGGCAGGCCCCAACGTGTAGTGAGGGTCTGCTGGGAGCGCCTGGCCAAGTCCCCAGTCCGAAAGAGTTTCAACTCCCACCTCCGAGAGAGCTTCAGCCACGTCTCGGGGGAGGTGGGGGACATTGGGTCTGAATGGGCTCTGTTCCACGCTTCCATTGTTGCGGCGGCTGACCGTAGTTGTGGCCGCAAGAGTGTTGGTGCCTCCCGGGGCGGTAATCCCAGAACTTGTTGATGGACACCAGCAGTGAGGGATGCCGTCAAGCTGAAAAACAAGTACTATCGGGCCTTTTTGGCCTGTGGGACTCTGGAGGCCACTGGAAAGAACAGGCAGGCCAAGCGGTATGCGGCTTCGGCGGTTGCCGAAGGAAAAACTTGAGCGTGGGAGGAGTTCGGAGAGGCCATGGAGAGAGACTACAGAACGGCTTCGAAGAGGTTCTAGTCTACCAAGGGGGAAGCAGTGCCCTACCAGCACAGTGTATGGTGGAGATGGGGGGCTGCTGACCTCGACTCGGGACGTTGTCTTGGTTAACATGCATCTGCAGCATCGCATGGACATCGGGAGTGGTCCCCTTGGAGTGGCACACTGGGGTGGTGGTTCCCCTCTTTCGGAAGGTGGACCGTAGGATGTGTTCCAACTATAGGGGGATCAAACTCCTCAGCCTCCCTGGTAAGGTCTATTTAGGGGTACTAGAGGGGAGGGTCCTTCGAATAGTCAAATCTCATCTGGAGGAGGAGCAGTGCGGTTTTCGTCCTGGCCGTGAACCAGCTCTACAACCTCTTCAGGGTCCTGGAGGAGGCATGGGAGTTCACCACAACCAGTCTACATGTGTTTTGTTGACTTGGAGAAGGCGTTCGACCATGTTCCCCCTGGGAATCTTGTGGAGGGTGGTCCGGGATTATGAAGTACCGGACTCTCTTGTTAGAGCTGTCCGGTCCCTGTACGACCGGTGCCAGAGTTTGGTCCACATTGCAGGGAGTAAGTCGAATCCGTTTCCAGTGAGAGTTGGACTCCGCCAAGGCTGCCCTTTGTCACCGGTTCTGTTCATAACTTTTATGGATAGAATTTCTAGGCGCACCCGAGGTGTTGAGGGGGTCCGGTTTGGTGGCCTCAGGGTTGCATCTCTGCTTTTTGCAGATGATGTGGTTCTGTTAGCTTCAACGGGCCAGGGTCTCCAGCGCTCACTGCGAATTAGCACCTCTAAATTTGAGACAATGGTCCTCAGTCGGAAAAGGGTGGAGTGCCCTCTTCAGGTCGGGAATGAGGTCTCTCGGGGTCTTGTTCACGAGTGAGGGAAGTATGGAGTGGGAGATCGACACGCGGATTGGTGCGGCGTCTGCAGTAATGTGGACGCTGCACCGGTCGTGGTGAAGAGGGAGCTGAGCCAAAAGGCAAAGCTCTCGATTTACTGGTCGATCCACGTTCCCACCCTCACCTATGGTCATGAGCTGTGGGTCATGACCAAAAGAACGAGATCGCAAATACAAGCGGCGGAAATGAGTTTCCTTCGCAGGGTGGGCAGGCTCTCCCATAGAGATAGGGTGAGAAGCTCGGTCCTCCAGGAGGGGCTCAAAGTAGAGTCACTGCTCCTCCGCATCGAGAGGAGCCAGCTGAGGTGGCTCGGGCACCTGGTCAGGATGCCCCCTGGAAGCCTCCCTGGTGAGATATTCCGGGCATATCCCAACAAGAGGAGACCCCGGGGTAGACCCAGGATGCGCTGATGGGACTATGTGTCTCCTGGGAGCACCTCGGGATCCTCCTGGAGGAGCTGATGGACGTGGCCGGGGAGAGGGAAGTCTGGGTTTCCCTGCTCGGGCTGCTGCCCCCGCGACCCGATTTCGGATAAGCGGCAGGAAGAAATCAGTACCAATATCAAAGCCTATCTCTCTGTCCATCCAATCAGTCCCTACTCTGCAGACGGTTGCAGATTAAAGGGCTGGTTCTGCTAGAGGGTTCTCATTATTCAAAGGCAGCATCTCCCCACTGCCACCACATGCTCATGCAGAAATGTGTTAGGCAAATCAACTTGACTGAATCCAATAACCAAAGTTGCTGAGAATCAATGAAAAAGGGGAAAGCCTATTTTATCTTTCAATCTTGAAAACACTTGGCAAGGCAAGGCAAGTTTATTTGTATAGCCCAATTCAAAGTGCTTTACATAGGAAAAAAGATCAGAAAATTAAACAATAAAATCAGCTTTAAATTTAAAAGAAATAAAATAAAAATAAAATAATGATAATAGTAATAATATTCTCAGTTGCTATATGCACAGTTAAATAAGGCTGTTTTCAGGCTGGATTTAAACAACGGCAGAGTTGAAACCCTTTCTAACCTCTTCAGTAGGACTGTTCCAGATTTTAGGAGCATAAAACTGGAATGAAGCCTCCCCTTGTTTGGTCCTGACTCCGGGCATCAGCAGGAGGCCCCTACCTGAGGTTCTCAGAGTCCTGGCTGGTTCATATGGCTCTATCATGTCAGATATGTACTTTGGGGCTAAACCATGAAGAGATTTGTGCACCATCAAGGCTGTTTTAAAGTCTATTCTTTGAGTGACAGGAAGCCAGTGCAGAGACTTGAGCACTGGAAAACAACTTGGGATATATTAAATAATTTATGTCTGCAAACCTTGATGATTATGGCTTTTTTCTAAGTTAAAAAAATATAAAAATAAACCATAAAAGTAATTATTAATATCAAAATGTTAAGGTATATATGTTCTGGCTAAGTTGTTGCAATCAGGTTTTTTAAAGTTTTCCATTTTATAGACTAGAGTATCACCAGCATATTTCCAAAAACAGCCTATATTGTGTCCCGGTATATGTATCAAAGTTTCATTGCTTTTTCTGTAGGAGTCTTGTCATATTATGTGCTATATGAGTTATCTAGAAAAACTTTTCTTTATTCCACTGTGGCTAGAAAGCCTGTATTTATCCCTTCTTTATATGCACAATATATTTTTTGATCTGAAAAGCAATTATGAAATTGTTTTCAAATTCATTAGAGAATCAGTTACAAAATCAGATAGTTAAACTTGTATCTGAAATAACTATAACAATTCTTTCTTTCTGATGATGATACTCAATTGTGATTATCCTGATTAATCCAGTTACGTAGAGTAGAGACATGACTTAAAAATATCAACAACACTACGTCAGGCCGAGTGGTCGAAGGCGCTGCGTCAAGGTTGCAGTGTCCACTGGAGGCGTGGGTTCAAATCCCACTTCTGACAATCACCCTCCAGTCTTGTAACTTGGCAGCTGGATAGCTCAAATGGAATGTCACCTGACATCCAATCTGAGGCCATGGGTTCAAATCCAGGCCACCACAACATCCAGTGAGGGTCTTTAGGCAGGACCATTTGCGCTACTGCCTACCTGGTACTGTAAATGGCTGCCTCAGTGTAATTACACCAAAACAAATTCCTAGTATGTCCTTATTGTTCCCGGCAAATAAAGTTGATTATTCTATTTAATGACTCCAAACCTTTTAATTTTAGATTCTTCAAAGATTAACATCAAGAAAAGAAATTCTTGAACTGGATGTCAATAAACTGGCTTATGGTAATAAAGTGAAGAACCTTAGTGTTATTTGTTTTCAGATGATGCCATTTATATCCCATATCATACAGGTCTCTAAGACCTCTTTTTTCATATTAGGGATTTTCCAAAATTATACATATTCTTCTCATAAGTGATGGTGAAAAACCAGCCCATGCACTTCTTATTTACTTGTTATTCTTTTTTAAAGTCAACAATACAATGCAAGCCATTGTTTCAGTGTGCTGATCCAGGAAGAGTAATCAATGACTCAATGCAATCTATGAGTTTCATAGTTTGACATTTTTTTAACAGATGTAAATTAGTGCAATATAAAATAGCAGAATTGAATTGTATTTTGTAAATAATTGTATTATTTGACCGCTTGATTTCACAATCTCATTGTTTCAGTTACAGCAAAAGCGAACAGAACTGTACATGGACAAGTAAATCGAGAACTTCGCCTCTCAAAGGCAATAATGAGCTGAGGTAATTATGAAAATAATGAAGAAAATATCTGGTCTTGTACTGGTGAGGACATCAATCTTTCTGTGTGCATATTCACCTTACTTTGGTTTAGTAGACAGTACATTAGGAGGGCAAATGGCAAGCAGTTAATCAAAGGAATTATCTGTAAAAGGATTACTTTAAGGCAGAAATATGGGGATTGATAGAAAAACACATTTCCTGTTTTGAAGGTCACAATAAGGTCACAGTGGCCTTCACTATTCCAACAGCTTTGGAACCAGGAGGAGAGCTTGCTGGATATCTAACTAAGCGATCAATGGAGAAGGACCTAAAGTAGATTACCTAGAAATCTCTGACAACAGCTTCAGCATTCCCCTATAGAGAGAGGAGAACCTGTTTAACTTTTCTGACATGTAATTTAAAACGAGCTGTGCTACACACAAGCCTGACAACAATCAAAGTTGCTGTTTGCACCTGGGGTGGATTTGGAAATAACAGTAGTCATATTGAGTTAAGAACATTAGAAATAGACATTTTAGAAAACAACTTAAGCAGAGGATATGGTAATGAGAAAAACATTTTATCATCTCTAATCTTGACAAAACCAATTACATCTCTGAGACTCTTTTAGTCTCCCGCCAGATGGATTTAAGCAGCTTAGGGAAATGATCTCTGACTAATGTTAGTATTTATTGCATTTTATGATAAGATTTCTACAAGTTGCACCGTCAGGTGTATTAAGAGAGTTAGACGTTTCCATAAAAACCCTAAATGAACAATAAAACCATAAAATTATATTAGAAAATAGGTATTGTATGTTTGCCTTAGTAACTAACTAACCAACTTGTATAGGTGGTTGAGTAAGATTTGACAATAAGTATCAATGTTTACTACTTATGTCCACCATTGCAGACATTAGCTTGATTTGTGAAGTCACAGTTACAAGTTTTTGTCAAGCTGTAGTTAATAATGCTGAAGGACACATAAATCATAAGGGAAAGAGGGAAAATGTGTTGAAGCATACCAAGCACTGTTGTTAGCTTTTGTTTTAACACAATGTTCAATTTAAGTAAATCAGCATTGCATCCTTCTACTTAAATGCACTTATTTAATAATTATAATAATAACTTTTTATAGTTCCCATAAATTTCCAACAAAGCCAAATACCCTAACGGTGAGTAGTGTATATCCGGGGTTTTAGCTTCTCTTCACTGATTTCCTCTGTATAAACCTCATTGTTTAAATGTGTCATGATCAAACAAACTGATGGCTGAAGATGTCAGTGTGAGTTTCTTTCAGCCACTTCTCCAGGTTGTCCACAGGGGGCCACCAGTGCTCCTCCTCCGCTGGAGCTCCTTCCACCCCAGGTTCGGTTGGCGCTGATGAGCTGATCCAGTATAAGAGGAGTGGTGGATCAGCTACTCGTCGCCTGAGTGTTTTTTTACTCCCGGTAAAACCTAGTCTCAGTGCCAGTCTCTAGTTGCTTCAAGTATTTTGTAAATGTTTCTCGCTTTGTCTCTAGTTGCCCGTTTTTTCTTGTAGAGTTTTTATTTGCTACTTTGTTTTTTCCCCATGCCTCTAACCTCTGTTGTACTCACTTCAGGTTAGCGTCACCTCCAGTGCTCAAACTCAAACTGATGTATGAGAATTCTCAGTCATGCATCAGTTAAAGTATCTTTACTCTTTAACAAACTCTTTACAACCTACTGAAAAGAAGACAACCACCAATGCATTGAATGCTAAAAATACATGCTTTCTTAATCCCATCAAATCCCCCATAAATTCTAAAATTGCATGCAGGCACAATAATACCACCTCCCCCAACATTGGACAACGACACATATAGAGCACAAAACCAAGTTACCGCCACCCAAAAGCAAACTCTTATCACCTTCTGCCTCTTTTGTTATAAAGTAGTTCTAAAGGCAATATCACAGAACCACTAATCCAGTTAACTTAAACCTAGCAGTACAGTGGCATTTTCATGGTTACCGTGAAGTGGAAGATAATCTGCATCTGAGGTATGGAAAAAATACTAATAATGGACAGTAGTGTAAATGTTGAAAAAATAAGATTTCATTGATTATTTATTCCTTCTCTTTGTAAAAATGTATGATTTCTGTTGCTTTTTGGTAAACACCAAATTCCATGTAAAGGTTTAAAAAGGCAAGTATGAGAAGGCGTGTGGTTGGTATAAAATTGTCTGTGGCAATCACGTAATGGCAAAAGGGAGAAATGACCAACATACATCACATCAAGAATCTCTTAGAGACACAGAAAAATAGATGGAACATGTTACATGCTTGCATGCACACTTAGCGCTGACCTTGGCGTTGGGCCCCTCGATACCCAGGGCCGTTAGCTGAGCTACTGTATGTTCCCGGAGGCTGTTGATTTCTGCCTGCTGCCGGCGGAGCTTGATGAGCAGCAATGTCAGCTCCTCAGGCTGCACACAGCAATACACAGAGGAAAAGAAACAACTAAAATGGACTGTTGTATTATTGTAAGAATATTGGTTTGTCATATAGATTACTTGTTAAAGGGAATATTTTCTAATGGTACAATAATTTTAAACAAACATCAGTTGGACTGATGCAAATGGAATGTTGTTTAAGACCTAGAAATAAACTTGCTGCGCTATATCCGGCCATCTTTTTTGTATACTGCCACGTCAGGACACGTCGCTGCAAGTTCATTTACAAGAAAAAATATTTGAAGTCAACCATACATACATTGAAATTAGCTTAAAACTATTTTATGGAAGTCTCAAAACTGAGGGTTTGCTTTTTTTAGCTCTCCCTCTATGAGTCCAATTTACATGGACTGCAGTTGTCTACCACAGTAAAAAATATGTACATAAGATTCATTGTTGATACTGAATTGTCCTCAATAATGAGCTCATCAATAATAATGCATTTTGTCCACATACTGCAGTGTAAATAATGCGTTTTATATGTAAATTATATTATTAATCCTCATAGCAGTACCATCTTTAACATTTAAGGTGCCATATTGAGACTGCTAACAGTTTTATTTTAAAAAAAGGATGTCTAAATAAATGAAATGTTGATGATTCAAATAACTTAGCCTACTTATATTATAAATACAATTAACACAGAGAATGATGTAATGTACGTGTTTTTTTCTGGTCATTTTAGCTTTCGTTTAACAAAAATCTGTTTTTCAAACAATATGAATAATTCATCAAAACTAAAAATAAATACAGAAATATAATACTGAAAAGTGACATTATTAAAAAGCCTCTTTAGAGAGTTCTACTTATGTCAACAAGCTCTACAAACCAAAAAAGAACTGACAGCGGACCAGAAGTAGCAGGTTGTCACTGGTTGTCTGTCCAAACGTCTCACTGGACATCATGCACAGTGGATCCTGACTCTTGTGGTCACTGGTTTGCAAGTTGTTTCACACAATAAATGTGATCATTGTAGTTAATGTCCTGTATATCTAGGTACATGGTGATTTATAGCTGATTGTCCACTTTTTGAATACATAATAAACTTAAATAAGTTCAATTATGAAAAGTTAGCTATATTACTGGTTGTCAAAGCAGCAGTATCTATAATATCTATAATGTCTGCCATGTTGACATAACAGATATGCAGATCCACAAATAACCGGTATATAATAAATAAAACATTTAAACACAAAATTATTTAACATGTTCCTCCACTAGAATGCCCTATAAAGATGAAGAAACCTAAGCTAGTGAAATACGGGTTACACTTACCCCTGGAGGAAAACATGCGTGATTTTATTTTTAAAATGTTCAAACCAAGTTATCAAAAACACTCTTTAACAATTAATAAAAGTTGTGTTGCAAGAGTGTGTTTGTGAGATAGGGGCGTGCTCCATCATCACGATTTGGTAACATACAGTGGTCTCCAATTAAGTATTCTTTTAAAATAATTAAAAAACTATAAAAAACAACCCACTCATGCCAAATTCCTGTAACATATATAAAGACCATCAATTGATTTATCAACTTACAGCAAAATCTGACTGGGAATATTGCCCACTCAACTTAATGCTGCCCATTCTAAACATCATCTGTCTGAACCTCTGAATCCAAAATTGTTGAGGAAATCCTATCCAGTCAGAATTAAAGCATATAGTGTCAGCGTTTTATAAACTAATGCCTTGAAACCCAATCTGGAGTGTTCCTGCAAGGAGTTAAAATGTTTTTGTGTGCATACTTGGGTTTTGTCCAGCTACTCTGCCCTTCTTCCACAATCCAAAGACATGCATCTTGCAGGTTAAACGGACCGTTTAACCTGCAAGATGCATGTCTCTTAATAGTGTCTCTTAATTGTGTCTCTTAATAGTGTCTCTTAATTGTGTCTCTTAATAGTGTCTCTTAATAGTGTCTCTTAATAGTCTAAAAATATGAGTTTGGGGATCTAGTGGTTTCATTCTTGTAACCACTGGAAATAAGTACCAGTCCCCACATATGACAGATGGATGTTGTTGTTGTTATGTATTCTGATATCTATACAATTTATTACACTTAGATTGTTAGCTTGAAATTCCTGTAAAAAACAAATAAAAAATAAAGAATTCCTACCAAAACCGTATAACTACAATAAAATTGTATATGTTTAAAGGAAAAACATTTGTTTGCTGCATTGATCTGAAATATGTGTCTAGATATTGTAACATGTTTTGTTCTAAAGTTTTAATTGCTACATTGCCCTTAACTGATGGGGGGTCGTAACATAGGAAATATGTGTTTTCTTTAAAGTGAAGCAAGTCTGAATGGTGTAGTGAAACACTCACGGTTTTCCCTTGCAAGGACTGTGGCGTGATGGTTTGAGGAGGGACACAGGTTGCAATGGACCGTCGGTCAGATGGACATCCATACTGTGGAAATAAGGAAATAAGAGAATAAGATATTTATTCAGCCCTTAAATAATGTGACACTTACAAATGTAGAAAAAAATCAGCCTTTGATTTAAGTAACTATTTATTGGGGGGGGGGAAACAAGAGGAAATATTTTAACATAATCTTCATTTTATCAGGTTTTTTTTTAAGATTATTTTTTGGGGGTTTTACAGGAGACGGTGAGATATGGAGCAAATGGCCCAGGTTCGAGAATCGAATTATGTCAAGGACTGAACTATGCATATGGTGTGCAAAGTCCACAACTGAGCCACGTGGCATCCCAAACATTATTTTACAGAATGATGGAGTAACTATGCTATGTATTATTTTTTTAAATAATGACAACCCCTTTTATTCCAAAATGAACCCTAAGGTCTAACAATGCCCTTTTTGGAATTGCAGTATGTGTCTTTTTTACCCATTGCTACAAAAACATGAATTTCTCTTCCGCATTAATAAAATATTTTTTCTTTGATTGATTTATTGATTTTTCCAGTAAAGAATGTCTATACATGGCTTTCTAATCATAAAAGCAAATAAAGACAAGAGGCAAAAGCAAAGGAAAAAAGAACATAATCTTGCTGTTCTTGTGCTTGGGTGTTATTTAATTAATCAGGTGCAAACAACGTTAAATAAAACGGTGATAAAAGAAGCCCTGCAAGGTTGTTTTACGGATGCACTTTGCAAGAGGAGGAGAGGATCAACAGCATAAAAAAATCACAGGCTTGAAGTAGAAGAAAGCATCAGGACAAAGTTGTCAGCCCTTTGAGGGGCTTTTTTTTAATTCTCCAGGGAATTTAATCCCATTTAAGTCCAGAAGACAGAAGTGAAGGCCTCAACAGATCAATCGCCATCATGTGACAAAGAAAAGAAAAGTGTGCGAGTCTAACAGCTGGTCAGCTGCAAAGCACAACCATAGGGAAATGTATTTTCACAAATCCTTTTTAGTCTATACATCCCAGACAGACTGTCATATATCAGAGTTTCCAGAACACTACAGAATCCTGTTGAGCTTTTTTTTAAAGTCAGTAGTTGCTAACCAAAATGATTTAAGCATAAGAGATTGCACAGAATGAACTATGCACTGTGCTTTGTCATCTCAGTACGACAGCTTCACTGCTGCATCTCCACCTCCACCTCTTTTCCAATCATTGAAAAAGATTTAGAGATCTATACATTTTTCTCCTAAAATCCAGAGTAGTAAATAAAAAGATTAGATCTTGAATTTCAATAAATGACAACTGTGCTTTCCCAGACTATCATCCTCTACATTAAATGTAAGTTTTACAGATGTCCTTATGACACTCATGCTCTCTTCCTTCTTCACCAACTATATTTATTTCAAAATTCATCAAACCAATTCTAATATGTTCCCCCACAATTCTGTATCACACTCTTGAGTGGAATTTGAATTCACAGCCAAGGTCATACCCTACTATGTGGAAAACAGTGTGTAAATTATATAGCACTGCTTAATGTGTCAGATGTATTTTAAAACTGTTTTTATCTTCATTTGTCTTCCATTCTTACCTTGCTGAGGTGAGGCCTTTGCTGACGTTCCAATGTCCCATCTCCTCTTACAACAGGTGAGGACACTTCAGAGATTGAGATGCTTTGGTTAGAAACAACCAGCTGCTGAGGAGAGGAGAATGTGCTGTAGAGAGCCAGGGAGCCATGAGACGGGGAGGTGGAGATGGAGCGAGCCCCAGCATGTTCTGAAATGTTTCCCATAGTCTTAGTGCTGGGCAGGGTACCATAATGACCCACAGCTAAAACAAAAGAAATCAAACTTAAGTCAAATGGGGGCTAATAAAGGCTAATTAAAGAATGCAACTGAAATGTGAATTTATTTGGATCTAACGCAATGACGAGGTGAAACGGAAAGAAATTATTCTCCATAGCACTTAAACCTTTTCAATGTTGTCACGTTAGGACCACAACACAACATCACGCAGTTATAAATAACTGCATTTACTGATAACCTAATTAGTAAACAGAGTTTGGCTGTATGTAATTTAGTCTTACTATAAATTAGGATGTTCCATGAAGCTGTTATAGGTTCACTTAATAAACAGTATCTAAATTAAATGAGCAAAAGAAAATCATCTTACGCAATAAAATGTAAAAATCCAGGACCTGATCGCCTCCGTGCAGTATTATAAAAGCTATTCTGGCCACTGATGGCCCATATCTTCTGATGTGTGGTTAAATAAATGAAGGGAATCTCCATACTTTCTCCAAACATGGGTCCTGCAAACATAATTCTGCACCTCACAATTTAACACAATTCTGCCAGATCTGCTTAGGTGGAGGCTTCAGTTTTAACCTGGATCAATGACTAGCTGACAATTAGACCACAGCCTGGCAGAATGAAGGATTGTTTGTCTAACCAGGTGATAAGCAGCACAGGAGCACCACAGGGCACTGTACTCTCACCATTCCTTTTCACTTTGTACACTTCAGACTTCCAGTACAAGTCAGACTCCTGTCATCTACAGAGATACTAAGATGCCTCTGCAGTTGTCGGTGTGTGATTGTAGATCTCAGGGGAAACAGGGTCAGATCAATCCCTATTTCCATCATTGCAGTAGTAGAAGTAGAGATGGTTGATGATTCTCTGTGTTCATCTGGACAACAGACTGGACTGGAGACACAGCAGTGAAACCGTCTACAAGATGGGACAGAGGAGACTGTTCTTCTTGAGGAAGCCAAAATTATTCAAGGTTTTTATGAAGATTGTTTACATCTTCTATAAGTCTGTTGTTGAGAGTGTCAACTCGTCTGCCATCGTCTGTTGGGGCAGCAACATCAGAGCAAGAGACCTAAAAAGGCTCAACACATAATAAAGAAGGCTGGGTCTGTTCTGAGGACACATGTGGAATCTCTGGAGATGATGTCTCAAAGAAGGATTTTACATAAAATTCAGAAAATCATGGACAACCAAGAACATCGTCTTCATGACACTGTTATTGGAAAACAGAGGTTCTTCAGGCAGAAGCTACTTCCGCTTAGTTGTAAACAGACCACTAAAGATCTCTCTTGCCCACAGCCATGACCATCTATAACAACTCCTTATGTAAATGTCATTTACGTAGGGACATTTAATGGCATTTAATTTCACTTTGGGAATAAATGCTTATAAATTAGGTATTTTGATTTGATCAAGTATCTGTTTGGAGTATCAGAAGATCTAAAAAAAGGTACTGAATAAAACTGAAAAATATGCACTATATGTATATGAGTAATACCTGTTGGTTGGGCCAAACTCTGCCTGGAGAACGCCTGCCTCTGCTGCCATTCATACAGCTGCCACATGGTGTCGTCTCTCATTGATCTCCTCTTCTCCACTGTGCTGATGGTGGTGGTGGAGACAGGCCGGAGGGCCACGTCGTAAACAGAACCTGCCATGCTGCTGATGCTATCTGGCCTCACCATGCAGTTGCGCGGCAGTGTGCGGTAACCTTCAGGGTAGCAAGGCACATTCTGTGGCCTGTGGCTTGGCATGTTCCTGGGCAATGTCTGGTAGGACATAACACTGAAAGAGGCAACAGGGTAAATAAATGACATTAGGTTTTGCTAATCTAACAGATTTAGACTCTGGTTTTCTTTAAAACCTAGGTAGTTCAGATCCAATCATTTGTTGACTATTACTAAATTTTTATGACCTATTCATGCCGGTACAATAAAGATGATAGCACTGAAAGCACCAAGGATCAAAGTGGCAGCTGAAAGAAATGCACATTCATGATGACACAGAGAACTGTAGATGACGGGCGGCAGGCGGAGAAGATGAACACAAACAGCGAAAGAAACATCTTGGACATTGTGTCTGACAAAATCACATAACAGACATATTTAATATTGTCTGAAGAAAATATTCGAATAGACCAACATGACGAAACTATTTCTCTTGTAACATTGCAAATAAATATGGTCCGTTTATTATGTCGAACTACATATTTTTTAAGTGATTAAGTTAATACATAAAATACATGTTAAAAAATCCCTAACAAACAATAAAAACAAGTAATTAAGCTAGAATCAAAAACACTGATCAGCAACACACACTTTTAACATTTTTCTTAATTAACCAGTAGTGCTATAAAGTTTAAGTTACTTTTGCGTTTTCTTCTTCAGCTAAATTAACAAAATGTTCTAGCAGATGTTATTTTTTTCTACAATTGCAAACCGTTCAAATCTTTAATAATGCAAAGTTATTAGCAGTAATTTACATGAAATTGGTTGGCTTTCCCCTAAATGTATGTATAATATCCTATAAACGTGGACTCACACTAGAAGTATGCTGTTTATATTGAAGAAGACTTACCTTCGCATGTCATCAACTAGATCTCTTGTCCGGTTAGCTCGGACCCTCGGCTCCGGCTGTTGCATGGAACTGGGATTGGGTAGGCCACAGTCTGTCTCCTGAACTGGAGCTGGGGATAGGAAAGGAGCCCTGGACACAGTGTTGTCCACTTTTATATGGCCGCAGTCACCAGACCAGTCTCCGGGCCTGGAGCCAGAGTTGTTGACTTGCAGAGGTTTTTGGGCATTGATATCTGCATGGTTCTGGCGTGATGCAGAAACTGCAGCTGCAATGGCAGCTGCTTGAGCTGGTTGAAGTTTAATGCTGCTGATTTTATTTATAGATCTTTCTGAACTCAAATCTCTTTGTAAGCAATACTTTTCCCCAGCTCGGATTGTAGAATACTTCTCTGTGTCTGTAAAACAAGCATATCTGTTCCCCTCTCGCAGTGTGCTGTATTTCCTTACTTCCTTCAGATTGCCGTATTTATCTACAACTTGTAAGGTACCATATTTGTTCCCTGCGTTTCTCATTGTGCTGTACCTTTCTGTTTCTCTTAATGATAGCTGTCTCCTTACGTCTTTCTGCAGACCATAGACTTGTCCATCTTTCTGAAGCATCTGTCGATCACCAACTTTCTGTAAAGCATACCTTTCTCCATCTTTAGCAACCAGGAATTTCTCACTGTCGTTGGAAGGAGCAAATTTCTCCTCTGTTGATGTCACTGTGTGCTTATTACTCACTTTTTGAGCAGCATAATTCTCCACATCTTTGTGTAGAGAATATTTCTCTCCATCCTTTCGCAACAAGTATCGCTCTCCATCTTTGTGGAGGAGATATCTGTCTCCATCCTTCTGAAGCATGTAGCTGACTCCATCTTTCTTCAATGAAAACCTTTCACCTTCTCTCTGTAGGGTGTAAGACTCCTTCTGGATACTCTGGTTTTCACTGTCTGTTAAGCATTTATCTTCAGCCTGTGAAAGGGAATGTTGTCGTACAGGTTCTCTGTTCTGTTCATTTTTCTGGATCTCAGGCTGCGTAAGAGTTGCGTGGTTCAACAAGTTGTTCCACTGATGAGGTGTCTGCTGCTCCACGTTCAGCTTATCCAGCCTGTGTTCAAAAAACAGGGTGTAACAGTTCAAAATAAGGAGGGGAAACTGGGGTAAATAAAAATGACAACATTTCTGACAAGTCTTGATTTGATTGGGGATATTTATCTGTCAGGTGGACTATTGCTCTCACAGGGTATTTAGGTCTTCAACCCAGTTGCTCTAAGCATTGTAAGCTAATACTGAATACAAATGTTTTTATTACAGAGGTTAAACCTCCTGGCCAAAACACAAACACACCAATGATCAACCATACTAATGTTCTGTTAGATAGCCTTTAGTTTTGAGTGTAACACATATTCACTGGGGCCTTTCCCTTGATAAGATTCTTTAAAGTGACAACACAGATTTACTTCCTTGTTGCATTTTTGGGTGATGGGAGAGTCCAAATACTTCCAAAAGTCTCCTTCCAGCAAATCCAAAAGTATCAATGGGGTTAAAGTTCAGTTTATATACTGACAGCTCCTGCAACCACAGACCATAGAACTGCCCCCTCAGGTATTGTAAAGTAAGGCATCAGGGGTAATGGGTATAATTCGTCATTGCCTCTAGTCTTATCCTGATGCCCTTACCACTCTGGAATGAGCTGAATCTAGGCTCATGAGACCACATGACCTTTCAATGCCCCACAGTCCAATGTTTATCCTCCCTTAAATTTGAAACTGAGTTTTACGCTTGTTATTGATAGATTTTAAGTCAATCATCTCAATAATATCAAAAATTACGGTTATAGTATCAACCAAATATCTTTGTCAAAGACAATAATTTCTCACATTCGGTTTATGTTTAAAAATGCATTGTAAATCCTTTTGAACCAAATTTTTACTCGTTTTTCAAATGCTCTTATTTGTGTTCTCTGCTTGATGCCCACCAATGATTTGATCCTGTGTAAATATAGAAACGTATTTTCCATGACCATGAGACGTGCCTTTTGACATGGATGTTTCGGAAACAACAATTTACTAGTTATATTGGTTGGGGTTAAATAAAATTAATTAATCTGAAAGGGAAAATAAAAGGTTTCTTTAATTGTGTCCTCGTTACTGACCTTTTGACTGGGTCCGTGTGGACCAGTGCAGCATCTGTCATGACTTTCATCCACGACTCCATCTCCTTTGCTGCGTCTGTGCAGAAGTAATATGTCCGCATGTTGGGGTGGGTGGCCTAAAATTGAGAAAGCAAAGTGGATTAATAACAAACTTTCAGGCAATCTTAACTGAATAGTGTCGGTGTTTTCGTCGCCCCATATGAGTTCAGATGAGATATCAGAAAAAAATTATAATTGATTTTACATTAGATAAATATAAGACAAAAGGTAAAGAAAA
>JAVLVB010000654.1:38070-99187 GCA_032876305.1 Orestias chungarensis
GGTTCCCGGTCTCCCACGTCAAGTTCCCCGTGTACTTCCGCCACTCACTGCCGCTCACACTCTACCATTCACCTCCGCAGCAGATTCATCGTTGGACCTTTCCCCTTCCCTTGTCACTTTCCCACAAATAAACATCATTTACCGTATCTTCTGAGTGTCTCTGCTTATGTGGGTCAGAAACCTTAAAGCCGATATGACACATAGAACCTACAGCATTCTGTTTAGCTGTGACACCTTCAAGGTAGGGACCTTGGTAATGTTGCCCACAACTACATTCTCTCAATCTCCTGCTATTGATGATTTTACTTATCGCAGGGGTAACGTCCCAAAGAGAACCCGTGATGGGTGAAATCCATGATGTAGTAACCTTTATTTATTTATTTTTTACTATTTTAAGACAATACAATTAAACCAAAGAAATAAAACTTGTTTTCAAGCCCAAAAATTGGTTTGACTATTAAAAGTATAGATGTTTCCTGACAAAAAGAAGAAAGAAAAGTTTTCTGACAAAAACAAAGTCATCAACAAAGTTCAGTAGGACACATTGTGACCTATGTCTATTTGACTCCTCCTCTGACTATGCTGCTGCATCCCGCCTCGGTTCTATTTAGCCAATCAGGATGCAGAATACAGTGCATGTTAAAAAAAACAAATCAATACATGAAAGGTTCACTATACACCTAATCAGTCCCTGTGCTTCTTTTGTACGTTTTCTGTCTTTTCAAACCCCCACTCAGTTGTGGCAGATAGCCGCTCCTACTGTGGCTCCATTCTAGTCTAGCAGTACCATATTTATGAGCTGTAGCCAGAATGAATACACTAACAGGGTAATGTATTCAAAACAGACCCAGCTTTACCTCCGGCCAGATTTGCACTCTGCTGGATATACGTCTCTCCACTAAATATACATCCAATGAAGTTAAAGAGCTTCTAGAAGCGTTTCTGCAAGTTACAGCGACTTAAATGACGGGACAAAGGCAAAAAAACAGGGAAAAGAAGTGGTGGAAATATTGAAAACAGAAAACGTTTGTTAGAGATGCAGCCAAAAGGCAGAGGGTCAAATTCTATATCTATATATATATCTGACCGTTATGGAAGAGTGAAAAACAGAAAACAAATGATAATACAAAGTCAAATCAAGTACTGTTAGCAATGTGCAGCGGAAGATTTCTGTAACACAGAAAATATGTGGAAGAGTCTTACGTCTTTGTAGGACGACCACTCAAGACACACAAGCAGAGCAACAATGGCGTGTTTTAGATTAAAGCGGATTTATGCGTATTACTGCCTATTCAAAGTCAGGACATATTGTATGAAAAAACTGCTTTGAATTTTCTTTTTAAAATATGCTACTTAACTATTCCAGGCCTTTGATAACAGTTTTGAAGGTTTTAAAATAATCCGCCAAGGGGGGTAGGGTAAAAACACACCACACTTTATTTGTACACACGTTTGTATTATAAGCTATCAGCCAATACTATTAGAAACACATGGCTATTTGACATCCCCACCACATCACCCTCACTCACACCGGTAACTGGCCTTCTCTGAAAACCAATGAGAAGCAATTTGACATGCCTGTTGTGACCTGTAAAATGAGCTTATTGCAAAGTAATGTAAATTAACTGGCATTGTTAACATCCCCATGTGGCTGATCAAATCTGGGGAGGTTATTTCTTAATCGTAGCCACCATATTTCTGACTATGTTGTTTGGGGCAACATTTAAATAGCCATACCTTTGAATCCACACAAAATCTGTAAACAACTCAAAATACCCCGGGGGTGACTTGTCCCTGGTTTTCTTCTGGCAGTAACAATAATTCTTCACTACTTAATTTTTGATCTGACACACAAAATCTGAATAAAATACGTTGAAAGTTTTTGTAGGAATGTAACAAAGTAAAAAAATGGTTGTTAATATTTGTACTAAGTACCAAGCACCTTTTAAAATGGTTTACCTTAAATGCGTATTTCTTGCTGATGTGATCATCCACTGACAGCATGGAAATGTGAAAACTGGGTAGCAGAATACTTCCCAGGATGCTGTCCTCTTTCTCATCTGCACAAATAAAACGTAAAAATCTCAGACATAATATGGCAAGACATTTAATCATGAAGTGATGGTTTTCACCTTGATCTTTAAAGTCGTCTATGAAGTCAGTTCTAGACTAGTGCTGCACATATATGTTTAGCAAGTTAAGTTGTATTTTCATCCTGATGATTTAGCTATTAGGAAAGAGTGTCGGGGCTCACAACATAAACAACTAACATTGCCGACTAACAATGCAAGAGTACATGCAGAGTAGAATGAGAGGAAGGAAATACATGACTTCTGCTTCACCCTTAGATTTGTCCCATAAGTCAACCACTCTGTCGTCAGAGGTTTCTGACGTTCTACAACACAGGCTCTCAATAAGACCTTTAAAGATGATCTTTTTTCCATCTATCCATTTTCCAAACAGCTTCACCGCCTAACAACACGTTAGCCTAACGATCCTACTCCAGCTTAGTGGAATTGAACCCAGAGTCTTCATGCTGCCAGGCAACAGTGCTACCAACCTGTGCTACCAAAGATGCTACCAAAGAATTCTTTGGATTGTAAAAGTTGCAGCCATGTGATTTAACATAAAAATAATTGTTTACTTCATACTTATTTTTACCCCTTAGGGCTTGTTTGTTTTATATCATACTCATTCTTTGTTTCCTACAGACTGTTAATACATAGTGCTTAGGACAAAGGAACTCTACAGTCAACTATTTTACTAATTAAAATGATTCTGAAGACTTCTTTATAACTTGGATCGTATTGGTATGTATGTGATTGCCTCTAAATCTGCAGAGGAGGGTGGTAAGGAACACAAATTAAACATTCAATCTTCATGCTTGAAGGATTGCAACAGATAACTATCCTGTGGTCACAAGTCTCTATCACAAGTAGATGCTATTTACATAACAAAAGTCTTTCGTTAGGCACACCTTATCTCACCAACATAATGAAAAATGTCTGCAATTACTTCGGGCCTCTGACTTTATCTATAAACCTACGCTTTGTTCAGAGGACACAACGCAAACTTTGATGGGTTTGGTGTAAAACAGCTCTAATATAAATACTAAACCTCCTGCCCACTGACTTTATGTAATGCATGGTAACTTTATTTCATAAAATATAAAATAAATTATGGGCAGGTTGTAATGGAGGGTCAACATTAATGAAGATCTTTATCAGATCAAATACAAATAGGCCAAACTTATTCATATTGTAAGTTTACTATCATGTTCCTCCTCATTGGAAGTGATAGTAATATTACAATGCAGCCCAGCGGGAGTAATGGCTTAATTCTGATTTAAAGTCTGGTTAGTGAGCTAATTATTTGGATTTTCGTAATAGGCCTTCCAAACGGGAAAAACATTAGGCTTAGGACCCTGGAGTACAATTAGACCACTTTTTCTTACTCTGCTTACACTGGTAAGCTACACTTGGTCTGGCGTTTTGTTAGAGGATCATTGGCTCTTGGCGTTGCAACTCAACATTCTTCTGCTCCTGCTATTAACCTACGCTTTAGTTTAACTTGAAAAGGTTATAACCACAGATCCTCAGCTTATTTTTACGTTTTTTGTCTTCTCATACCATCACTCGGTGTTAGATAGCTGTCCGCACTGAGCCAGGTTCTGCTGTGGATTACTTCCAGTTAAAGTGGAGGTTTTTCTATGCATTGGGTTTCCTTAGATTAGAAAGTTGTTAACTAATTTAAGTGATAAACTGAAAGTGATGCACTGATTCATAACTACAATCGATTAGAATGGATGTAGGATTGGATTGCAGTTAGTTCAGAGCTTTTATTACTTTTTATTGCAGTCAGAATGATGAAGTAGAAGGGGAAGTGCCCAACCCTCCACTTCCTAACAATTAGAGGCCTACTTTATCCCAAAAGCATTGGATCCAAAAGGTACACAGAGAACCCAGTGCCTGTATCTCGTGGCTGAAGAAGTTTTTATGTCTGTTTAAGTCACCATCATAGTATCCTAAAATACTTAATTAAACGCCTCACTTTGGTGACCAATCAAAAGACAAATAATCAATTGTCCAAAAACTTAATTTCTAATATAGCTGAGTTTTTAATAAAACATTAGTTTCCTCAAAATATTTGTCTTTCTTTGCTTCTTTTTGCATTGTGAAGTGTTTGTTTAAATGTACCCTACAATACATTGAGACCCACTATGTTCTGATATGACGTTAAGTGCAATGTGGCAATTGTAAGGGAGTACATGGTTCAAAAAAGTGACTAGAAGACTATGCTTTATATCATTTAATTCACCGTTCCTCCTAATTAAATAGTAAGGTGGAAACAAAACACATACCAGATGTTCTATTCAGTCTTAAACCAGCCTGGGTTAAGGGTAATGTAGCTTCATCGTCACCAAATGTCAATACAGACATGGGTCTTTAAGCATACATATTCATTCCAGTCTGTAATATTATACTATATATCAATTAACGGGTTATTTATGGGTTATTTCATGTTTGTTCATAAACTTTGTTTTTGTGCCAAGAATCCACAGAATATTTTGGTACAAACTAATCTGAATAAGTTGGAATCTAAATCAACCTTATTTACCCATAGTTCTGACATCATTAAATAATTTTATTAATACAACTTCTTTATTGCATATTGTTAATATTTTCGCGTTTTTACTTGTGGCAGTTAACTCATTTTCATATTTTGTTAAGTAGTTAAGTATTATTGTCTTGGTTACTTGGTTAATTTTGTTTATTGGAGCAAAGTTGCCTGTTGTTCCAAACATCTGTAGTATCTTGTTTTTCAATAGCAACAGAGGTAATTTATTGTTACATATAAATATGCCTATGGAGCTATTTTTAAACAATATCTGAGACCCAACTATTTTGGCTGTTATATTCCTCTTTATAAGGTGGTACCTTTATTTGGTCATTTTTATACAAATTACCAGTTTTTCTAATAACTGCCTTCAGTAATTATTTATACTTAGATATAGCCAAAACTTACAATCCTGTTGTACAATAGTTGTGTTATCTTTTTGGTGATCCCTGCCTTACTTGTTGAATATAAATAATTCTGAATCTAAATCTGCTGGGGGTTAGAATAATTTTGACATTGAACTCCAGAACACACACATCCATGATACTGTAAAAAACACACATTTAGGGGTAAAGTTATGAGTTGTGTCTATAATAGGCCTGGGAGGTCTGTCCCTAACCCACACTGTGCATGATCACATGTGCATGACATAGGTGGGTGTATCATCTGTTTGCGTCTGGATTATGGAAACTCAACAGCAGGAAATTTTATTTATTTTATTTTTGACAGATTGAGGGAAAAGTGATAATTGATGGATGAGTCAGACTGATGAGTCTGTGGTACCCATGTGTTAGCTGTGGTCCGCTTTCCCTATCTCCGTGAAACACAGCAGAGTACACATTGGGAGCACCGTCTGTGTTGTCTTTCAGTTTCTCTTTTGAAGTCTTCAAAATGACACATAAAACAGACAACAAAAAGCCAGAAATACATGAAATCCTAAGTAAATATTTAAAGACATCTCTTGACAAAAAGCTTTATGTCAACTATCTAAGTATAACTGTACAGGGGTTGTAATAAATATTTCAGCTGTGGTCCACCAAGTTCATGGATTGTGTCTCTGAGAAATTCTAGACAACAAGGTGAAGCTGTAGGATTTCAGCTTAATGCATTAACCACAGCATTAGCCTGTAGCTAAAGCACTGTTTTAGTGAGCCCTGAGGCTCCTGCTGCGCTATTCTGGCTGTTTTATTATTAAGACCTGAACCATCCAGCATGTAATGCATGGGTGGAATGTTTTAAATCAAAAGTCCATTTGAGTCAGTAAGATTTACTTGAACCGTGTTTCTGTAACACAACTGAGGGTTCAGTACATCCACGTGAAAATGCAATGGTGAGTAAGAGCTTAACTGCATGTGATAAATCTGAGCACTTGATGGAAACTCAACGTCCAACAGAGGTAAAGAGCTGGCCTTCATATAAACAGCATCTTAATAATGTAGAGTCAAGAGGAACAAAGAAGTTTTTTCCTAGCATATAAGAAACAACTTGCTCAAAAAGAAGCATCATTTTTACATTACTTTTAAGCAGATTGTGGGGCTGAAAAGTACAAGTCTGCGGGCTTCTCTGACTTTTACAAATAAAGATCTGTAAAACTGTGTGTTGGTGGTTGTTGCTGCTTTAGAGTCTCCTGAAGATGGCATTATGACAAATTCTCATCTATGATGATATTTTTAAGATGTTAGTAAAAGGCAGTAGGTACATCCTATATGGTAGCAATAGCAGGAAATTGAGGGCACTTTCTTCCTTGCTGCTCTTTGTTCTAGAGTCAATAATGTAGTTGCGGTAGTTGAGAGTGAAAGATGTCCAAAGATGGTTGTAGGCTTTCAAAAACAAGAAAAACAAATTTTGCGCAAAAATATATTAATTCAAGCAACACTAAGTCACTTTTCAACCTTCATAAAATACTTTCAGAACCTTTGTGATTACACGTTGAATGACTGACACCTGGCCAGAGGGAGTTTGTATACTTTCTTATTTTCAACATCATCATTTGACATTGTTTGCCATAATTAGATTCATTACCTCATTCATCCTTCACACAGCCACTAGAAACTGAAATGTACTTCAATTCTTCTGGCTTTACAATGCTATGTGCCGGTTCCTTATTGGAAATGCAGTTTTCCTTCAGGCAAAACTCTAACGCACATCTGTACTTTTGGAAAACCGTTTAGATATAGTAGGCAAGAAACCAATAATGGACAGAAAGTAATTCTGCATGAGACATAAGACTTGTATTGTTATTATGTTTCTAGAACACAGCAAATTACAGTGTAAATAAAATAATAAAGCTTATCTATATTGCCTAATCTCAATTTGTCCTTAAGATGCAGCGAATTCGTTAAAGTCTGTCTGAAAGGGGGGTGGAGGAGATTAGAGGTGGACAGATGGCTTCAACAGCTCTTAGTAAGAAGTTGTTCCTTAGTTGGGTGGTTGTGGTCTTTATGCACCAATATCGTTTATCAGATGGCAATAGTACAACCTTTGTGTCCTGGGTGGGTGGGATCAGCAGCAATACAACTGGCCTTCCTATGCAGTCTGCCACCCTGAATAAATTCCAGGTTTGGTACAAACACAATGATGGAGGACTTCAGGCAGACAGGGACCGTCTGGACAGTACAGCCATATGTCACTGCTAGAGATCTATTTCATGGTATAGGACAGAGGTTTAAACTTGCCTTTCCCTGAACGATCTGCTAGATTCCTTAGTGTTCATGAGTTTTTTTCTCTGAGGCCAGACACAGAACAGCCCTGTTTAAATACAGATTGAAATTTCTGCAAGGCTTTGTGAAAAATTGCACTAACACACAGTGTGGATTTTGTGTGATTGCATGGTAACAAATCTTAAAAACTTAATGTGTGTGAGAATTTCCCCACTGTGGGCCTAATAAAGGGTTATCTTATCTTAAGTCTCTACATACAAGCTATGCGTGTGTGTGTTCTCACCACGATAGTAGAAGAGGCACATGTCAGACAGAACAAACCACCTCTTCTTCCACAGCTTCATGCCTGTGCTGTCCTGAAAAGGTCAAATATTACACAAGGTCAGGCGGTTAGATAACTTAACTAACAGATTTTTTTTTTTGACCGTACTCTACTTTAACTTCTCTTTGTTCATTCTGACAAGTTTTAATTAGAAATTTCACTGTAATCCTTAGAACTGGGTTCAATCTTGTATATCAATTTATATTCAGTCTTCTCTTCGCTGCTGTGGTGAACATGTTAGCACTGCAGTAATCATTTGAGGATGTTACCTGTTGGTTATAGGGAGCATTGGGATGCTTTGCAGAAAACTTTGAAGTAAACTGATTGTCATCAGGAAAGAAAATAATAAATTTTTTGAACATTTAATGTCAAATCTGGAAAGTACGGCCACATGACGCTGCTAGAGATCTGTTTCATGAGGCTGTCGTCTGTTAACTTCAAAATAAAATAGCAGAGCAGTATTGGAAGCTCTAAATCTGAGGCACAACTGCACATAACATTGGAGGAAGTTGAAGTGTTTAAAGAGGTTTGTTGCTGAAGCAGTTTGGCGAGGACAGTTCAGTGGGCAAAATATTTCTTGAGAAACTCACAGATTCTAAGGAGAAGGTGGTTTAACAGCAATATAAAAGATTTACTATATTTAGTACCGACACCTTATATACTAGACTCAACAACATCTCTATTCAATCTTTCTTTCCAGCAAGAAGAAAAAAGGTTTATATTGAAAACCTGTACCTGCTTATAAAGCCAGTTTCTCTTCACCACTGGAGCATTCAGGTTCCGCTTGATAGAGTTTGACCTCTTTCCAAAATTGTGGAGTTTTTTGGACGACCTAGAAGGCTTTAAAAGCACAAAAAAAGAAAAATTAATTAACTAATACATACAAATTCTTACACACCAAAACAGTTTTTGTAGCCAAACGTTGGGCATAGAAAAGAATGGTCGGATTTAAACTATTTTAGTAGTAGTTTAGTAATAGTTTTTGGATCTTTAAAGAATTTGGACTAAGCCTGTTTGTGAACTCTCAGGTCACAGAAACACGGTAGTGGAAACGTACCTCATAGAAACAGGCTAGTGGAAATGGCTTGTACTTGTATAGCGCTTTCTCAAGTCTCATGACCCCTAAAGTGCTATACAAGTACAAGACATTTACCATTTTCCACTACCCTGTTTCTAGTTCCAAAAACTATCAGAGTTAGATTAACAACGATAGACTGAGGATAGCAAGAGATTTTACTCAGCACCCTTTTCTCCAAGTTGGTTCAGTGTGAATCAGGTGTTTCGCCACAGTCTTGTTTAGAAAGTAAGTTATTTCACCTCAACATGATGCTCAGACATTTATTGGTAACCAAGGTCAGTGCAAATACAACAAGTACAAGTATATCCAGTAAATAATATAAGCTTTAAGAATAAAGCAGAAATCCACACAAAATGACCTGTAACACCAGCAAAAATCAATGTTTAATTTATTTTTTTAAGTAACTACAAACTGCAGAAACGCTAACCTTCCCCAGCCCAGAACAATAATTAGAAATGACGTGTTTGATGTGTTGGATGTAGACATCACCCACAGACGCTTTTCCAGCTGATATAAAAAGAACTAACAGAGACAGATAAATGTGTCACTTCAAAGAAATCATACCCTACATCTTTCCTGCATCACAGCTTATTCATGCAGGTGACAGTAGCAGATGTGCTCTGACTAAACGTAGCTGAAAGGAAATTGTTAATCCCAAATTATTTAACATGCCTCTATATATTGAGGATCCATTGTTCCATTTCTGTGCTAAAACAGTATTGTTTTAGGGGATCATTTACAGTTTAAATATATCCCAAGGTAAATTAGTCTAAGAAAAAAAGCTTTGCTTATATTTAATTTTATAGTAATAGACTTTTGCAAATCAAACCAGATATGATGATTTTCATAGTTCTGTTTTAAAGCAAGATTAGGCTAGAAATGAAAAATTTGCCTCTGCTAAGTTCTGAAAATGCACTGCAGAGAAGTATGGTTTGAAAGGAACTTACCCTTGTGGATGAGGTGGTGGTGACACCAGCGCCAGTAGATGGGCTAACAGCAAAGGTGCTGTAATCTGAGCCACCGGTGTAGTTAGAGGCCTCACTCATGATGCTCATGGGACGCTCTTTCTTGTCAGTATTGCTTCCCTCCTCTGCTGAAGCCTGCGTAGCTGGTCTGCAATTAAGACCAAGACAGGAAGACCATCAAGTTAGTGCACTTGGACAGCGTTGTTCTAAAAAATAAAAAAAAATCCTCTATACTTAGACAATTAGGAGCTATATGGTTGATAAAGTCATAATGTATCAGATGTTAATTAAGCATAGCAAGCTTGCAAAAAATAGACAAAAAAAAGAAGTAAAGTCAGACTAAAGTTATCCTTGTGTTCATTCCAGGCAATCTTGAGAAGTTGAAAAAGCCACTTTATTTTAGAATAATTTACATGTGAAACAGGGGTTCATCCCTGCAAAGGACCCTAGTGGGAAAAAAATGTGTATACGTGTGATTGAAAAGTTGATGCATAATAAATCGAGTGAATGGACCTAATGAAAAAAGATGTGGTATGGTGGGTACTGTGTGCTGATATTGTCAGGTGTTCCTACGGAGGGTGTTTGGAGGCTGCATGCCAGGCTATGGTGTGTATGCTGGAGCTGCTCAGACACACCCTCGACTCTGACAAACTGCTTGCGCGCTCCGCTCACTCTCCTCACACGCAACTCTCTCTCTCTGCTCGTATGCATCTGTTTCTACTCGCTCACAACACAAACTTCTCTATGAAACATGTCTTGAAAGCCCAGGACTCTGTTAAACCAATTAACCAGCACATCCACCTCAATAGGAAAAACATCACTTTATTCTCTTGATGAAACTCTCAACTGGGGACATTAAATACTAGGTAGACGAAAAATGAAAGACAAGGATGCGGTAGAGGGGTAAGACGTAAACAGTGATAAAGAAAGCAGGAATGCGGAAAGTGGAGGAAGACCCACATATATGCGTATATATGATCCATTAACCTAATTGCTCTTCAAAACAGTTTGTCAAACTGGAAGAAATTAAAGTTTTTCTTACCCTAATTTAGGGCAAGGGCAATGTTTGGAGAAGGCAATGCATTAAGGCCCAAGGTGGAATTGAACCCAGAGCCTTCTTGCTGCATGGCAACAGTGTACAACTCTGAAGCTCTCGAGTTATGTGAAATATTACATTAGGTGTAATAATTTATTTATATTTATATGAAAAAAGTTGGACAGGTGTTGGCAAATAGAGTTCTGGGAGAGGTAAGAGTGAATTAACCCAAGTTTTGTTGCCTTAATCAAATCAAATCATATCAAAAATACTTTATTTATCCAAAAGGGAATTTAAATCAAGCAGACATTGTTGTCAATAGCAGAGTTAAAAAGGTGATGTTTTTTAAATAAGTGATTTATCATTTTAAGGATAATTAAAAATATGGTCAATCATTCTTAATATAGAAGTTTTTTTTATCTTGTATGTCTAAAATGTGTTTCCAGTCATATTTTAACAGACACTGTTGAGTGTTTTCCCATCTCATGGATTAATACGTAAGCCAACAAGAAAGGTCTCTAAAGGTGCTTAGCAGTAAAGACGGCACCTTCTGCAGGTTGGAAATTATTGGTGTGGTCAAGAAAGGGTTAAAGCATCGAGGCTGGCCAAGAAGCTAAAGCTGCAGCAAGAACCTTTACCTGGTCAGTGCTTCAGTGTCATGATGAGCAAGCATTCCAATATTCAAACTAGAGAATGGGTAAGGTGGAAGAGATAAACAAAAATCGTATAAAATCAATTGCTGACTAGTTAAAATAAATACAAAAAAATACATGAAACATTTAAGCACTAACTTTTATATTTAATAACAGAAGTGTTCAAGATCCTCCCTGCAAGTGTTCACATTATTCATTTAAAGTGATGTGACAAAACACTAAATAAACTGATCTTTTACTTTCTTGCACAATAATGTCACTTTTCCAAGTTGTTTCATCCCATCGGCTGGAAGGTCTGTTAAGAATTAAGGACAAAAGCATGGAAGAAGGACAAAATTGGTGCATGCAAGGGATGTTATTGGCTTGTAAAATTGAACAGGCTCAAAAACCTCCCAGGACTGGGATTATAAATTGTATGAACTCTAAAACTAAATAAAAATATGTAAATGTTTAATTCTGATAATTTCCCTGCTAAACTAAAAGCAGTTATGTCATCTTTTAGGTGTAGAACAACGTGATCACATTCACATAGTTGCTTTAATAGGATGGGTCTTTTATCAACAATCTGATACTATTTTTTCCCTTTACAACAGTGTCTACCATGAAAAACAAAGTGTGTTGGCTGCAACTGCCTGTCAGTATAATTTGACCTGCTCTGCTGTGTAGGCGCATACTACCGTCTGTGTGAAGGATGAAACATTACTTGACTGTATCAAAAGTCAAAAAGCTATCTAACTCAACCAAGAATTATGGTTAACAGCAATTATTTCCTAAAGATAATAGCTGTTTTTGCCACCCTTGAAAGCAACAACTGCCATAGAGGGTTCTGATGACTGGCAAAGGGTGTTTTAAATAACTGTGGGAAGAATTTGACTGGAAGAGAGACCCGCAGACCTGTATTCTTCTTAGTTTTGAGAAGTTTCTCCACCCTGTCATGGGTTCTCCATCTGTTTAATATGGTAATGTGATTCTAACAGATTCCAAAAGTCTTAGTTAAGTAACCAATTAAAAAACTGATACGTATGTTTTTCTCATTTACTTGTAAAGACCTTCAACTCGTGACATGATAAGTTGTTGCTGTTGTTTATAGTCTTTTAAACTGTCTGAAAACTCAATGCATGCTTTTATATGTCATGTCTGACAGAAATTAGGTCTGGACCCAAAGGTGGAGGGCACGGACTATATTTAACCACACTGATTTTGATACTATAGCAGTTGACGTTTGGGTTAGTTCTGTCAGGGATTAAGTTTTATCCGCACTATCTTAGGTTGTCCACTGGAGGTCGCCAGAGCTCCAGTCTGGCGGCAGCATTGGCCTCACCTGTGCAGTCTGCACAGGTGCCCTGCATCATCTTGATCAGCTAAGCAGTACATAAGGAGTGGTGGATCTACTTCTCGTCGCCTGAGTGTGGTGTTGCTACCGGTAACATTTATGGTCCTCAGAGCAAAAATGGCTAGTGCCTTCTAGTTTCTTGTCAAGCTTCTTGCAGTATTTCCTTCGTGTTTCTCCTAGTTTAATAGTGCCTCCAGTTTACTATTGTTTTGTTTACTCTCCCTCAGGACTCTCCAAGTAAGCTCTCAGTCACGTTCTCCGGTTGCCGTTCTGTGATCATCTTCCACTCCTCTTGCTCAGCTCGATCTGCCCGCTCCAGCTCTCTTTGCTGTAAACCTCCAGCACAACCAACCACTGGATCATTTCCGGATCTCAAGCCATCTCGGTTCCCCTGGCATTTCTGCACTTCTGCTCCAGGTAAGACTCTCTCCAGCCATTACAATTCATCGCAACCTCAGTCTCCGTCGTTCCAGCCGTTTCTCTGTTGCTCCCTGGCTGTTCCCCACCAGACCCCCTTTCAGGACATCCAGATCACCAACCATGCAATAAACTTGAAATTACTTAGAAGCCTGAAAGTCCTGTTTATGTGGGTCAGATTACAAAAAAATATGACAAGTTCTCTTAGCACTGAATATTTAAGGATGTTAAACTCCTGCTGGTGGTAAAAATCAGTTTTAAAGAACAAGCACCTGAATGTTGATTGTTATTCTAGACTGGTCAAATCCAGTTTTTTTAATTTATTTTTTTATAGCCACTTATTGAAAATTAAGTTATTTAAATGAAGTAACAGACTTGGACTTTTGAATCAGCTTCATCCTGAATTATAATTTTCCCAGGTTATTTCTGGGTCCAATAATCTAATGGGACATTTTTACACTCCTTTTAACAGCTATCCCTCACTAGGTTTAGAGTCTAGCACATTTTGACTTGTTATATTTTTGGTATTTTTGAGCTGTATTGAACTTTTAAGTTTTAAGCCTGTTTGGTAATTAGCAAAGCAGACATTGAAACCTATTTGCACTTCATCTTCAAGCACGTTGTGTGGTTGAACAAGTTAAGACTCTTATCTTGTCTGCTGCAATTAAACACTTTTTCTTACTCAAGACTTTTCACTTGCATTCTGTTTAACAGGGTTAAAAATAGAAAACACACACCTGATTTACATAATTTACACATCCATAGAGAGGCACAGTTGTACTCTCACCAAAGGGGTAGGAGACGAATTGGGTGTGTGTTTATGTGAACCGAACAAGTGAGATAATTGTTCCCAGAGTTGACTTGTTAGGAAAAAGGATGTAATGTAATGGTGGTGGGGGGTTGAGAACATGATCTTATCTGTATGTGTTGAAACATTTCTTTTAGAGGTTGGGTGTGTTTTTGCAGCGCTTTGTTTCATTTTCGTTTTTACTAGGACCTTACATTTATTTTGTTGCATCATCTTTGAGATTCTTTTAAATTAATCTGGTCATTCCAGACTGGCAATGCATATAATTTCTTTTGAATCTGTGTAAAGAGAACTAAAGGAATCTCATCCAACATTGAGTGACTTAACTGGCAAAGATAAAAGGTTTATCCCTTAAAAATAAAGCAAACAACAAAAAATCACTGTTATGAAAAGGGCAAATAACTAAACTGTAACCTAATATTTAGCTAAAACAATGTTTTGGAATTTCGCTTATGCAATCCATATCATCGCTGAGCATTTTTTGTTGTGAGCAGCATTTGCAAAGAATTGCTAAGAATCAAATAATGTGTTCACATTATAAGATACCTTCTTTGCCAACCACCAAGATGCTTCATCTAGACTGGGGAGGTTAGAACCAAATTTGACAGAAAAACGCTCATTGCTGTTTTTGACATCTAAGCAAGGGGTGGGAAAGATTCTATCTTGACAGCTTTACTTGTTAAAAGTTTGTACAAAACAATGACTTTGACTTTGGTTTCCAAGCTCTCAAAGCGCACGTCTAGCATATAAATATTAAACTTTGAGGGAAAGAAATTTGTGGGAAAAATATGAGTGAGAATCTATGTGATTATTTATTTTTGTTGTAAAGAGTGGCTGACTCCATGGACTGTAGGGTGGGATAATAAGGACAGCCCAGGGGAAGAAACTGTCTAGTAGGCAGCTGGTTGCAAGGTGAACCGTAAACAAATGAGAAGGTCAAATCCTGGAAAGGCCAACAGTCTGTCTGAGGGTAACAGACACAGGGGACAAAGTATGCACTCCTAAAGGTGTTTTAGGTAGATCAAATAACTCAATAAGCATGTCTTTAGGGTAGCCAGAGTACTTGGAGAACACACACACTAAATGTGACATGCAAATCTTTGCCGAAGGGCCAGGATTTCAACCAAAAACTGTTTAACTCCAAGATAAAGTGCTAACAACTGTTACACTATACAGCCGGCCCTGTCAATTGGTGTATTTCAAACGTAGCTTTATCATCTAATATGTAATGACTAGACTAAAGGCAGTTCTATGGTTGCTAATTCTGGTCACAGCAGAATGTTAGCTCAGGGCTTACAAGTAGAGGAACAGAATTTAAAGTCTCCTGAAGCATAAGGGGCCACATTTCTACTCAATTTCTTGACTTCTAAGTGATGGTGATGATCTTTCTTCATTTGATGTTTTATTTAAAATCATTCAATTTAATATGTCTATAAATGGAATCATACATGCATTCCAATTGATCCTAGTTATCAAACAGTGCATCACATTTGGTTATTAGTTAAACCATTTAAGAGTTTTCAAGCTAAGGACACATTGAATTCCATGAAGTCAACTTGGAACAATCACTCCTCCCATTTATTACACTGGTAGAAACAGTGTAATAAATGGGAGGATGCATTTCCTTCCTTCTGAAATGGAAATAACTTCTCTTTAGGTTCCTTGAGCAGCTGAAATTTAAGGTTATAAACTTGAACCAGTGGCAGAGGTGGCTTCAGGGTAAATTACCACCGACATTGGCATTTGTGCTTCTGATTTCAATTTTGCACGTGTAAATAAAAAAAACCCAAAAAGTTGAAAGCAGGAGTTAGAAATGATCACAGCTAAACTCGTAGAAATAAGAAATCAAATAAGTAAACAAAATTCAATCTGATTAAATTGCTCAAAGCATCACTTCAAGGTCTTATCTTAATATATTTATGAACAGATGAGAAACTAAGAAACTTGTGATCTGAAATGGTTACAAAGCTAATCCAGTGACCAGTCTTGTATACAAATGTAGCTCATCAAGAACTCATCCAGGAGGTGAGAAGAACCCCTAACATCTAAACATTATGCATTCCCATTTATATTACGTACTCACAAAAGTAGGAGAGATTGTTTTTGTGTCTTTATGCATAAAATAATTAAGAAGTAAATCATTCATTTTCATTTATTTTTTCTCACGTTTTTCTAAAACATATTAGCTGAAATAGTGAAGAAATCTCACACTGCTCAGGGCTGCTTAGAATGCCATGGTTATATTTGGCTGCACAGACACTTTTACCACTGGATATCAACTTTTCAGACCAAAGCATGAACAAAATTGAACTTTGTAATAAATGTAGAGTCCTCTGCCCTGGTCAGAGATTTTATGTCCTGTTAAAACCTTTGACAGAAGAGAATTTTCCAACCTGTGCATTGCAAATTTGTCCAGACCAAATTGTCTGGATGTGGTTCTTTAGCAGCAGAAAGAACAGAGTTTAGTATCAGACTTACAAGTGTTTACGATAGCCTGCCATGTCCACATACTGCATATATCTGTGTAACCAAGACCACCTGCAGTCAGTTGAGATCCTGTTATCAAAAGATCTGCTGATAGTCCTACCAAACGAAAAAGCTGTAATTTTACGACTCTAAAATTTCACTGTGTCTGAAGTCAGATTCATTTAAAAGCTAAAAGACCACTAACAATTTTTTTTTCTCTGCTTTTACTTTTTATTTGTTCGGGCACTTGGTCATTTATATCTTGAAAGGTGCTATATAAAGTTTTACTTTGTTGCACGTTCATATTTTCACATGTAATTTACCATATCAGATCTCTTTGCCATGATAATTTCAGGTCAGTCTTATAAAATCCTACAAGCAAACATTTGAAAACATTTTTTGGTAAATAAGTGTTATTTGAACTTAAAAAAGCCTTTGCAGAAATATCTTTAAACAGTTTGATAACTGAGTTAACAATGTTAACTAGAACAGTCTTGTCTGACATTTCCCTAAATGTCTGTAATGGCATAAGTTCAGTCGAAATAACACACTTATACACACTCCCACATTTATGTTGCACAGCTGCAATACAAATGGTGTCGTCTACAAAATGAATCAGTCCATTAGTTTGCTTGTTACTGAGACGCAGACAAGACTCTGGGTCTGTCATGGTGCAGAGAGACTTACTGTTCATGTACGACAAAGATGCAGTTGTCTTGTGATGGCACGCCTGAGACTGGGTGCTTGCAGGTCACCTTTCTTTCATTGTGGCTAAAATAAAACAGAAAAATTCAAAATTTCACAGTTAATATAATTGTCAGTAGGTCAGTATAGTTACAAAAAATTCTTAAACGGTACTAAAAAAACAGTTTGTAATAAGACCAATTGGTTCAAACTGAAAACATAGTCTATTCTGGAATATAGTGTTTAGCTTCCTGTACATTGTAAACCAGGTCGAGACAGCAGCAAGCCTCAACCTCACCACACACACATGTACACACCTGGAACCATGTGTGACTCGAAACTTAAGCATTATATTCCCCTTTAAATAGTTGTAGTTGTTTTTAAAATAAACTCTACATGAGTATTAAGCTTCCCAGTGTAAAAAAGCCAGCATCCAAGCATTTCAGAGCAGCCTGAGCAGAAATACTGAGGAAAATGGCAGCACATTGTCCTCCTGCCCTTTTTTTATTAAGGTAAAAAACTTCTTGTCCTTCTTTCTCTTTCAGTCCAATTCCAGTCCTCATCAGTCTAGGAAGACTGGAGTGTGAGAGAATGTTTTGTTTACTTGATTTCCTTCTCTCCTATTTCTATTGGTCAGATGCTACATCACGAGAAAACTGCTGACGCCCTCATTCTTTTCACAAACACAAAAGGGTTGTTATCAAACCGGAAATGATACAAATAGTGTAAATTTTGTTAATTTGTGCCTTTTAATTTGCAATATTGATGTTCTATATTATTTTTAAACAAAGGGTTCTTTTTTTGTCCTTGCTCTTCTTTAAATGTATGTTCTGGTATCTGACTTGGTCTTGTCTCTTACATTATATAAAAGTTTAGAATTTCAGATTTATCTTGTTGAATTTCAAAAATAAGCAATTGTTGTGCTACACACACTATGTCCTGCCTTGTGAATTGTCCTTAATGCTATTTTTGTTATAGTTTATGTGGCTGTAATTAGGCTTATGTGTTTTTCCAAATCTATACATAGTAATTTGCTAAAACATTAACCAGTATATAATCTTTAGTAACTCAGCGGGCAGGATTAGGATAGCTCTGTATAGACCCTGATGTTTGATTGGTTGCTTTAAACTGCAAAAGACAACAATATGAATCTGGTGTGTGTGTGTGTGTGTGTGTGTGTGTGTGTGTGTGTGTGTGTGTGTGTGTGTGTGTGTGTGTGTGTGTGTGTGTGTGTGTGTGTGTGTGTGTGTGTGTGTGTGTGTGTGTGTACTTAACACAGTTACACTGTTACTTATAATATCACTGGTTTAAGAGTAAAGATAGCCTAATAAATTCCTTGATTGGCTGGCATAGTAAATAAATTGTAGGATTGAGCATAAGAATATTTAGGCACTAAAGTTGTATAAAGGCTTGATTTATTTAATTTGCAGGAAAGAGTTAAGCACTGAATATTCAACTGAACAGCAAAATATGTTCATTTCTGGGAGTAATTTGCTAATGTGTGAAACACCGCTCATAACTCCTTTTTTTTATATTTTACTCCAAATATAACGGCAGCTCTTCTCTGAAATATTTTATAAGACCTTCATCCTTTGTTCAGATTTTACTTTTTGGGATTGATTTCTTATTCCCCAGAGTTGAAGATCAGTAACTATCTCTGACAGCTTTTTTTAATCAAAGTTAAGTATACAAAGATGGAGTTCACACAGTCACAAGCAGGAAACGGTTTTCTAGTGTTCTCTGCTCTACACTAGCACACAGATTTATTGCTTTTACTTTATGAATTCTGATTCTAAACAAAATAAGGGCAGTTTTCATGCTCAGACCACTCATCTTGGATTTGAAGAGTACAAGAACACACTTTAGAAGCATGTCATACATGCCCCACCTGCTCTAGCAGTCCCCATTATTGATCCTGTAATGAACCTGTGACAAAAAACAATTATTTACAATGAGGTCTAAACGCATTAAGCCTGTATGCATTTTCTTCTTCTCTTAAAACCCCTAAAATGGCAGTTCCATTTTCAAAAACATCCAAAATTACAAAAAATGGCGCGTCAGTTAGTTCAATGTTGCCATTGTTCTGGCTCATTTATGTATTGGGCCCCCCTTCATGTGTCCTTGTAACAGTTTTAACCTCTTTTTCACTCCTTGTCTGTCTCCCTAAAAATCTTTGCCGTATTATACCTGCAACTCTCTTTCATCCTGACTTTACTACAGTAAGCCAGTATCCTGCTGTGCTGATGACTGGAGTCGTCTTAACGCTGCCAACCCACCCCCACCCCATTGGCAACCTTCAGCAAGTGTTATGCTATCATTCTGTCTGTCGACATTGTATCATAGGGTAAAAAATACACACAAAACATTGACAATGTAACCAGCAAGAGAATAAACTGTAGTCTACTCCAATCCACTTTATTTATATAGCACATTTAAATCAAAAAGATGTCTCCAATGTGCTGCACATACACAATACATATCAAGATTAAATAGGCTAAACAAAATTGAAATAAATTAAGACCATAAGCTAAAACGGTAAGAAGACACAAGACTACACAACTCACACGGTGTTAAAAGCCAGAGAATGAAAGTTGGCCTTTAGACGAGACTTACGTTGGGACCAAAAACAGAGAACGCCCTGTTACCCCTTGTTTTAGGCACCACAAGCTGGTACTAGTTCCCAGACCTCAGTCTGCGCGACAGCATATAAAGATGGAAGCAATCACATTTGTACTTGGGAGCCAGTCCATTTAAAGCTTTAAGAACAAACAACACGATTTTAAGATCTATTCTAAAACATACGGGCAGCCAGTGCAGTGAGGCTAAAACAGGGGTGATGTGTTCACATTTGTCGGTCCCTGTTAAAAGTCAAGCTGCGGAGTTCTGGACTAACTGCAGGTGGGAAAGAGCCGTATTACAGTCACCAGAATATAGGGCATTGCAGTAGTCCAGACGAGAAGAGATGAAAGGGTGCACATGTTCCTCAAAAAGATTAAGACAAAGGGTTTGACTTTAGATAATAGAAGAAGGTGATACAAACTTGTCTTTAAAACCGTATTAACTTGTTTCTCAAGTTTAAAATCACTGTCCAAGGGGACGTCAAGGCTGGTAACTTTGGGACGCACTGAGATTTGAAGGGGTCCCAAGTAATCAAGGGTTTTTCCAGACATCATGTTCTCAGTCTTTTGCTTGTTTAGCTTTAATACATTTTGGGCTAACCAGGCCTTGACGTCATTGAGACAGTTAAACATAAACATGGGTGTCATCGGGCAATGGCGGTTCGTAGTGATTGGCATTTAGATTTGGTAGTTATTTGCATAAAAATGGTAGGACAAAAATTTCCCTTAGTTGGAGCAAGTATAGGGTAAAGAGAATTACCCCTAGGAATGAGCCCTGGGGGACTCCACTAATATGTGGAGAAGAGCAAAAGATGAGGCAGAGTTCCCGAGCCTAACAGAGAGCCTGACCTCCCACTCAGGTAAGACTGGAACCATTTAATTAATTTCATTGAATGGTCCACTGTGTCAAAGGCGGCTGTGAGATCTAAGTGCACTAACATGGCAGAGCTATCTGAGTCGGTCATTAAAAACCTTATGAAGTGCAGACTCAGGGTTGTGGAGGGCTTTAAAGCCTGACTGGAATGGGTCTAAAATCCCATTGGGATCTAAAAACGGGTGTACATGAGCAAGACATATTTCTCTAAGATCTTGGAAACCAGTGGTAAATTAGCAATCAGGTGATAATTCACTTAAACCAGTGGGTCAAGACCGTTTTTTTTTAATTAGAGTTTCAACTACTGTGTTTTTACTAAATGTAGGAACAGTGCCTGGGACCAAATGTTTGTTTATTATATCCCTGACGAAGGGGCCAATGGTGTCCCACACCCCTATTAAAAATTGAGGAGGTGATGGTTCAGTGGGACAAGAGAAGGGTTTAATTCTATTAACCATAAATGTGAGGTCAGATAGAGACACAATTTCATATTGATCAAAGGCATCTAAGTACTCTGGACATCTGGAAACACTGATGAGAAAGATATTTGGGCCTTAATAGCAGAAATATTTTCAATAAAATAAGAATGGAATGATTTTTTACGTTTCATTGGTCGTTTCTAGCAAAGTGGAAGGATTAGGATTAAAATCAGAACTAACAGTTTTAACCAGGCGGTCCTTTTTCCATCTCCAATCCGCCCTCCAACACTCCCGCCAGCAAGTACCCTCGATGTCATTGAACCAAGGCTCCTCCCCTCACCTACGATTTTAAGGGGGCCGATGCTGTCCAGTACATCCGAACAGGTGGAAATAAAAGATTTCATGAGTTGTTCCATATTAATGGATGGAGTTCAAAAGATAGTAGGCCGATGCAGTGAAGGGAGGGTTAAAAGCAGCAGCGGTGTTTGAGTTAAAAACACGGCCATGACGCACAGCTGGCAACTCTGTCTAAAGTTAAAATGAAATCAAACAAGATGTGACAGTGGTCTGAGAAAACCGCATTCTCAACCACAACATTGTCCACATAAAAGCCATAAGACAATACAAGATCTAAAGTAAGTCCATGAACCTGTTAAGCCAGTGACATAAACTCTCTGGCCATGTGTTTTGACAGACAACATGGAGGCACATTAAAATCCCTGACAAACAAACATTTGTAATAACCTGTAAGAATGATAGAAACCAAAATGCTTCGGCTCACAGTACTAGATCAGTCTGTCACAGTCGTAACTCGAAATAACTGAGCTCATAGGAGGAAAAAGACCACTTTCATTCAACGACAAACAAACTGACAGATAAAGCATTTTTTAACCATAGAAATGACAGCACATAAATTTCAGTCCACAACATTGTATGGCGTTCTCATTTCCCAGACCTCAATCCAAGAACTCACATTCACAAGATGGAAATTCCGTTAATAAGTAGTGATATATATAATATCATAAAGAATTTCTCTCCAAAAAGGTTTTAAATAACACTATTATGTAGATATTGAATAAAGAATTGAATTTGAAGTGGCTACTAGAAGGTCATACTTAATTAAGTTGTCAGGGAGTGTATTTATTGTTCTTACTGACGGCTTAGTTTTAGCCATTTGTTTATCCAATAATTTTATAGTTACAGCTTTTCATTTCTCCTCTCTACAAAAGAGCCCAACTGAAGCAATGCAGTAACGTCCCTGGAGTACCAACAACCAAAGCATTCAATTCAACTAAGACAACATAAACCTAAACAGGAATGAATACAGAAAAACATACTTTTAGTTCTAAAGAACACAGAAATAAAGATCTGATGCAACATTTAAATTGGCATCAATTAAGGATCCGTGTGAAAATAAATATATAAACTCGTGTTTCATGTATAGTACAAGTGTTTTTCTTTTTACCCAGCATGCCACACACACATAAAAGCTCCCCACGGTTTTTGGATGTCTGCAAATTGGAGCCACAAGCAACAGAATTTCTTGCTGCATTAACATGACACAGCACTTAGATACAGAGCACAACATTTGACACTCCTGTTCACATAAATGTACTATATTTAAACAGTATCTGTTTGTTTTCATGTGCGAGAAATGTCAGCTGATGTTTAATGGCAGTAGCTATCATCGTATTTTGTTTTAAATGCCACTTGAAAAAGATGCCTTGGAGTCAGAACCAGGGAGCGTGCATGTGTGCTCCGTTTTCCTCCCTGTGGAGAACCTGCCATTCAGCTCCATTCTAAAGCTTTCCAAGCTGCTAACCTTTCAGAAAGGCCACAGCACAGACAGCTTTGGCCTACCTATTATACCCCCTGCCCAAGTCTCCTTCCTCTCCAGAAGTCTACATTTTTTCTCTGTATTGCTTCATTCTTCACTGGAACCCTCGTCTAACCTTTTCCCCTCCCCTTCTCTATTACCTTCTGAGTTACGTCATCTACTATCCTCCAGCCAATAAAACGTCCAAACCTCCAATGCTTTTCCATTCATTTTTAGTCCACTTTTTGTATCAATGTCTACGCTGTTACTAAACACACACATATATATATATATATATATATATATAACTACCTCTAAATGCCAGGGACCATAACTGGGTGTGACATAAACCTTTTGGTAAAAGTAGCTCACTGAAGAAAATGATAACCATGAAAGTCAACGACAACACAAGCCATTGTTTCTGCCTGCTGATTCCAGAGGAGTGAATGCTGCAAGTCAATGACTCCATGCAATCTGCTGGGGTTCCTTAGATTGGAAACTTTTTCAAATTGATTTGTTAGAATGTATCCTTGATTTTAATTGATTTTTTGTAAAGTGCCTTGAGACGACATCTGTTGTAAATTGGCGCTATATAAATAAACTGACTCTTGACTCTTGACTTCACCATGGTGCAGCTCATATGCTTGGTGTTTATCTCTTTCTCAGGGCATTTTTACTCCTACTTTTAAGCACGCTCTCATCCCTCAAAATTAAACTTTCAGTCTGTTTACTGAGATCAAAACATACCGTACTTATTTTCCTACACCACAGCAAAGTACCAGAAGACCCACGGCACACTGACTACATTTTTGGAAAACTATTATATAAGGGAAAAAGCACACATTTGAAATAATGTGTGCTCATGTGAGCTAAATACTACAACATAATATTTATCCTTTAAAACATAATGTTACTCTTTCAAAACATAAGACTAGCATTAATTTGTATGAATTGGTTTAAGTAAGAATCCATATTTAAGAAATGGAACAATGCTTAATTGAGTGTCATCATAAAAAATGGTCCAAATACCAAGAAGCATTTATTTAAAGTCCTGAAACGTTTTACCAATTTACAAACAGCACATCACTATTATGTCCTTCACAAACACTGACTCTCAAGACGCCACAGCTGAAGACAAAATATATTCGATCTTGATGTAAGATTTATTGCAGAACATTTGGGAGAGTCGGTGAAACACTGGAATTATTTATTGTGACCAGAATAGGCTAAAGCTTAACTGTTTGGATTCAATTAAACACACCATTGGTGAAGAAGGAAGTGGTCTGTAGATCACTCCAAGTTTGAAGTTTGTAATGGAAGAAACTAGAAATAAAAACTATCTCTGTTAGGATGAGTATTTTTGTTGAAATGTCAGAAGCACTGTAAGCTGAGTTGTACGACATGCTGTTCATTCAAGAAGCTGAAGTTGATAAAGACACTTTACCATTGGAACATAGGTGAAAATCCCAAGACTAAATTGTGTGGACCATGGCGAAGAACTTATATCTACTTCCCTATAAGCAAGTGGAAACAGCTACATCCCCTGTTAGATGCTAATGCAATGCATACAGCACTGATGCCTGGATGTATTGTGTGTACAGATAAGCAGTGACATAAAGAGGCCACACAAGCAGTCTGCCTCCCTCACAACACTACACAGAGCCATGCACTAAATAAAGCTGCCCTACAAGCTGAACTGTCACTGCAGTCAAATGACTACAAGGAAGACGTTTCTCTTTAAGCTGCGTCACCCATTAAAACCATCTGCCTCCATGGGAATATCCAGAGAAACATGAACCAATCTAGAAGTATTATCTTTAAACTTCCTCTGCTCAGGTACCCTGGCAGCAGTATTCAGTATCCTTTACGCTATGTATTCTATACATTCATAACTACTCAAACTCAGCTATCCTGATACATCCAACAGGGATTATGCAATTAATTGAGGCATGTTGTTGGATTTAATGTATTTTATTTATTTTTTTCAAACAACCTTATAGCAAACAATTAACAATTTGCATTGAGTTTGAAGTCCTGCATTAAATGTTTTTTGGTCTGATCATAAATTGCACGTGTAAGTTATTAAAATCAAGAGAAATAAACTTGAAAAATTAAGTGTTTGTATATGTAATCTCTGTAAAACTTAGTCAATTAGCTTACTAAAATAAATGAGACTTCAATAGCATTCAAGAGTATTAAATGAATCTGTACCCATTTAAAAATGTATTGGTCTGCATGTTTGTTTGATAGTAAATTCTGTGATTGGGGATTATGTCTGAGAGCAAAAGTGAAAAACACAGATTATTTCTTCATTGTGGTACTTTTGGTTGGCATTGTGGGTGCAATGCATTGAACAACAACCATTGCATCATTATAGTTCATGTGTTTAAGTGGGGAAAACGAAAACGAAAAACCCATTTGTGATGGCTAGATGACTGAATCAAAGGCAGATCAGATCAGTAAGAATGTAAAAGATGCTAACACCTTAAAGGTAAATACATTCTTTGAGCTCTCATCTCCAGATGGAGATTCTTGTAAAGATTTTTTTTCCTGGAGAATATAAGAAGAAACGAGAAGTAAATAAGAATCATCTGAAACGTTTGACCATAATGAGAAAGATTTCATGTCTGTTTAGTCTTAAGAAATATAAAACACAGCAAGAGAGAAAATGAAAATGATCCAAGTAGGATATACCAACAAAAGGCTCACTTTCTTAAATCAGAGATAGATCTGAGCCTAACATGTGAGATGTGTTGTAGCTGATGTGGGAAACTTGGCACAGCTTTATGATGGATCGACTATTATCTTTCTCTAAATAAAGATTGTGTCCACACACTGGCAGCCAGTGACAGCAGCAAAAGAAGGGGTAATTTTACACCTTTGAATAAGCCAGATAACAGTGAACACATACAGCTCTGAGCTTTACTAGAGCAGCTCTTTGATTCAACTTGTTTTTCTCAGAGAAAAAGCCTTGGCAGAAGCACGCCTCATTCGTTCCTTACGCTCTACATTGCCAATGAAGAACCACTTAGCATATGCCACAGTGGGATAATTCACAGTCGGTGTTTCCCCAGACACAGCCAAAAAACACAATCCTAATAAAGTCCACATCTTGTTTACTCACCACAGGAGTAGTATATGTGGCTATGGGTGCAGGAAGGCAGGGTAGGAGGAGGACGGTTGGCTCTGTCCACAAGCTTTGCTCTGGCATCAGCTCTTCTTGTGTGAGTGCTGCTAAACAGCAGTCTCTCCCTCACTTTAACTCTCCTAGAGTGCCTGCGCTACCTCGATGTTTGTATTATCTGAGAAACATTTCAATATAGAGCAGGAACATGGAAGAAAAAAAGAAACGTAACAATGTTCCTACTGAATGTGTTGGCAGAATACCAAACAAAACAGGAGGTTTAAATGATTTTTTCCTTAGCTTTCTTCATACACTGGCCACTTAGGGGCAGCACTGTCTGAAGGGCCCTCCACTAGCAATATATAATTTGATTTATTTTGTTGAAGTTGTATCTAATCAAGGGAAAATCTAACTGAAGGGAAAACAATGTAGAATAAGATGCACAAGGAACAGCCTTAAGAAGATTTCAGAACAAGGCTGTAGATGGAAAGGAGTTGCTCGGGACATGGTCTCTGTATTTTTTAAACTCAGACGTTTATATCCTATTTGGTCTCAAAATGGGAAATCCAGCTCCACTAGCCTTGTTCCAGTGGATAATTGTCAACACAGAAGCTGTTCCAAAATCCTCCAGTGTGCACTGGCAGCTGGAGAATGGCTAATTACCAGCCACGAGCGTCTTTGCAGTTACACACATTCTTAATCTCTAGTGTGAAAAAAACAACAGTGTTTTTCACTGGGTTGCTTGGCGACACATTTACTGAAAAATTAGAAATAGGACCACTAACTGAGCTTACGAGCTTTCCAAGTCTGAAAGGGCAAAATACTATGCCACCAGTAGCTTCCCAGAAAGTAAATCCAATTTATTCATGTTTATAATGTCGCATCTGAAATTGACTTCATAAATCTTTATACATTCTTGGAACTTCTGCATTTCTCTTCTGGACACAGATGAGAATGCTTCTATAAAGGAATATCTACAAAATGTTTTGTGTGTACTGACTCAGGTTTCAGTTATTCAATTTTGCAGAGGTCTGGCAATCAAATATTCATTTTATGCAATGATTTAAAAAGTAGCGCATCTAAACAAGCTGAAAGATACTATACTTTGCTGAGGATAATAGCTTTTATGAACTTGACTTGGGCACCCCTGTAAATTTAGATGCTCACTAAAATTTTAGTGTTAATACATAGTAAAATCGTTTAGAACAGCCTGTCCTTGTAGTCAACAGTGTGTACAATAAAGGGTTCCAAGTATTTCCATGTATTAAAATGAAAAGTATTTGTAGTTCATTTTTCTTTAAAGTTTTAAATAATTCAACAAATGATTGTTTGGCTTGACAAATTTTATTAGGTACACATTACTAGTAGGATAGTCCAACAACTGGCTTGAGAATTTACTAAAATGAATGATGTTTTAGATTTAACAGTGTCAGAAACTTTGCTGAAAATAACCACGAAGTCTAGAGTGGTCATTAAGAATCAAGAATTGAGAATTTATCAAGTTTATTTATAAAGTGCCAATTTACAACAGATGTCGTCTCAAGGCACTTTACAAGAAAATCAGTTAAAATCAGAGATACATCATAAACAAATCAGTTTAAAAAGTTTCCAATCAAAGGAATCATTAAGAGATTAACATGGTAATCAATACCACTGCTTCTGACAGTGGTTTAAATTAGGTTTAGGTGGTAGTAGCAACTTACACCACCTTTTCATCCTTCTTCACTGCATGGCTGTTCTTCAAACAGACGTGATGATTTCAGGGCGGAAAATCGTGGTCTTTCTGCTCCAAAAGTTGGCACATATATTCCTGGTGAATGTCATATTTATCCTCCTCCACACAAAACAGCTCTGTGATACCAGACATCATGTCCATTGACCTGCTTTAGTGGTTGAGATGGCTGGAGTTTCTAAGGTCCTATCAAGGAATCCAGTACTTTTCTCAATTAAACTGCTTGCATGCAATACAAGTAGTTAACAAAATTAGGAAAGAGCCTAAGAGAATCTGCTTGTGGCGATGAATCAGGCCTGGTCTGACTGGAAAAGATTTCTCCAGGGTAAAAGTTGAATGAACAGAAATATTTTGAATTATCAGGAACATTTTCTACATAATTGTATAGATATCATTTCAATTACAGCAGCTGGTATTACATAATGGCATTAATGCACTGTTTGATCCACACAAAGAACTGCTGCAACTTAAACCACTGAAAATGTTTTGACTGCCACTGATAGAAACATCAGAACCTGCACAGATTCACACCAGTTGTTTCTGGGATTGCCAGCATGGACAGCAGAGATGGTGCTTAAGTACCCTTGTCTCCAAACACACTTCTGCAATGGAAACGTGAGCATACAAACTGGATCAAACAGAAATGGTTAGCCCAACTTAAGGAATCCAGAGAGGTTGTCTAATAATGTATATCTGGAGCCATGATGCTATCTGAGGAATATGACTATACCAGGTGCACAAAGAAATATACACATGACACAAATCATTCATGAGTTGGGTCAAAAATACACAACGCCGCAAACACACACCCCTTTCCTTATTCTGCAGATCATTGAATAAAAAGCACCAAAGCCTTCTTCTCCACTAACACACCAGTACAAACACGAAAAGGACATAATATATACACACCTTTAACAGTTCTCAAACATCTTATCAAGTACATTGTGACATTACATGATATTCAAGGTTTTGCCTTCTATTTCAGTAACTTGATAACTCTGTTTAAAGTGCTACCCCAGTCCAGGTTCAGACGTAATTCCAACTAAGAATTAGGTCTGAAGACATGAAATCTCATAAGTCTCTGACTAAGCTTAAGACGTTTTACAAAGAAGGGTGGGCAGTGTTATCTATTTAAGGGGGTCAAACTACTGCACCCATCTACAGAGCTTGACTGGTAAAAAATATCTTAAAAGCAACTTATCATTTTCTTTTCACTTTACAGTTATTCCAACTGCTAATATGTTGCGCTCATCTATTACTTGCAACCGACATTCATTTATATGGAGAGAAATTATGAGAAAAATAAAAAATATATAAAAAAGTAGAACTGAGTAACTGTAAAATGTTGATTTCTTGTGCAACAAATACAATAACAATTTTCAAATGAAAATATCATTTGTCGCTTATATGTGAATAAGTCATGATAAATCCATATGAGGCCCATTTGGTGAAAGCACATTTTATACTTAGCAGTGCCTAAGACAGCATTTAAGGTGAGGCTGAGGATCACAGGGCAATAACAAAATTATTAACAACAGCAGCCAACAGCGATGATAATGAGGTCACTGGGCAGGAAGCCACCTTAGGCAACAAAGAGATCATCATGTCATCACATCCGCTGTATGTCTTTATTGAACCAACTAAATAGGTGAACTACACTGGCACAACTGAGCATTAGATGAGATGACAGAAGGATTACAGGAGTTGTGCTTCATGTAGAAACCAGGAAAGTTGGAACAGGTTTGCATGTTTTCTATGCTGTTCTCAGAACTATAATATTACACCAATCAGGTCATTTTCTATTTTAGCAGAAATGGGAACCAATCATTTCCCAAATTGCAACATTACGTCGGGATACAGCTTTTAAGAAAATACATTTAAATGTAACCAAAAATGTAGCAAATAAGGCAGATTTTATTCAGACATGGTTGTGATCTCAATCATCCAGTGAATATGATATTATTTTTAGGGTGCGTCATAATTATGAGTTATAAGCCAATCATGTTGACCCAAGCATGGTACCACCCACTACTAAACCAAATTTTTGCATCGGTGCACTTACTCCACTGAAGTTTCTAGTTAGGTCTGCGTGTGTAATTAGTGATTCAAGTAAGGTTTCATAGTCCCTAGGATGGATGAAAAAGAAACTTCTCTACAGTGTCTGAGGGTTTGGACACCTAACAAAACTACTAAAGGAAACTAATCTAAAACAAAGATCCACCATGATGGATCAGTCAAAACTCAAACAAATCTGTTCTTACAGACAGGCAGAAAAATGTTATTTCTGCTTTCCTGCTGTCCTTATTTGTTTATTTGGGGTGAAATTTCCCCAGTTTGGACAGTTTGCAGTTCAGGAGCATACAGTTGTGTTTTGTCAAGAAGCAAAAGCCACTGCTTTTTAGCAATTTCTACTTAATAACAAGTAGTATGTAAAATGTTTGCTAATCTGTGCTGATCTCTTATTGTCGTCGTTAGAAACAGTATTTCAATGTCATGATCAGTTATTAAACCAGGTGGATAAAAAGTGGGGGAACTTCATTTATTAACTTATCCAGTCTTTTAGAACTTAAAGCTTTGCCAGAGTAGATTATGGGGAGACACAGACTACAACTTAATTGGTTGTGGTAAGAGGATTTAGACCTAAACCTAAACTTGAAGCTAGAATCTTAGAACCAGGTTTTATTCTTATGCCATGGGGTTAGCTGAAGCTGAAGATTTTTCACAGGTGTTGAAGGTGTTAATACATTTAGTATGATTCAAAATTGAAAATAGAATTACTGAATAGCACCAGGGGAAGCTTTGACAAAAGACAAAAGCATTTCTAGCAAGGAGATCAGTGTGCAGCTGGCAAATACAGACTGTTGGCTAACATGGCCCCTGTTTACCGCTTCCATCCTCTGTGTGTGCTCTCTGTTTAAAGATGATGTGACATAACCAAATCCTCTCCCTTCTCAGCATGTAATTCCCCTGTAACCTTGTCCTAAGTATGATCTAGCACATGTTTCTGCTGCCTGTAAGGGGTAACATGGTATTTAAACACCATAAAGTCTGAAGCCATTTGCTGATGTCGGCTAAAACTCCTCAAAGGTTTGGACAAGTCAATGCATGTAGATTTAATTTTGTTAAATATAATGCTCTAGAAGAACCTCCAGTACTACAGTATTTGCATAGATAAAACATCTCAGAGGACCAGACATCACACAATAAGTTACACCTGAGAATATGGGCCTTCTTTCTTTAGTTTATCTGCCAGATAGAGACAAGCCAACAGTAAGACTGTAACATATGACTATGTCTTTATTAGAGTGTTCACACACCCTAATTTACACTTTTCTCATAAAGACTGAGTTAAAATATCCGAACTGGTTATCTGTGCATCTTCCTCCACATAGAGAGTAAGAACTGCAGCCCGTCTGCCACAAGCAATCTTATTTCAACCTGCTGTTGTCATGGTTACCCATCTCCACAGATACTCTGCCTGCACAAGCACACAGTCAGCAGAGAAACATACTGTGTGCATGCCAATAAGCTTAAAGAAGAGCTTTAGGAAAGAAAACAAGCTGGGGAGCTATGAGAAAATGCTGAGAAAGGGATGGAGGGTTAGGAGAGACATGGAAAACTGACCCTTCATTCATCACCCCATCCCAGACTATCCTCCCCGAAACAATTAGATTCCAGGTGATCTAAACACACCAACAAACACACACTATTTGTTTACTCAAAAGAGTGAAGATGGGAATGTAAGCTTTGATTCAGGCTGTTATTCAGCTGTTTTAAGAATTCACGACTTTTGCAATAAACTTCCCCTGAGAGATCAGAGATCTGCCTTCAGTTTCTAAAAGTGTGCACACATACATTCGTGTACTTATAGTGCAACTTTAGATCTCGGGCCTAAAACTAAAGTTGCATTCATGCTAAACTCAAGCATTTTCCCTAACTATTATTAGCAAATTCATAACTCTAACCTTAACAATAACTTAAGTACACCCATCCAGACAGGCATCACAATACAATACATGGGAAACTTCCTAACTAACAGAATTTACATCAAAGATTTTGCCACTTCCCTAAATGCCCCATTTGGTTTAAAAGTTTTTGTTTGTTTACATTATGCAGTTTAAACACTAGAACACAGACAGAGAACAGAAGAAGTGCTATCATGCAATACAAAAAACAAAAAGCACCGTCTGTCCAATATAAAGACACCATGTCCCTCCAACAGGACGTAAGAAGGTGCAGGTTTGGTGGACTGAATATAAACGAAAAGCTAAAGAGTGCAAAAGGAAATGCAGGACTGAGTTAATTTTATATAATACAATACACGCAAAATGGCCTAAATGGAACACATTCAAACACAGTCACGGAAAATATCATTAAGGAGAAGCAATACAAAATTATAAAGACAATTCTAAAGAAAGAAAATTAGAAAGACATTAACAAATATCTACCTTATCACTGCCTAGACGCCTTCGCCATGTAGAGCTGCAGAGGGTTGGGTTCTGGTGCCTAACTTTAACTGTCTATAAGAGATTTCTTCAACATCTCTAGGGATATTATTGTCTCCAAAGGTAGATTCGACCCACAAACAACATATGCTTGATACCCATTCCTTTTAGTTTCAGTTTCAATGTAAGTGAGACATAAATAAAGACAGAAAATCATTGAATCATGGCAGAGATGTTATGAAAGGTAACAGAATTAGTTGTAAGTCATCAGCAAATGTATGGTAATGCTACAGGAAACGATGCAACACATCATGAAATTCAGTGATTCCGCAAGGAGCCTTTAAGATTTAAAAGTACGATAGTTGTTTCTCAAACGTATAGTTAAGATCAAAATTAAGGATCCCCTTGGCATATTTAGAGCATCACAGATGCATCAAACAGCCCATTATCACATTACCTTGAATTCATCACCCCAATCTTTTGCTCACCCCACTAATTCTGAAGAAAATCACATTTGTGGCTGGACAACATCAAAATGTTATTCATTCTAGTCAGAAGAAATGTGGTCATTTAACATAATTTACACATACATCTGTATGGACTCTTCTGCATTGAAATATATACTTATCAAATGATAAAGCAGTACTTGTCTCCCCAGTGATCTCTGAACCATTTTAGCCCAGTACCACACACTCCTAACCACTGTTCCAGTCTGTCCATGGAGTAAAGCTAAACAAACACTGAGACACTGACACATTTGTACGGATATGTGTTCTGCTTGTAGCAGCAACTTCTTCATTAAGGAGTAACAATTTCATGAGGAACGAATGACCTATTGTCCGTTACTAAACAACAATCCTTCAAATGGATGAAGCAGGGTGGTGCTCAGCTTAGCCCAAAGCAATAGCTCAACACTGCCCTCATTATGAACTGCCATGGTTTTGCAGAACAATAAAAAACATCTGAAAAAGTCCTCTCAGATTAAAATAGTAATGACACAGGCCTGAGGTTGTGTGCTTCTGAGTTTCAAAATTCCAAACATGTTAACCAGTCTTTTTTTTTTTCCATCAATATAAGTAGTAGGAAATCGTTTGAAATAATAAATGAAGAATGGAATTGGAAAAAGCTGCAGCATATATAACTCTCTGATAAAGCTGAAACAAGCATTACACCCTATGAACAGAGCTGTAGTAAAGAGTATGTCTGTACTGTATTCCAGCTGCACCATGTAGCTGACGCATACCTATATGACCTCAATAAAACAGGAGTGCTTCAACATGGTTACTAAAAAGCATGTCCTGCCCTGGTCTCATACGAGCCTGGCAGGCACCAGACCTTAACAAAAAGTAGGCAGGCTTTGGCTGCTGCTGGTCCTCCCACCAACACCAGAACAAATGCCTTGATTAGGGGCCGTGTAGAAATCTGTACATTTGTAAAATAAAATAAAAAAGACTATCTAGAGCCTTCGTCAAGCCAGCTATGAGCACAAAGCGACAGGCAGATAATTCCAAACTTTTTTATACTTTGAAAGCTAGAAGATAGCCTGGTCAGTCCTGTCCTTTATCTGCCATCTTAATACATGAAAGTTTAATCCACAGAATGCTAGGACAAGACTTTTTAAGAGGTTTTAAGGCTTTTTAAAACCTCGTATAACCAGCCCGTGCTTAGTCCATGACAAATGTAAAAACATGTAGATTGTGCAGTTTAGTAAAAATCTAAACCATTTAGAAAGATATTCAAAATCAAATGGTTAGTGTCTTAGTCTCTTATTTGCTGGCTCTTAGATATAATGTGCTGTCTGTTGACCAGAGAAGTCAAGTAACAAAGTTTGTTACCGTACTTAAGAAGACATTTTGAGTATGTATACTTTACTGGTGTAATTATTTTAAATTCAGACAATTGTCTGTAGTTTCTACTTCTTACATTATAAAAATAGTTTTGTTACTTCTATTTCGTTTTGACTTGTCATTACGCTTTTCATTGTTAAAAAAAAGAAAACCCATGTAGATAAATTGCTCCATCCAAATGGAGAGAATTTGAATGTGGTTAGATGAGAAGTCTAAACATGGACCATTCAGACATCCTATTTGTTTGTAAGGTATTTGTCACACCTCTAGGGTGGTCCACCTGCGGATTGCCCACACAAAAAATGTTCCAACCGAGCCCAGTGAGGAAGTTAACATTTGTCAGCATTAAGATTTTAGTATAAGATAATTTATTGTGGCATTCAGAAATATTTTGTTTTTTTGTGCACTATAGGCCCCTGATGCCTGTTCTAAGTTTGTGTCCTTAATGGCATTTTCCCCGTTAATTACTTTTGTATTTTAGGTAGTTTTAAAACCAGTACTTTTACATAAGTAAAAAGCTTGAGTTGATACTCTAACTTCTACAGAAGTATGTCTAAGCCCTAATGTCTATATATATATATAGTTGAGTAATGCATGTGAATACTTTTGACACTCCTGCTGTTGACAGCGTGCAGCTCTGATTAAGCACCCAGTGTCCCAGCTTCTCCGGTCACATGGGAAGAAGAGCATTGTCTCCCTCTTGTGGCTAATTAAACATGTTAACCTAAGACGTGTAATTTACTGTACATGCAAAGTGAGGCCAGACAGATTACATATTCTAATATGGCAAATTTGAAGCCCTATCTTTAGTTTAAATAAAAGACATACAGACAATTTTGGCCCAATTCACAGTTGTTAGCAGCTTCCAAAGCTTCCTCAAAAAAGGTGGGGGGTTTTTTTTAGGCCAAAAGAAATGCAAAAGTAGTAAAAACTGAATTTTAAACGCAATACTTCAAACTGGGGCTGCACAGTGGCACAGTGGGTAGCACTGTTGCCATGCAGCAAGAAGGCTCTTGGTGCAATTCCACCTCGGTTCTTGGGTCTTGAGTGGAGTTTGCATGTTCTCCCTGTGCATGTGAGGGTTCTCTCCGGGTCCTCCGGCTTCCTCCCACAGTCCACAAACATGACTGTTATGGATTGGGCTGTAAATTGTCCTTAGGTGTGAGTGGTTGTTTGTCCTGTATGTCTCTGTGTTGCCCTGCAATGGACTGGTGACCTGTCCAGGGTGTCCCCCTGCCTCTCGCCCGTTGATAGGCGCCAGCAGACCCACCCGACCCTAATAGGGACAAGGGTGTATAGAAAATGGATAAATGGATACTTCAAACTTACAGGTCAAAATTCGCTGAAAACAGCTATTTGTTTTTTAGTAGAGGGCGGAGATGGGAGTTTGTTTTCTAACTTGGGAGTTTCCGGTTCGAGCCCCTACATTGTCTGTCTCATTCGTTGTCCTTGGACACTTCACCTGCCTTGCATGGTGGTGGTCAGAGGTGTTTGGCAGTCCTGCTTCTGTCAGACCCAGGGCAGCTGTGGCTACCCTACAGTAGCCCACCATCACCAGAGTGTGAATCGGTGAATGAATGTAGCATAAAGTGCTTTGGGGGTAGTGAGACCTAGAAAGCGTTATACAAGTAAAAGCCATTTACCAAGCCAACCACAGTTGGTTAAATATATGATTTATGTGCTTCATAATTTGGACATAAAAATGTACACTACACAGATTGTCCTTAAAAGATTCCAAGTACCAAAGAAGAACTCTGGGTGGAGGTTAAATGAAGAGGTCGACACTTGAGAAGCGGGGAAAGTGGGTGGGGGGAGAGATTTGCCTAAGTGTCTGAAGTGTTGCAGCAGAGTTTACAGACTCCATTATGAGCCCATAATTAAATTGAGGCAAAAGAGGAAAAATGCACTGACAACTTCCCGGGAGAGCTGCAGGATCAAAGCCTGCCCTGATCCACTGCTCTGATGGACCAAACACCAGCAGCAACCGAATCAGCAAAGGACTCCACCCAAGCTTCCTGTTTAGATCACTGTGATTAGTGTGAGGACGAGCGTGGGAGGAGAAGAGAAGAGGCGGAGAAGCAGAAAGAAAGAAAGAAAGAAGAAGTGAGAGAAAACTCAGTAATCTTTTACTTCTGATGAAAGTTTAAACCACTAAATCTTCCATGTGATTTATTGTAAGGCATACATAAATTATTGTGAATAGGACAGAAACATTACTTTCTTAAAATACGAAGTGTTTGATGAGAAAAATCTAATCTCTGCAGCTTGGTCAAGAAATCCGACTAAGCTGCAGAAAGATTATATGGCTTCAAATATGTTGCAAATTTAACCTTTTTTTTTATTAATTCTCCAAACTTCTGCACAATAAAAATTGCTTTAAAACAGCCCTGCGCTGTGGCACTATGGTCTCCACTAGACCCATGACGCTGTGCTGTGACAGCAATATGTTAGTAGTCGAGCCATTTGTGCTGGAAGTTGCAATGTATGAACAGATAACTTTTTTAGGCACATGAGATGTGGGGGCATTTGGACTTTAAGTCAACACCTCAAACCGGACATGATAATCAGGAGTAAGTGGAGGTTCATGGGGTACCACAATGTTGTGCACCTCACACCTCATACTTAATCTCCATGTGATTTTAATAGTATCTCAAATAAATTGCAGGATCTGTATCATCAAGCAACAACAGCTCCAACATTGAGGAACATAGAGGAAGAAGGGAGAATAAAACAGCAAAGAGAGAACGGCACATGTCCTAATTGCCGGATTAGTGAACCTAGAGGCCGTTTTAGTTTGACTGTTCAGTCTGCAAGTTATTAGCTTGTTACTTCCAACCATGTTCAGAGCTGAAAAAAATATTGGATAAGATATAAAAGGTCTTGCAAAATGAATAAGTCCCCTGTGTCTCATCTACAGAAATTTCGAATGACTGTGACCTTCTAAAATAAACAATTTCCTCCGGGATCATTAAAGTCTATCTTATCTTATCTTAAATACCCTGTAATGGCATTCAATGTTCTGCCGTTGTTATAGTTATGTTTCTTGAATAGTATCACATGCGGACCTCTTTGGCTATTTTGTTAAACTGTTTTCTTTGACATTAGATTTGTACCCTTTTGGGGGCAATAAATATAGTTACAGAAAAAAGTGGAATTGGAAAATAATAAAATATATATATTTTATCTACCCTAGTTAAGCATAATTTCACAATTTTATCATCTGAATCTAGAGAAGACTGATGTTATGAGAAGGCTGTCAGAGCTAGGATGAATCGGCCCATTTATGAAGAGTTCCAACACAATCTCGATCTGGAGGATCTTTGTCATAAGAGAGAAAAACCAAACACATACAAACTAAGGAAAAATGTGGAGCCTGGAGCTGTAAGGTTACACCTGCGGCTGGTAACAAACTCTGAAGACAGCAGTGAATTGTCTGAGAGTAATTAACCCGATGATGTTGTAAGATATGAGTTTTGATCAACAAAAACATGAAAAAGCCACGTTTTGTATCAGAGAGATAATATTCATATAACAGGCTCTGGATACAAATCATTTTATGTTCCCCATATGTATCTGTTATGAGGTTTGGCTTTTTTCACATCCAAGTGAGGTCTGACACCAGGCTGTTAGATATTGGCACAGTGTATGAAGAGACTATGAAGAGCACCCATATGAGACATTTAAAAGAACTTCCCAGTCAACACGGCCTGTGTAAAAGCAAAAGCTGCAAGAAAGCATGCCATATGCTGACATGCAGTCATCTGCAGCTAAGGCCTAGATTTCTCGTGCTTTTAATTATTCTGGAAGGCTTGGCTTCAAGTTTCTGTAACTGCTGTGGTTCTCATGGTTCTCATGTACTCCTCTTATGCTAAGCATTCATTAAAGTTGTGGCGTTCTCTTTGGCCTTGCTGATGGAGGAATTGAATTTCAGAGGACACCCTTCTGTCAGTCTACTATTTGAATTTTATGCTCCTGAGGGATGCATTTAGAAACTTCCCGGTTATCTGATTATGATCTTTTGGGTTATATGGTTTGTCTTGAGAAATGTGTGATAGAAAATAAAAAAATGCTTTTAAAAGACAGTCCCTCAGAGTCTATGTAACATGTGACAGAGATGACTAATCAAATAAATCAAAAATCTAAAGTAAAAAGCGCCTGTCCAGATTGTACCCATGCCTTTCATTTAATGACTGCTGTAGAGATCTGATTAGCATTCACAAAATGAATAACACTGACGCACCATCTTATGTTTTACATTTTCTTCTAATAACACAAGCTCCCTCATCTGCAGCCAATAAGGACAATATTAAATACACCTTATTATTTGTTCACCCACAGAGGACTAACTAGCTTGTATTAAGATATTATTTGTGTATTCTTGATTTTCTTGTCTTTTCATGTAATATTTGTACTTTACATCATAATCATGGAGGTTTGAACTCCTGAAATGATTCTGAACAGCAGTTTGCTAATTTTCCCTGATTATAAATGTAATGGATACCATTTGCATATACATTCAGCATCAGTACAAAGAAACTGACTGTAATTACAGTAATATAAAAACAGGATTTGGGTTTTGATATTTACAAATTAAGTTACAAGTAATTAAAAGCAAATTTGGTTCCCCTAACATCTGCTACTAAATAAAAGTCACTGAGTAGATGTGAACCTACATGCACTAAAACAATGCAGACACATCTGTTTTTAAACCCAAAAAAGTTTCAAATATAGATTTGTTGTAATGGAGTTTAAAGTCCATTGGTGTTACTTACCAAGTTAATCATTTATTTTTTATTGAATGACTTGACGTACCTTCATAGTACAACAAAAACGGAGTTTGTAATTCACTGGTTCTCAATATTACGGTTCAAAGAACTGATAAAAAATATGCTGAGACTCAAATGAGCCCCATGAGTCAAATCCAAGGCATTCTGGGGCTCTTTAATTAAATGCACATCTTAGGGTGTTAATGTGGACAAAAAAATACTATTATTAAAAAATACAGATATGAATAAAATCTCCTTAAACACACAAAGAATTGATCAGTCCCTGAGAGTTTAATAAGCTTTTTACTGTTAAGGTTTCCAATGTAATATTTCTTTCTTTTCAGTATTAAGTGTGAACTTAACAAAACCATACAATGAATTGCTGTAGTGGTGTCCAACATAGTCTGAGACTTTAATTACATTTAAAAGTACCAGAGCTCTGCATGGTGAGAATTGTTTGCCAAAACAATGATCTTTATCAGAGGGATTTCTTTGTTTTAAAGGAAGACTCTTCCAGCTGTGAACTGCCATGTGTATCTCAAAGGAGGAATATTGGAACAGTACATCCATTTGATTGGAATTGAGTGACATATTTTACTAGACTTACACATTGCAAACCAAGGTAAGTCTACAATAATCTTATTATGGCAAAAATGTGCTTCAAATGAAGCCTGTCATTGTACTCATGCCTTATTTTCACCACATTCACAGCGCGCATTTCTGCTCACTACTTTGCATCTAATAAATGTAGAAGCAAAAACACCAGCAATCTGGTCCAGGTTAAATAAATTGTATTTATGGTATAAAGTGGTTAAATCTGCATATCCTTCACACAGTATGCACTTTCTGATGTTCTGCATAGAAGACAAACATGATAAATGCATTCCCCCTGTTATTTTGCTCATTTGAATGACACAATTCTCTTTGCACCTGGTTAGCAATATCAAGTTTGCAGGTCAGTCCCCTCAGAAAAAATGGGCGGGGGGGAATCCTTGATTATGCGATGAATTCACGGGCACTTCATCCTATTTTCTGCGATGAAAATGCGGGAAAGTTGTTTCCAAATGTAGGGAGAAAAACATGCGTCACGTCTGGTAAGGAGCGAACATAGTTATTTAGTCCTGTTGTGCCAACTTAGAGTCTTGGACCATGTAAGGTCTGAAATCCAGAATATGTCTAAGAACAAAGCTACTTGTTACTGACTTAAAGCTCCCTGTAGTGAGGCGCTGGATCAACTCAGTCTATTTGCTTTTATTAGTTTACGGGGCGAGTCTGCCACTTCCAATATGGCCGACGCGCTGATGTGCCGCCACTGCTGTGTTTTTTATTTTGGGTCATATAATTTTTTTATCTTTTCATCCAGCCATCCATTTATTATACATTCATAGTTTAGAGTAATTAAATGAGCAGCTAAGTTTTTCACAAGTGGGGAAAAAGCCCAAGAACATCCACAATGGACTCAACTCTCCTGAGGTAAATCAGCTCCTCGCTTGTACAATAACCAATGAGTCTTAAGCCTAACTCTGGATTGAAGCTCTGATATTATCAGACAATTATAATCCTCTTATTATGGGAGATCTGGATTGAAACCAAGAGTTTTTAACACGTTAAAAGTAATGACTTCATGTGACAAAACTATATAAATAAAGTAACACTATGGGCTGGTTTTCCCCATAATACACTGCCTAATAGATTAGGAACTATGTTTGGAATCATGATTGGAAAACAATTCCATGATATACCTCAATCCAGCAAACTATACCAACACCTCCCTAACATCATGTTGCTCCACATTTCACTTTAAAAAAAAAACTCTGACCAGTTAAGACATGGACTCTATTAGACTTTTAGGAGACATCTATCTAAACCAGATCCCCCTATTCAATCCAGTTCAGAGTATCTATATGGCTCAGAATAACCTAACCCTTTTTTAACCTTTTAATACTATGGGTTTGCATCACACCTACCATAACCAGCCTTTATGGCCTTTTGCATCCTAGTTTAGGAAGTTGTAATGTGGGGTCTAAATGGATCAGAATTGCTAGTCGCGTTTTTCCCAATGATGCTCAATTGGCCTAAGACTTCTTGGAAAAATCGACAACTTGTAACCCATTTTGCTCATGGAAGTAAAACAGGCCACACCTATCAGGAAATTACAGTGTAAAAAAAGCAAAGATTTTACAACAGTGTTTACATCCGTAGTACATTGTTATTCTGAACTGTGTCTTAACTATTGTATGAAAAACTAACCACCTTTCCTCAGTCTCCTCCTCTCTTCTTCTATTATCCAATCTGCATTACTTGCAGTTATTTCAAGTGCTAACTTTATGTTTTCTCTCAGTGCTTTTCTCCCCATACACCTGGTTCTTTTCAAAAGGGGAGTTTTACCTTTCCACTGTTGCTACAAGCATGCTCAGTATAGGGGATTGCTGTCCTCTGTTACTGAATGCTGGTGCAAAAGCAGTGCAAGTAAATGACAATCTGTCGGGTTTTTCCTTACATTGAAAATGTTTTGAAAACAAATCCAAATATTAAACTGGACTTGCTAAACTGAGTGATAACTAGAATCAGTTTGAATGTATGATTTGATTCAAGGCTTTTTTTCCCCCCTGTTTTGAACTTAGGGAAGCAAAGGGGAGTCAGCATAGGTCAAACAGTGGATGTACATATGCAAATTAAGGTGGATCCATTTTTATGTTTACAGTGCAGCTTAAAGAGGACATCAGTTAGATGAAATCTTGACTAAATGTGAGCTACATGGGCGTGTACATTAAGAACACATGGACAGCTGCCCATTCTCTACTCTCCAAGATGACTAATGCTCAGCTGCAAACAGCATTTACTAGGTACTTTGGGGGAGAAAACACCAGATTTCAGCATCTGCATGGCTCTGATTTTGGCCATTGACACTTTCAGCTACACCTTATTTTCAGATGCTATGAGCTTTTTCTGGGTGTTTCGCTTAAAAGTGACACGTGCACGTTTTGCACAGCTGTTTATGGAAAAACAGTGTAAAAGTAAATTAGATGACACTTATCTGCAAAAGCAAATAAAAAATACAATATTCTTCACCACTCTTTAGTCTTAAAAAATATGTGTGTATTGTAAGTTTATATCCTTGTACTGATGATACTTGTTTTCTCTTACGTAACATTATAAAAGCTGTAGGGATGACAGATTAGACTTTGGAGGCTTTTTCCTTTAAAGGCTACATGTTTAATTCATGACCCATGTTGACACATACATAATAAAAATAACACCTTTATTTACAAAAATGTTTTATTAATTCAGCAATAAGGTTAAAAATTATCTAAGTCACTGGATAAGTTGCCACTGAGATCCGTCTTGTAAACTTTGGACAAAATCCTTTTTTCATCTCAAAGTATGAACTTTAGAGCATTATAAGATCCTTCGACAACCAGCAATGAGGAGGGAAAAACGAATCTATTAGTCATTGAAGACAAATTAAGCGCCGCTGCTTTGATATGAGTAAAATTATTTATGGAAGGAAGAGTAGGGCTTTTATGACACTGCTAACTACTGAAATAGGCTGAAGCTCACCAGATGAGCCTAGAAAATCAGCAACGTCTGTTTCCAGATAAATGCTGCTGTTTGCTTTTCTCAGTTCGTTGCCACTTCTACTCAACTGGGAGTAGTGATGGAAGTACACATATGAGAAGGTTTGGATAGAAAAGCAAGCATATGAAACTAATAAATAATATAGGTTCAAAACTGTCAGGGTTAATGCTCACTATTTACTTGTAAAACAATTTCCATACGTTTTAACACATTTGTGTATTTTATTGTGATTTTAATGCAAAAACCAACAAAAAGAAATGCACAATTGAAATCAAGCTCAGACAGATTGAAACTTCTGTAAACTTGTCATTGAACTTTCCCTTTAAAAAAAAAAGCAGCACACATAATAAGGCTACCACCACTATGTTAACCCACAAGGACAGATTTATGGAGTACAAACAGTTGCCTAGTAGCCAGATGACTAACTTTAAAAGTAATTCCTCAAAGATACTAAGATAATATGAGCTACAAAAATAGTGTACACACATTTATAATGTCTTCTATTATATGCATCAATTCCATCAATAGTGTTTAATGAAGGAATCCAATCTTTGGGCGGGAAAACGTTTTCTAGGATTTTAAAGGATCTTCAAAGTCATGATAGTAGTCTGTTTTAATAAAAACATGTCAGATTTTTCCTTTGCATTCAAGTATCTACGTCATTTGTTCAGTTGCATGAATCTCATTCAATACCCCCTCTTTCTTTCATGTTGCCAAGGTAACACATGCATGTGGAATTATTTATATCCATGAGACACTATTGACTTCTAGAAGAGGAAAAGGCAACGCAATCAAGCAGCATTCTGGGGAAAAGAGCTTCTTCCTGTAATTATCCCCCTTGTATTTTAGCTAGAACCATTTCAAAGATCAGCACCAGTAAAATGCTCAATTTAAACATTTCCATATTAGATGTAATTTCAAATTAACTAACTTAAAACCAAGGTTTCATTCAATATTATCACTGACAAACTGACCCGTGGACATTTCAAGTCACTTCATTCCCCTTTGTTCTATTTGCAGATGAGGCTCAAATGAGGAAATGAGGCTCAAAGCCCTTAACAGGAGGTGGTCTCTTCAGGTAAAACATGCTCCTTCCTTGGCCCTGGTTTGACAACAAAAAACAGCTTTAGGGCCATAAGTACTTGATCTATAAAACATACTGTGAATCATAATCAATCTTTCTATTGTTTGTCAAAAATATTATCCAGAACGCGTCTAACACTTGAAGTTGGACGCTTGCATATTTGTTCACTTTTTAGGGTCAGACGCTTCAAATACGCTTGATGCGCGTCTATTATCCACACTTCTGGTTTTCTCCAGTCGGACTTCCTGTCTCTTCAACAGTCTTTTTCTATAATGACGGACGAAACTGAGAGAGCGGCTTGGCTTTATCTGATAAAAAAGCAAGAGAACTTTGTTGTCTGCTGCATCGGCGCCATATCTGTAACTACCGGAAAAATTCAGAAGCGTTGGGAGTTTGGTGATTTTCTCCACCAACTCCGGGAGCTGTGCTGGTTCATTGTTTTTATGGTGGCTGGATAGCTCAATTGGAAAGACACCTGAATTTCCCACTGGGGGCCTGTACAGCATCCAGTGTGGCTCCTTAGACAAGACCCTTTGTGCTACTGCCTACTTTGTAAGTCGCTTTGAATAAAAGCATCTGCTAAATACTCCCTGTGTTATTTGCTGGTCCCTCATTTTCTCAGCTTGTTCCATGCCCTGCCTACGTTCCTGCCAAGCCTTCTGAGGTATTTTAGGTTTTACTTATGGAGTATTACTCATCCTTCAACGTCCTGCTGTTTGTAAATTGGGCGTATTTAAACACCAGCCAGGCTTGTGGAGAATAGTCAGTGTGCCTCTTGCTCTCATCTATAAGTATTACATCTTAATTAAGGCTTTGAACTGTATCAACAGCTTTGTCTTTGTGTTTAAATGCATTTGTATGTATTTCTTTGCTTCTAGGGTACATTTTAGCATTTATGTGTTTGATTTCTGAGGGCGACTGTTTGCATTCGTGCATACAGTCACCCTCAGACCTATTTGTGGATGTTTGAAAGTTGTGAGGCTTTACAGCAGTTGGGTAAAGCGTTGGTTCTGTACTACTCATCCTGCTCCTTTCTCTGTCCATGTATGGCTGCAATTCTACAGAGCCTTAAGCTTTGATGAATGACTTAAACACTACTAAGAGCAGTGACATCAGCAGGAGGAGAAAAGAGGAGAGGAACAATACCAGTAGAGCCAGTGAAGCAAACAAGAAATGAATGGACAGCTAAAATGTCGCTAACTATTTCACTATTGTACAATAGAATGAAATAAATCCAGCCAGGATGTAGATATTGTGCAGATAATGTTGAATCAAGCAAATTTGCAAAGGTCTTAGACGGCTTAGTTTGTATAGCAGGAACACAATTTGTAAAGGTGATAATCATTAAGGTTGTTGTCCTGAGTTTGATTCCTAGTCTTGAGCTATTTCCTGCATATTTCAATCTGCTTTAATGTTAAAGAGGTCATTAATGGCCACTAGTCCCAAAAAGAACCTTCATAGAAAAAAACTAAACTTTTGTCTTTTCACTGTAGATTGTACTTAGTTCATAATAAAATGAAAGTAAGTTGCCTTAAGACACTCATAAGTCGCACTTTCTTGTTTTCACAAGTAAATGTTTAACAAATCCTAAGGTTGTCCCAAAGAAGTACCTCAAAAAAGTACCTTTGCAGATTAGAAGAAAAAAAATGAGACTGTTTAAATTTCCTACAAGTGCCCAGAACATTTTCTGAAATGATTTTACTTTAGAATTTTTACTCTGATAACGATAATAACATTTTAAGCATGAAATGAAGCTAGAAAAACACTCAATACCGCAGAGAGCATATAATGTTGTCTGACACACAGACTATAACGTGAACAGCCGACTTAGTAATCGCATAATTACGTGAGGGTATACTGGTCACCGAGTAAACACAAAACTTCCTCCACAGCAGAACAAATTTAAATATCAACACCTTTTCGCTTCATCTATGTGTATATTAACCTTTTCATTTAAATACTAAAGTATGTGAGACATCTGCAAGGCCCCATTTACTTCGAATTGTTCTGATTGATGAGTACGGCACTAGTGTGTAAGGATTTCTGTTTTTAAAATTGATGCAGAATATTGGGTAGGAAACACAATGAAACCTATGGCTGCTAAGATTGATAGGTTGTTTGCAACATCGTCTATATTCTCCGGTTTCAGAACTTTACCAATACAACACTATTAATTAATTCTTATGTAAATCGAAACATAAAAGAAGAAATAGAGTTGAAACATAAAGCATTATTAGAATCTGAGTTGTTTTTCCTTGTAAGAGTTACCTTCAGGGAAGTAGCCATGGGAAATGAATTAGCTTTCCCTCAGAGACTTTTTCCTGCTGAACATGGACGTTTTAGCATTCATATGTAAACTTTACAGGGGATTTAAAAACCTTGATGAGTAGCTTCATTGATGGAAAACAACAGTGATACCTGCGTCTACTGAAAATCAAAGGCTTGAAAGTATTGGTTAAGTCAAAAGCTGCAGATATACAAACACATTCACACACCTACACACACACCTCTTAAGGCTTTCCAACTAAACTGATGTTCACACTGAAAGCAGAGTAAGCTCCTCCTTGTCTATGTTTTTGTCCTTGTGTGCTATGAACAGAGTCAGGAGCCACCGCAGCCATTAATGACGGAGGAGGGGGGGGGGTTTCCTGCCTGTTCAATTTAAACGCACTAACATTTCTGTGGTACTGTGGACGCAACTAACATAAAGCAAAAGAAACAGGGGGTCTTTAATGAATACCCTCTGATGATGTAATGAGCGAAGCAACATTATTGCTTTGACAACAATGCATAAGCAGCACTACTGAATATACGTAGGACAGGGAGGTTTTATGTATTTAACAGACACTTTTATGCAAACCGACTTACAAAGAAGGCAGTGGTGCAAAGAGTCTTCGACTGTTTACCTAGCCCAAGCCTGGATTTGAACCCAGTCCCCCAGTTTGAAAGTCAGGTGCCACGAGCTACCCAGCCACAAGATTCACAGTGACAGAACTTAATAAATAAAAAGGCTGATGGGTTTTAGGGCTTCAAACAATGAAAAAAATCTAACTGCATATGAAAAATTATGGGTTACAAACTTGGTTGTGTAAACAAAGCCTTCTAACCAAATCTCACTGGAGCAGGGACCCTTCATATGTTGTCATTCATCTCAATGCTACTAGAAACAATTATGAAATATTTGTGATGCTTTGACCTTTTTATTCTTAGAATTTCTCTGAAAGCTTGTTATTGTTTCCCATTATATAAAAATCATAAACAGTAAACAGGAATATGCGTACTCAGATCTCCAGTCAATCATCTTAACTCCTGGGAGCTTTTCACTTAAGGTTGACCAGAATGGAAATAATCTTTTTTGTGACATAAAGAAAACTAAGAAACCAACCTGAACCTCACACCTTTCCAGCCAAAGCTTCCTCCGTGATTAAAACGAAAATCCACAGAGTTATTTAAAGCTCCCTTCACACTGGAAGAAAACCTTTCCCTGGCTTAAAAAAAAGACATGGTTACACCAAGGCAAATGTGAAGGCAAATGTGTTGCTACTAAGGGGACAGTACACTACATTTATTTATTTATGGACTTTATAGAAGATGGCAAATGAATGCAGTTACGTACAAGAGCAATCAGGGTCAAAGACATTTTTGAACCTGTCCACAGGATCCAGTTTTATGCAGACATGTCCTTTTTATATGGTCAATAAGAATAGGCAGGTGGGACGGTCCTATGTTTAAGGCCATCAATGACTTTAGATATTAGTATCATCCCTGTTCTGTTATATGCAGCCAATATTAAACAAAACTTTCAAGAAACTAATTAGAGTCTTACCTGTAGAGGAGTGCAGCCCAAGATATTCAAGAGAATGAACACACAGAGGAAGAGTCTGTTAGCCAACATTTGAGCAAAATGCTGAGTGTAAAACACACAAATGTTACAATTTCTGACAATTTCATAGACTTTCATACTTATGTTGTTGTATTGTTTAAGTAATAAAAGATACAGAAACAAATTTCCATGTAAACATGTCCTTCAAAGAACAAATGCCCTGTTGTAGCATCAATATCTCACACTGAATATTTGTATTTAAGCCTTAAAACTTTAAATTATTCAGAGGGGATTGATATTACAAGTTATTCTTTTATTAAATAGATGTTATAAAAAAATCCTCCCTGTCACAGTTTGTGTTGAAATGTTTGAATATACTTTTCATTAATAATCCATGGCGCCCTGTTTCCCAGATGTATAAATATGATGTGACACAAAGGCCCATTTCTTTCAGTAACGGACCACTAGAACCAAAGGTTATGTTGTCTGGGCAGAATGCAAAGAGAGGTAAAAAGATCATCTCCAACATTCACTGTTTCAGTCTGAACTGCATTTTTAATACAGGTATATGTCACTTGTACGATATATAATATAATAAAAATATATAAATTAGCCACAAACAAATGCATCCAGATTTACCCTGCTCTGTATTAATGAAGAGCAGCAGATTTAATCAGCTGTGCCTGGGAAAGTTACAGATTTGGATGTCTGAAAAGTTCCTTTCTGTAGTTTAAGAGACAAATGGTGACATACTAAAGAAGGTCCAGCTCTATAGGCTGCATTGGTATCCACATATACATTAGCCTAACACTTCAGTTTTACTCTGTTCTTTTATGTAGTGCTTTACTGAACCTCTAAGACTGTCTAAGTAAATACACCTGAGGTACAACAGTTAAAAAAGATGTTTTCTACTTTTTAAACTCTGGCAGCAGAAATACCTACAGACACCTTTTTGAGTGTAATGTGACCGACCGACCTATTCGTGCCACATGACTAATATTCAGGCACAAAAAAATCTCCCTTGTTGCTGCTGTTAAACTCAGAAGTGCATAAGCTCCTGGCTAACAGTAGCATTCAGAGGATGCTTGGCAGAGGGGGGGTCCATCTCAGCCAAGACTGTAAACATTCAGGAACACACACACACCACAAACCGCTTCTACTGGTTTTCATTCTGTGCAGCCCACTAAACACATTAAGCCAGAAGTCGGCTTATGTATTACTAAGAAAATCATATCCTCTTATCTCTCCAATTCTCCTTTTGACATCCCCCATAAAAACCCAATGCCTATTTTTTGCCATTTAAAAACACAATCTAAAGAAAATGTCAAGAAAAGGTCATAGACCCAATTAGTTTGATTTAGATCTCGACTTTCTGAATATGCTTTTGATTTAAACCATTCTATCACAAATTTGTTTGCTGCATAAAACCCAAATACTTTACAGCAAACTGCAAACACAATTTCTTATGTTTTGTTATTGATATTGTTCTTCTTATAATAAAGACCAGATCGTTAGAGTGTATTACTAACAGATGTTTTGTCAGTGAGCTCACAAAAGCTCTGGACAGCTCCTCCAGTAACCATGAGCCTCTTGGCAGCTTCTCTGATTAATGCTCTTCCTGCCCAGCCTGTCGCTTTAGGTGGAGATCCACACCTTAGTAAACTAGCAGTTGGTTCATCCTCTTTCCTTCAAGAGTGGAACAGAGCTCTGACAGACCTTAAAGGCTTAGGATATTGCTTTAAAACTTACCACCACCTTCTAGCTGAAGTGTCTCCTCTGTTTCTTAAACTTCATGATCTTATTTACACATTTTTTTAATAACAAATCTCTCCAGCCTTCAAAAAGCAACCAGACATGACTCCAACTGAATGCAGAAAGTCATCATGTACTGTAGACAAGAGAAACACTCCCAGTGTTTCTCTTGTGTAGTGGATTCTATAGAGGATTGTTTTAAGCGTTAAAACATTCTTGTTATTCTTCATACATATTAGCACATTTTATTACAACATTTAATTCTGTATCTGCAGGATAAAACATAAGTTCCTAGTTTGAGGGTTAAAGTTGAAGGAAGCTAGTTAATACTAGAGGAGTCTATCTATTTTGATTTTAGTTTGTGATATTCAAAGATTTGATTTGATTTATCTATCTTAAATAGAAAAAGATAATTACTACACATGAAGCACATAGTAATTTGGTTTTTGAACTATTAAAATAAGCTATAGGGGCTTTAGAGGGAGTCTGTGGTACGTGCAGATTTAAGTTATTTTACAAGCAGTTGTCAAATATCTAATGATCAAAGACAGCATGTGAAATATATGTTAAGTGCAGCACACTAATAATACATTTTAGTGTTTTTAGTTGAAAATGAGTAATCTATAGAAACCGTCGATGTTTGCTGTAGAACTGCCCACTTCCAGATTTAACTTGAGCAATAATGTCATTAATGCAGGTGCTCCATTCAGTCCATGTAAACAATTTGCCCACTCAGAGATTTAACCGGCCATGTTAAGTCATCAGTGAAGGTCTTACTTTCAGTGCTTAAACACCCACGCTTCAGTCCTGCCTGAGTGGAATAGTTCCAGCAATCAGGCATAAAGAAGTATGGAGGAGGGGAAGGATAAAGATACTTGTAAAGAGTCGGATTACAATGAAGAGAGGGATTCATAGAGTGATGACAGGAGGTGATAGAGAGAGAGGCCGCTGGCACTAAGCTGACAGAGGAGAACATTATCTGGCTGTTCCAAAGGCACATTTTTACCACTAAGCCCAGAAGATCTCTTCTCCAACCCAAAACCCCCGTTCTTCTTTTGTATTCTTTCTTGTCTGTTGATAAATCCTTCAATTTCTTTCTCTAAATATATTAACTGAACACCTTTCCCTCCCTAATCCTACAGGTTTAGGTGTAACATGTGTTTGGAATTCATGGGGTCTTTTTAAATAAAACTACAAAAAATTGTAAGTCGGGCCTGAACAAGTATTTGGAGCAGATGGTACATTTTCTGGCTAGTTCTTAAAAACAATCTATCTAGTAATAATGTGCTATAATTAATTTAGAATATACTAAAATTACTTTTAACTAATGAAATACTCTAAACTCTTCCTCAGGTGTTGTCTCATACTGATGTTTTGCTGTCTCACCCCATTTAACTTGGTTTTGTCTTCCAGTCTTTGATTAGTGTCGATAAAAAAGAAACATGGCCCTTTAAAGAAAGTACTACTATGTAGAGAGAAAAGGATGAAAGGTTAGAATTAAGAATAGTTGATTCTGTAGAACAGTAGTTTTGAAAAACGTAAAACATTGAACAGCTGTGTTAAACATTTAAATCTTGCTATTATGACAAGACTTTTAGTGAGGCCCTGTTGTTATACAGGAGCAGATTTTAAAATATTTTAGAGATGAAAGTTTTAGGTCACCTCACTCAACCTGGCAGCTATTATTACATCTTGAGCGTATGCTACCTTTGTTATTATTACAATCTCTTTCTGTCCTGATTCCTCAGTTCATTGACATTACTATTCCATAGTATGGCGTCTACACACACGTCTGGTAAACAACCACAGCCAAGAGCAGGATACGCCCACCTGACCATCATGGATCTGACGGGTGATCCCTGATTTAAAGTGACATCCTGGCATCATAGCTGTCCCCTCCAAACAATACACATATCTCTGGCCAATTTAATTGACCTTGTTGCCACTGCCATCGTTGGGGAAAGGCAACTTAGCCAATTTTTGGCAATGCACCATTTGTAAAGCACAGTTAGCTTTGTTCGACTTTCTTTGGCTTGTATTTTGCAGCACCAGCAGACAATTGATTCACATGCTCATTAGCTGTTGATTCAGTTTACCGACGTAAATACACAGAAGGATTGTCTAACTAATCAATGTTTTAATATTTCAACAGGACTAGAACTGATAAGAGGCTAACTTACTGCCTTCAAAATAATCTCATTTAAACACATCTGTTACTTTCTAAGGTTTACTCGTGCAAGAGGTTGTCGAGGCGGAGTTTAAAAAGCTTACGATAAACAGTGTCATATTGTTCCATTTTCCATTTTGACTGTTTAATTCCATAAAACTTGTTGGATGTAAACCTTCCATGGAGCCTGTGGTGAAAAGATGTCTGTCTTTCTCAAAAGCTACATGCCAGTTAAGCTAAAAGTGCTAATTATCATGACTAACGGTGTCTAGGAGCAGATGCCAAGTTTAAATGAGTATTTTAATGCACACAAACTAGCTGTCAGATGTTGTTTAAGAAACCACCTTAATACCCCAAAATAGTAAATAGAGAAAGACTCATCCTCCAAATGTAGATTTCTAACTCTGCAAACAATCTGATAAAAGATCAGTTCCGGAAAATAATGTTTTATCCTCAAATTTGTTTGCATTGTGAACTGGTGGTTTAAACACATATTAGTTGTTGTATTAGACTTTAGTAGTTGGGGATAATTTGGCCTCATTGCCAAACATCAAGACAATCCCATTCAGATTGATGCTGAATTGTGATATTACTATATATTCTTGTAGTAGTTACTTGATGCTCTTATTTTTTGCTGTTGAAATCATAGGATCTAAAAACCAACGATGAGAGGAAAAGTAATGAATATGCCACAGAATAAAAGATTATATATATATATATATATATATATATATATATATATATATATATTTATATATATAATAACAATAATCATGTGTCAAAAACATGAAGCTATTGAAGTGATTAATAACTTTATGCAGGTTTTACAGTGAGAGAGAGGAGCTTTACAATTGCGGGCAGAAATCAAGAGACGTCTAAAATGAGACAAAACCTGTGAAATAAACTTTTTTATTATTTTAAATCTAACTTTTAATAATATTCAACGTTTGGTTTTTATTTTTTATTTTTATTCTGCTCTTATTATTTCGCTAGTGAAGTTTGAGCGGAATCGCCCTTTAGCCATTTTAGTCGGTAGAATGTAATGAGCTATTCGTTTGTCCTGTGTGGATTTTATTGACACATTCATCAACCAATGGTGACGTTTGTTGACCTGCGCCGTCAGATGAGTCTCAAAATTCACCGCAGCGAGTTTCACAGATGAGAAACGGGTTTCTAATCCACATTCAGCGATTCGTGTGACCAGTGGATTTAGATTACAAGTGGAAGTAAGAGTTATATTTGTAAACCAGAATGTGTGCATTTGTGAAACAAGTCATGTGCATTTCTGAATTTATATTACAAGTTTGCATAAAAATATATTTGTGAACCAGAGCATGAACATTTGTGGAAATCACTGCGAGAGTTCATTTTTTTAGACTAATCTGGCCTCATAAGAGAACCTCCCACCACAGTCTCCTAAAATCCTTTGGAAAACACTGTTTCACCTAATGTTTAATTTGTTTTAGTATACTTAGGACAGGAAAATGACTTTAAACTTTTCTTGACCACTTTTTGCTAAAAAAACAAACCCTATCTTTTAATTTAAACAATTATTTATATGCATCTAATCCCAACCCAAGCTCTTACCTTTGACACTTTTATTCTCGCTCTATTACGTGAGAACCTGCCTAATCAAGGACATTGTGAAGTAACACACACACATTTTGAATCCTTCAAAAAGCTGTTATATTTTGCTTTGATAATATAATCATAAACAGAATTTAAGCCTCCAACTTATTTCAAAGCACCAGCTAAGCTGGAAAATCCTATTCACGTTGTCCACTTTGTTTGTTTCAATCACACACACACGCTGAAGCGCAGTGTCCGGTTGAGCTCAGCTTATAAAATCCAGATTGGGGACGTCAGTGAAAAGGGCTTGGCAACAGCCAGACATAGAGAGGCTTGATATTCTCTCCCTCATTGTGATCCTGTGCAGCCTTAATACAACAGCTTTTCATAACACTCTAACTCTCAGGGTTCCCACTCTTTTCCTGAAATGATTTTCCAGGACTTTTCCAGCTGCTATAATATGAGTATGTTTACCACATGGCACTTACCTGCTTATTTCACATATTAGATGCTAAACTGCATTTTGTTGTTCCAGTGTTGCTCATAAAGTTACTCTAGTCATCTAAGAAACAAGATTCAGGACGATGACTAATATCTCTAGCTAGCATCATAGTAATATGAAATATAAGTATTTCTAACTCTCAGACATAAATATTGCAAGCTATCTTTTCAGCCTGGCTTTTATGTCATAAATGTCTGATTATCACTTTAATCTTATTCTACTTATTAATTTAGCCATGTTTAATCCCATTCATTTATGATAACATTGTTGAAATGAACATGCAAGTCTCCTGTTTTCACTCTTTCCTCATTAAGGCTAAGGGGTGAGCATCTCACTCATCAGCCGTTTCGCTGGGTGGCGCCGCCATGTTGGGTCACGCAGAGAATTGTGGGATTTTTTTGGGGGCAAACAATCTGGAGAGCTCTGTTAACATGGTTTTGAGAAAAGCAAAAATGGGTCGAGCCGACCACTGTGTACAAGTACAGATCTTATTCTGTCACCAAGGGATAAATATCTAGAATTCAAGATTTTAGAGTGTCGTATTTAATTAAAGGATATAACAAGTAAAAATGATAGCTGTTAATCTGATGAGAAAAAAGATTTAGGATCATATATTTTTTACCTGTATGTTTGTCCAGATTGTTTGCTGGGTGCAGTTTAGGTCATTGCAAAGAAGTTATTACATTAAAAGGTGTTATTTTGAATTAACGATGGAATTTCCTGAATTGTAATTTAATTTTAAATGGATTTAGAGAAAGAGAACGAAACCACAAAGAACATTTAAGACCAGAAAAACGAAAGAAAACGTTTCCTTTTTTAAATCTTTTTTACTTGAAAAATGTTTTATAATTTATGTGGAAACGTGATTTGTCTTTACGGTCGGAACATTTTTATAAATCTTTTTTGTTCTTTATCCCTATATGTACTTATTCACATACATTATTCTGCTTTAATGTGTTTACTGCTCTTGACATTTTTAAGGTTGATGCTTTTATCTGTTTAATCTGTTTTTGTTGTTATTGCTGGTTGTTTTTTTCAGGTAAGTCTAAGTCAGTGTTTTTCATCCTTTTTGGAGCCAAGGTACGTTGTTTTCATTGAAAGAATTACGAAGAACACCAGCAACCAAAAATTTAATCAAATGATACTCTATAGTCTCATATATTACAGTTATAGTAATTCTTATCAAAGTGTCTTTAATATGAATCAAATAAACATGTATGTTTTATCATATTTTATATCTCTTTTTTCAAATTACACTTAACATGTCCACTTCAAAAATACTCAACAATTATCCAATTTCACCAAGATAATTTCCACGGCACGCCTGACTGGTTGAAAAGCACTGAGCTAAGTGATTCTATAACTATAAGAAACTCATCCATGCATTCATGACTGCAACTGTGTTTTCACAGGTCTGCAGAAACAAACATAAAACAAAACAATCAGACGGCTGCAGTTGATGTAACTTTAAAACAGAATTTTATGCTCAGCCAATTTGCTTGACCAGTCAGGGATGACCTCATCAGATTAACAGCTCCGAGCATTTTTTACTTGCTATTTCTTTTACTTAAATATAACACTTAAAAATCTTGAATTCTAGATATTTATCCCTTGGTGACAAAATAAGATCTGTACTTGTACACAGTGGTCGGCTCAAGCCATTTTTTCTTTCTTCAAAACTATGTAAACTATGTAAACGGAGCTCTCTGGATTGTTTGCCCCCAAACAATCCTCTGCGTCACCCAATATGGCGGCGCCACCCAGCGTATCTGCGAAACGGCTGATGGATATATAAGATCTCACTTGGATGTTGGCGTCTAAATGAGTTTCATTGCAAAGTATCTAAAAACTGCATGAAAGTCGGAGCTCTGCTCTCTGTGCACATCAGGCCAGTCAGCTGGTCCTTATGGGTTGAATTTCTTTGCGCCCCTCCAGTAGTTGGCGCCCCATACGACTGCCTGGTATGCCGGTGAGCAGAGCCGGTGTTTCGTTGAGTCGCGTTTCCCCGTCAGATACTGTTTCCCTGTGTCTTTTTGCCGCGCCGCTACACTTCTCTCCGCACACGCGGCAAACATCGTTTACACATTAAGTTCTTTAAATTTATCTAATGCAAATTATTCCTGATGGTTTATTTATTATTTAAGTCATTAGACATACATTACATTTATGTGAAATAATTAAGTTAATAGTATTATCTTTGTTTACACCCTTTATTCTTTAAAGTTCTGTAAAGAAGATTGTTCATAAATTGTTTTGTAATTCAGTATCAGTAATTTTGTAAAGTTTTAACGATTGTTATGTAAATATGTTTGTCTATGTTGTTTAAACAGTAAATATTTATTGTTGGACTAATTTTTTGCAAAAAGGTGGAATCATTCATTTCTAATATACAACAAACCAAAAACATAATTTGTTTGAGCTTTCACAGTGTCCGTCGTTATCTTGCGGCCTAACCACGGTTCGCTCGTTAGGAGCGTTAAACAAGCACGTGCGATGTTTTCCACGTGTGCAGAGAGAAGCGAAGCGGCGCGGCAAAAACACACAGGGGAAACAGTATCTGACGGGGGAACGCGACTCGACAGTCCTGGTGCACATACACAGTATTTTAATAGAGCTGAATTCCTAATGAACTTTTATTTTGTTACAATATTTTCTGTTTCTGCTGTCGGACAATGGAGCAAGTTTGACATACTGAGACTACCTGTTACCCGTCGCTAGCACGAAGCGCTCGTCCTGGTCGCTGAGGCTCTACTAGAACCAGAGATGGATTTCATCTCAGAGCGCACAGCCTAACGTGACGGCATGGCCACTACAACTCTCCACTGCTCCTCTGTCACCCAACAGGAGACTGAGAGGGAGAAAGGCTCCACACTCGATATGCAGCGATACAGCAACACTCTTGAACTGAAAGTTGCTAGTTTTGGTGCTTCTTTGGTGAAAATAAATCCTTTCTTAAGTCTGAAAAGTCGGTAAATCTAGCAAGAAAGTCATATGGAAACACTGGGCGGCAGAACTGAGCAAAGGGAACATGCAATCTGATTGGTTGGTATTGTCACGCTGTGCCGGCTAGAAGCTCAATGTCGCCCATTAAAGGCAGCTAAAAACAGATGTACATGCAAAAAATGTTTAACCCCTTTGGGTTCACCCTCACGGCAGAGAGAAGCAGGGGGAGGACAACTCAAGCTTTTACTTGTTTTTCTCATTTTCCAGGTTTTCCAGGACTGAAAAATTTTCAGCCATTTTCCAGGTTTTCCAGGACGCATGGGAACCCTGAACTCTGCTGGGACACTTCATCAAGGAGACAGAGACAATTTGCATATGTTTGATTCATAGAGTAGTTTTCAAGGTTTACCTCTAGAAATTCCAACATGATTTTGATTATGGTAATAGTTTCCTGTCAAAATTGCTGCACACAAACAAACTGCGATACAAACAAATAAAACCTGGGATACCCACAAGTATAGCATGTGTCAGACAAATAAAACACATTTAACAAGAACAAAGCATGTTATTCTTTGTTCAAACACATACAACATAAATAAAAATACACACATTAGTATCTGTCCTCAATCACAAAATGATCAGTTCTCACGTGCAAAACAATTCAACAAGTTTGTGCTGAAAGTCACATGACGCATCAAATACTAGTAACACTCACCCAGCAACAGAAGTGGAGGCTATTGACACAATACAGACATACAGGTGGCAATAAATGCATTGCACAGCTTAGAAAGTCAAACCAGCAGCACATAGAACATGCATGATGAACTGTATGTGCCCTAAATGACTGTTATGAAGGGTTAGAAATGTCCTCTTTTTTATTTTAGATAGTAAATTGCTTAGCAACCATCAAACCTATATTATCTCAGAGGTGTTCTGTCAGGTTGAGATCAGGATTTTGTGTAAGCAAGTCAAGTTCCTCCGCAACAAACAACTTTTTTCTCATATATTTAAAAACCATGCTCTCTACACCGGTGATCAGTCTGGGTGGAAAATGAATGGTAAATAGTAAATGGACTTCACTTATATAACGCTTTTCTAATCAAACTGACCATTCAAAGCCATTTACACTGTAGCCACATTCACCACCGATACATGCTTCGGTTGGCAACAAGGGGTTAAGTGCCTTGCCCATGGGCGTATTGCCATAAGACAGGGGGCAGCTGGAATTGAACCTGCGATATACCTGATTGCAAGACGACTACTCTACCCACTGTGAAACATACACAAACGCTTTCCAGAATGTTGGAAGCAGGACACTTCCTAAATATGTACAACATTTTGTCAAACTGAAGTATAAAGTAATTTTCACTTCAACTAAAATACTTATTCCAACTCCTGAAGAACAGCTTGATCCCATTATCAGCAAACGACTATTAGACAAGTGGTGTTCCCTTAGCAACTATCAAACTTAGAATCATACAGGCTGATTGATTATGCAAATGAATATGACATGTATCCCAACATATAGCCACAACTAGTCAAGTGTTATTTTATACCGCTGCATCTGACACTTTGCATCAAGCTTGCTACGGCAAGTATTGATTTACCAATCAATTTTGCTTTGTTATAATACCACTGGGGCTGCACAGTGGCACAGTTTGTAGTCCCTCAGTCCACAAACATGACTTTTAGGCTGGATATGCTAAATTTTCCTTAGGTGTGAATGTGTGCGTGAGTTATTTGTCCTGTCTGTCTGTGTTGACCTGTGATGGATTGGCGACCTATTCAGGGTGTACCATTGCCTCCCGCCCAATGACTGTTGGAGATAGGCACCAGCCAACCAAAGTGACCCCACAAGGATAAGCAGGTTGGAAAATGTACCAATGGATGTAATGCCACTTACAGCTTAAATAAATATTTTGTGTTGTCGTTGACTTTACAGCAATCCCTCATACTGAGCATGCATGTAGCGACAGTGGAGAGGAAAAACTCCCCTTTAACAGGAAGAAACCTCCAGCAGAACCAGGCTCAGGACAAGCAGCCATCTGCCACGACCGACTGGAGGTTTGAAGAGACAGAAAACTAAATTAGAAGCACAGGATACTGAAATAATAGAGTTTATATCAACAGTTGTAGAACGTCACTGGCAGCATCTCAGCCCATGTTCTCATCCAAGAAAAAAAATACATCTATTTTTTATTTTTCTTTGACTTCACCCTTCTTACACATACACCCCACCTTGTCTATCACAGAGTAGTTTATTAATATTTGTGATTACTATGTTGCAAATGTTAAGTTCTACATACTATTTTAGATCGAAGACATAACACACCTGGAGGTATTGGCATTGTTTTCAGTGTCTGAAAACAATGCATGGGAATATGTGTGTTTTGTTAAAGAAGTAACTAGGATAAGTTTATCTGCTAAATTAAGTTCAACTATTTGTACAAAGCTGTGCGCAAGCTCCTGCAGTTGAACCTTTTTTGTAATAAGACACCATGGGAGAAGAACCTTTCCTGCAGTTTTTTTCATTTAATGTGCTGTCAAATCTGTGTGTTAAATCAGGTTTGTCTACTACACAAAAAACAACTGTAAGACATAATTTTAAAGTAGCTACTAGAATTCAAACACTGATTATGTTATTGCCGACAACTTGTAGGTGTTGAGTTTTTATTAATGTAGAGGCAAAGCTAGGCCAGAATTTGCTCAATTAAATCTGGACCACCAGCAAGTATTAGCAAGAGGTACACACTCCAGATTTGGTCTGTGGACATAATGGTTTTGGTATTGTATTAGAACTCTAAATCATAAAGTTAATTCTCAGTGTTTATTAGTTGGTTGTATTTGGGATTAACAAGATGCTCGCACACCGTTCCTATCTTACGAGGCTCAGAAGTTGAGGAAATTGAAAGTATTTTTTAAACATAAAATACCGTTACATCTTTAAAGTGTTACTTTGACCAGGTTTGTACAGTCCAGATATCGGTACAGTACCAATACCGGTCTTAGGATGAAGGTAGGAGCTATTGTCACTGAGCGATTTTGTCCAGGTGTTTTCCTATGTTCTCAAAAAGTAGTGTGAAAATTAACCAAACTAAAGGAAAAGAGTAACATTTTCTATTCCCTTCCAAATTATAACCAAGCCTCCCTGGGCCTTAAACCTTTGCAAGTACATTTATTTTTGGGACTATCAGTAAGACATCAGAATAGAACAGAGCTGTCAATGTGTTGGGGTCTAATTTGATGTTTAACATCCAAGAAAGTGTATGAAAAACCTCTGTCCAGTATTTCGTAAGGGCTGAGCAGGACCAGTACATGTAAGTGAGAGAGGTTTCCGCATAGTTACATTTCACACAATGTGGACTTACATCTGGGTATATGGAGGACAGTTTTGCTATCGGTATATGAGCTCTGTGTACCACTTTAAACTGAATTAAACAGTGGCGTGCACTGAAGGAGGTTGAATTAATCAATTTGAGTATAGAAGCCCAAGTATCCTCTGACAAGGGAAAACCTAAGTCCTTCTCCCATTTCGTTTTGAGCTCATCTGTGGAGGAACTCCTAAGATCCAAAAGTTTATCCTTTGCCTCCCTTCTGGCTCGACGAGCGGTTCTGCTCAGGTGGAAGGACCCGCCCACCCCCACCCCCACCTATGTGCAATGGCTGGAGGATATCATGTCCTGTCTAAAACTGTAGAAAATTAGACGCTCACTTCAGCATTCAAATTTAAAATTTCAGAAGGTGTGGGGCTCCTTTTTAAAAGAATTCCAGACAATTTAAAGGCTTGGCCCTTGAATACAGCTCAGCCATGCTGGGCCTTTATTACACACTGAGCTTTTGGTCAAACAGTGATTTTAAACTATGACTGGTGATTACATGGAAGGGATTTTGTACTGTTTAATTTCTTTTCTTCTATTTCTTTAACTTTATTTTATTTTTATTTTTTTCAATTATTATTTTACTTTATTTATTTAATTTTTTATTATTATTATTTTAAACAATTCATTTGTGCATGATGTGATTGATATGTATCCATTTCATGTATCCGTAGCGCATTTGTTCTAATTTAAAAATGTCAATAAAAAGATTTTGATTAAAAAAAACTGAATTCTACTGTTCAACTAACTCTTCCAATAAGGAATTAAAATCCACTTTTCTTACAGTTCTACAGAAAATAAGTTGCATGGACCGACGTTTTTTTTGTTTGTTTTTTTGGTCATTTTGAATGTTAAACATCCTGTTGCTGAAGACAATGTTGACGCGGCAGCATTGCCTTACCCATGTAGAGGTTCCTTTACTTGCAAAGTCACACTGGATAAGCAAGTATGATTTACACGTTAAGACTTGAACTAAACCCAATATTTAAATAAGTGGGTCAATTCCAATAGGCCAACTGCTTGCTATGACAACACTGCTCATACGCTGTGGGGTAAATGTCTTATTTCTGCAAGTACAACTCCACATTAGTCACTAACACATGCACACACCCAGGGGAAACAACAACCTTCTGAATGTTTCATGAACCTCTTTTCCTAAGTGCCGTCTGTGCGGACTTTATATTTACTTCCTTTTTTTAATGAATCGCTATATATAGCCTAACCCTGAAAGGCCAAGCTTTAGTCCCCATGAGGAGCAGTGAGTCCCCACAAGGATACAAAACATCCCCACAATGTAGCACCAAAAAAGTACTCACACACACACACACACACACACACACACACACACACACACACACACACACACACACACACACACACACACACACACACACACACACACACACACACACACACACACACACACACACACACACACACACACACACACACACACACACACACAAGGATAGAGTTTGTCAGCTGAAATAAAATCCAACCAAGTGTTTATGGTGTGTCAGAAAATAGTTTTATATAAGGAATGTGATTTTCATTTACTATCAATCAGATGAGAAGAGTGTGCAAATTATTTCTTCTGTACTCTTTTGGACGTAGTTTGCAATGATGTTTGACTATTACTTC
>JAVLVB010000654.1:121826-133205 GCA_032876305.1 Orestias chungarensis
GTGACCGAACTTTTAAGAAGTCTGTCCAGGTGGAGGGGGGGGGGGTGTCGCAGAGAGGCTGTTGCTTTGCTGCAGCCCCCCCCCCCTCCTGCAGCGACAGTTGAAGCCCCCCCGGACTGATTCACCTGGAGTCTTCCTGTGTCCTGTGATCACAGCCTCTCCAGTGACAGGATGCATCCAGCTGGTGCTCTTGGCTTCTTCACTGGTGGAGAAGGAGGACAAACGTGACACGTGAAGCCCACAGTAGACACACGCACGGAAACGACTCACATCCGGCCAGCTGCGTCATATTTACTTAATAAAGAAGATGCGTCCATCCCGAGTCACCCCGGAACTCCAGGACGAGGGGAGACAGCAGAGCCAGTCTGGCTTAGGGTCCGCCGCCATGTCTGAGGGCTCAGCTCCACTGGAGTGCGCGTCCCCGTGAGGAGCGCGCGTCCCCGTGAGGAGCGCGCGTCCCCGTGAGGAGCGCGCGTCCCCGTGAGGAGCGCGCCTCCACGTGAGGAGCGCGCGTCCCCGTGAGGAGCGCGCGTCCACGTGAGGAGCGCGCTTCCCAGTGAGGAGCGCGCGTCCAGGTATCCACGCGCTATCCAGAGATCCAGGACCGCGCAGTGAAGTTGATCCATCTAAACTGATGGATCAACTTCACAAATGTAACTTTTTCTTTTATTTAAACACTTAAAAACTTACTGACGTTTAACATCTGAACAACCAACAGATGTATTTCTTTATTGGCTCTTCATATCTTGTCTTCTGATCCTATTTATTCGTATCAAAAAGAAGAAAATAATTAAATTGTTCTTATAGAAAACAAACGAATTAAACAAAAATGTGTCTCCACTTAAAAAGTAAGGTTAGGAAAGCCTCTCCAGTTACCCCCTCCCCTACCACCGACCCCACTACACAAACCTGCCCACCCAGCATAATACATATGATACACCCTATATATCCCAATATCTTTAATAACCTCTAATGTTATTTTTATATGTTTGTAAAATGACACTTGGTCATTCATGTTTGTGTTGTGCTGTTTTCAGTCTGTCCACAGGGGGTCGCATGAGCCACTGCTGGAGCACCTTATCACCTGCACACCTGCCAGGTGGAGTCGATTACCGCTGACGAGCTGGAGCAGTATATGAGGAGCGGTGGACCATCGACGCCTGGACGATTAGAGAGGCAGCGGAGGACCCTTCCAGCGAGGCGGACAGCGAAACGTGAAGAGAATGTTTGGAACTCATCTTGTGATGATAAAAGCGACAAATCAGAATATGGAAGCGATGGATTCAGAGAGAAGTGACTGGAATAGTGTGGATTGTAGTGACGAGGAAGGAATGGGTGATCAAAACGAAGAACCTGAGTGGGTAAACGTGGAGAAGCGTCCTAAGAGGCATCGCTGCTGAAAGAAAGAGGAAAAAGCAAGTAAAGAAAGCACAGAAGACACTGATGGTGAAGAAGATGAAGAATCAAAAACCCAACTATGAATATTATAAGATTTGATGAAGGAGAAGGGGTTAAGAAGATTGATCCACTAAAGTTAACAGAAGCAATTAAAGCACATGTAGGAGATATTAAACATGCTAAGATACTGAGAGACGGAAATCTTTTGATTGGGTGAAATTCAGAGGTTCAGGTGGAAAAAGCGAAGAAGCTTGGGTGGGTGTGTAAAGTCAAAGTTAGAGCAGTTAGAGTGGGTGAAAAAGAAATAAAGAAAGTAAAGGAATTATCACAGGAGTGCCTTTAAGTGTGAACATGAAAGATTTAGTTGGGAATTTAAAAGAAAGAAATAGGGAAGTAAAAGCAGCACGAAGACTGACAAAGGGTCCAGAGGAAGTTAAAACAGGAACTGTCTTGGTGGAGTTTAAAACTAAAGAAGCGACAAAGGAGGTTTTCTTTGGTTTGATAAGATTTAGTGTCAGGGAATTTGTGACTAAACCAGTAAGACGTTTCAACTGTCAGGAATTTGGCCATGTTGCAAAACTGTGTAAAAGAAAAAGGAGATGTACCCGATGTTCTGGAGACCATGAATATGGAAAATGTAGAGATGGAGTAAAGCCAGAGTGCTCTAGCTGTGGAGGAGAGCATAGTGTTGCGTAGCTGTGGAGGACAGCATAGTGTTGCTTTTTGGGGATGTGAAGTGATGAAACAGTAAACAGTTATACAGAAAACAAAGGTTATGCAGGAAGTAACATATGCAGAAGCATGTAAAACGGTTGAGGAAGAGAAACCAAATGAGAAATCTGTGACAGGAGAAAAACAGTAACTGAAAAGGTGATGGAGATGGTTGGAAGGAAAACAGGAGGAATAAAAGAAAATGGAGACTTAATAAATGCAACTTCAGATGTGAAATCAAAGACAGAAAGGATTGAGATTATTGTTAAGGCAGCATGCATTAGCTTAGATTTGAAGAATATTAGATGGGAAGATATTAGGGGAGAACTATGTAGTCAAGCAAGTCAAGAAGGATCATTTTAATCTTACAGTGGAATGAAAGGAGTCTTTTGTCAAATGGTCACGATTTTAAACAGTTTATTTATGTGCAGGAAGTAAAACATGATATCATTTGTATACAGGAAACATGGCTGAAGCCTATTTTGGACTTCAGAGTATCTGGATATATAGCAGTAAGATATGATAGAAAAGAAGGAAATGGGGGTGGGTGTCTTTCTCTGATTAAGGAAGGTCTTCCATATAAAATAACTGAGAGGAACGGGGACTTGGAGTATGTAGCAATTAAAATATGGGTAGAAGAGAAGGTAATGTTGATCATAAATGTTTATAATATAAGCTTGAAATAAGTAAACTAGAGGAGATGGATATGAAAGGAAATATTATCTGGTGTGGAGATTTTAATGCGCATCATTCATTATGGGGAAGTGGAAAAGTTAATTATAATGGTAAAGTTTTAGAGGAGTTTTTAGATAGTAATAATTTTGTATGTTTGAATAATGGTAAAAAGACAAGAATTGATATTAATTCAGGTAAGGAATCTGTATGTGTCTAGTTGTTTATCCCCATTATGTGATTGGCAAGTTAAAAATAAGTCTTTTGGTAGTGATCATTACATGATAACCATCATTGTAAGGGTGGGTCAGGTACAGAGTCCTGAAATGATAGGAGGAAAGTGGATATTTGGGAAACATTTAATTAATTATGTGAATGTAAGATTTCAAATGTTCAAAATGATTTGAGTATTGAAAATATGAATCAAGAGATCAGTCAGTGTATTTTAGCAGCTGCTAAGGAGTCTATTCCAAAGACATCAGGGGAAAATAGGACAAAGTTAACTCCATGTTGGAATGATGAGTGTAGAACAGCAGTAAGAGACAGAAATAAAGCTTTTAAATTGGTTTAAAGGTCTCGTAATTTTCAACATTTAATTGAATATAAAAAATCGCAGGTAAAAGTATGAGGAACAATAAGAAGAGCAAAAAGAGCATGTTGGAGAGATTATTGTGATCAAATTGGTAGCAGTATAAAGATTGGAGAAGTTTGGGGAATGATCAAAAAAATGGGGGGAGATAGAAGAGAATGGAGTTATATGATCCTTAATAAAAATTATATAATAGCAGTTAATGACAGGGGAAAGGCAGATATTTTAGTAACCACGTTTGTGGAGATTCATAGTGGGAAAAACTTATCAGTCAATGAAATACTGGGAAGAGAGAAAACTAAAAGGGAAAATGATGAAATTTTAAGAAGGAAGGTGAGTAATACTGAGGATCTGATGAATTATTCCTTCCTATTGGAGCACTGAAAAGAGCTTAGTGTAGAAGTAGGAATAGTGCTCCAGGTAAAGATGAAGCGTGTTATGTTATGCTAAGACATGTGATTAATGATATTTTTTAAGAATTATCAATTAGCTTTGGTAAATCACTTTTTGCTGATGATGGAGTTTTATGGAAAAGGGCAGAAATGTACAACATCTTACTGTAAAACTTCAGGAAGGCATAGATAAAGTGGGTCAGTGGGGGATAGAGTGGGGTTTTAAATTTTCAACTGAGAAGACAAAAGTAATGTTTTTTACAAATAAAAAAGTTGGAGTTGATAAAAAGTTGTATTTATATGGGAGAGCGTTAGAAAGGGTTGACTGTTTTAATTTTTGGGGAGTAGTTTTTGATAAGAAATGAACTTGGGACAATCACATAGAACATATTGTGGAGAATAGTAAAAAGGTTCTTAACATTACGAGGTGTTTAACAGGGCTGACATGGGGTGCAATTTACGAATCACTTAAAAAAATTTATGTGTCACTAATTCGGTCAAGAATAGATTATGGGAGTGTAGTGTATGGTTCTAAAACGACGCTAAAAAAATTAGATGTTATTCAAGCTAGAGCATTGAGAATTTGTTTAGGAGCAGTTAAATCAACTCCAGTATGTGCTTTACAACTAGAATCAGAACAAATGCCATTATGCATTACAAGACAACAGGTAATGGTTAATTATTGGATACATTTAAAAGGACATAATGAAAATCATCCAGTTAAGAAAGTATTGGAAACTGTTGGGAAAGAAGAAAGGGAAAAGTTAATAGTTTTGGGTGGGTTGGGGATGATAGAGCGAAAACATTTAATGTATATAATAAAGAGTTTAGTCCAACAGTATTGTGGCCTTTGAGAGCTACATGGACATGGGCACATATTAATATAGACAGATCATTATCAAATGTTAAGAAAAGAAATATAACTGATATTTGCCAAGAATTCTATAATCAAATGCAGAATAAATATAATGATTGTTTGCTAATTTATACTGATGGTTCGAAAGACACAAATAATGAAGCAACTAGTGTAGCAGTAGTGATTCCTGAATTAAAGATTAATATTTCAAAAAGAACTTCTAATTATCTGAGTATATATGCAGTAGAATTATGTGCTATATTATTAGCTTTAGAATGGGCAGAAGATACTAATATAAATACAATAATAGTTTGTAGTGATTCATTATCGACATTGTGGAGTGGGGACACACAAAAGGGACACACAAAAAATCATCAAAATATATTATATGAGGTTATGGCGGTTCATCATAGAATATGTGAACCAAACAAAAATGTTAGATTTTTTGGACTCCTGCTCATGTAGGTGTTTTGGGTAATGAAAGAGCAGGTAGGTTGGCTAAGGAGGCTATTAAAAAAGAACATGTTGATATGCCATTAAGTTATCCAAATCTGAAGGTAAAAGCATAGTTTGGACAGAAAGTAAGAAGATATGGAAAATTAGGTGGTAGAATGAAATAAATGGAAGGCATTTATATAGGATTCAGAATACAGTTGATGTAGTAAAGATTAGAGGAATAAGCAGGAGGGAGGAGATAATAATACATAGAATAAGAACCGGTCCCAGTTTCTTAAATGGAACCCTTTTTAAGATGGAGAACATCTTACTGGTTTACGTAGTTGGTGTGATACTGTGGAAACAATGGAACATGTTTTTATTAGTTTAAAAAAATATGTAAATCAAAGAAGATTATTAAAAACGGAATTAGGTTTAAAGATGGAATAGAAATTTGAGCATGTGGTGGATCAGTTAAAGAGTATTGAGGGGAAAAAGAAGATTTTTCAATAAAAAAAAAAATACTGGGATCATTATCAGAATTTAAGTTGTAGATATAATTCAATAGATGGCAGTAATGCAACAGAAATGGATGCAAGCTGCCGTTAAAATCTAAAGAAGAAGAAGAACGCCTGAGAATTAGTAGCTCAGTCCTCTTGTCTCCAGTTGCCTTAGTCCTCCAGTAGTTTTTTTATTCTTCTAGCCTTTTGAGTTTTTGTAGCTTGCGCTTGATTATTTTGGTACTTTGATTATTTTGTTACTTTGTTTTTCCCCTCTCTTATGTCCCTCATCATCTCCTGGTGCTCCACCCAGGTTCTTACCGTCACCAGTGATCAGAACCTTGCGAGAATCCCACGGTACCCACAATTATCTGGTTTCACCGCTCCACTGCCTCAGCTCGGTCTGCCCGCTCCAGCACTCTCCATCTGCTGTGCTCTTCCCCTGGACAACCTTTCCACCTGGACATTAGCTGAAAGGACTCTCCACTCTCCACTCACTCCCCCCTGGCGTCAACAATCTCCACCAAAAGTAAGAACGTTACATATTTATCACACTCCGTCTGCATCACCTCACCGCCACTCTGCTTAACTCCCTGTGGTCTCCGGTCCCCCGCGTCGTCTTGCCGTCCTCTGAGTTCCCTGTAGAACTGTTATTGAACAATCTACAAATCTTTTCAATAAACTCAAAATTATTTGTACTCCCGAGAGTCCTCTATTTCATGTGGTTTAGAAGCTTGAATAACATGACAGTTTTATTTATTTTTATCAAGACAACATCTGAATAAATGTAAATACTTTATTGTAACCATCAGCTTCAAACAACTGTTTGTCACTAATTAAACTCACTTTGGGGACTGGACCTTTAATAAACAAGACTTCAGCAGCGAAAAACTTACAACATGTAAGAATCCACAAGAAAAATAAATTAGCTGAAATTTGAAAGCTGTTTGTTCATAAATTTAACATAACAAAAATTTTCACAAAAAAAAACAAACAAAAAAAACATATCTCATTCCAGATTGGAAAAAAATTTAGTTTAAATATAAAAATGAAATTAAGTGACCCAGAAGAGTCACAAGTATCAGACATTCTCTAAACGACTTTTAAACGCTGGGAATTTTTAACAAACCAGATGTAGATTCATTAAAACCCAAACAAACTTTTTTAATTATTTTTTATATGCAAAACAAAATGTAGATGGATCATTTTAATTCATTTTAAGGTTTATTTAACAGTAAATCAAATGCAATCCTAACCCTGGTTGTCCTTCAGGCTCGTTTCTTTGATAATATTTGAACTTCATAGATTTTTTGTTGAAGAATGGCTTTGACAAACAAAGAACTGAGTATAAACAGGTTTATTAGACGTTTTCTTTGGTGTGGAAAGATGATAACATACAAACTTTACAACAACGTTTCACACCAAAGACCTGTATTAAAAAAGGCAAGGCAAGGCAACTTTATTTATATGGCACCTTTCAGCCAAAGAAAATTCAAAGTGCTTGTACAAGAAAGTTAAAAACAACATACAAGAGGATAGTAATAATAATAATAAAAGATATACATGCACTAATAAAAGATCAAGCAGATTAAAAATAAACAAAGTAAACTAAAATTTTTAAATATAATGAATGAGTAGAGTTAAAAATGTAAGAATGGGCAACGTTTTTAATCTTGTTTTAAATAAACCGAAGCTAGGGGCAGTCTTATAGTAGCAGGAAGCTTATTCCAGAGTGTTGGAGCATAATAACTAAAAGCTTCACAATGTTTAGTTCTGACTCTCGGTATAGTTAGTAGGTTTGATTCTGATGATCTTAAAAGTCTGAGTGGTATATAGGGTTGAAGAAGATCTGAAATGTAGTCTGGCTTTCTATTTTGAAGTGCTTTATAAACTATTAAGGAGATTTTAAAATCTATTCTTTGAGCAACAGGCAGCAAGTGCAGGGATCTTAGAACTGGACTGATATGCTGATCTCTTTTTGTTTTAGTTAGAACTCTTGCAGCAGGATTCTGGACGAGCTGGAGCTGTTTTATTGCTTTTTTTTTGGTAATCCAGTGAAAATGGCATTGCAGTAATCAAGTCTACTAAAGACAACGGCATGAACTAATTTCACAGAATCTTGTGGGGACATTAGTCTTCCAATTTTAGCAATATTTTTGAGATGGTAGTATGATGTTGAGAGATTTCAAGTGGTTATTGAGGTTCAGATCTGGATCCATGATCATCCCCAGATTTTTTGGCTTTGTCAGAGCATTTTAAACCAACAGAATGAAGGTGGGTGATTATTTTTAATCTATGCTCTTTTGGTCCGAACACTAATATTTCAGTTTTGTTTTGATTTAGTTGGAGAAAGTTATGGCTCATCCAGACATTAACCTGCTCAATACATTTGGTGAGTATTTGAACCTGATTGTAATCTCCTGGTGAAAGACCAATGTACAGTTGTGTGTCGTCGGCATACTTGTGGTATTCTATGTTATTATTTTGTATAATTTGAATTAATGGAATCATATAGATTTTGAAAAGAAGAGGCCCCAGGATGGACCCTTGGGGAATTCCGTAGGTAATTTCATTCAGTTTGGATTTTAAGCTGCCTATGAAAACACAAAAGATTCTGTCGGACAGGTAAGATTTAAGCCAGCTGAGTACTACACCGGAGATGCCAACACAATTTTCTAATCGAGATAATAAAATATCATGATCGACTGTATCGAATGCAGCACTCAAGTCAAGGTGAACTAATATTGCCATTTTATTATGATCAGTGTTTAGACGTAGTTCGTTGAATACTTTCACAAGAGCCGTTTCAGTACTGTGATGTTGATGGAAGTCCGATTGATGGACATCACAGCAGTTGTTCAGGGCTAGAAAGACATTAATCTGTTGAAAAACTATTTTTTCTAAGATTTTAGCCAAAAAAGGTCAATTTGATATTGGTCGATAGTTGCTTAAAATTGATGAGTCCATGTTTTTTTTTTTTCAGAAGTGTTTTAACTACCGCAGTCTTTAAAGTCAGAGGGAGGACTCCTGAGGAGTGTGACTTATTAATTATTTGTAGTTCAGGAGCAAAAACATCTGAGACCTTAAGAATAAACTCGTATGTATGATGTCAAGGGAACAAGTGTAACTCAAATCTTTTTCTGTGACCAGGTTAAAGTGGGTCATCCTAGGTAAATCCTGTTTGATGGAAAACATAATTAATTGTTTCCTAACAGCAGACCCAGAAGAGTTTACCGTCCCCCTTATTTTCACCGTTTTATTTATGAAATAGGTGGCAAATTTTTTACAGGCCTCAGAGGAGACAAATTCAGGGTTAACATAAGGAGGTGGATTTGTCAATCTGTCAACAATTGAGAACAGAGCACGAGAGTTATTGATGGAGGTAGAAATGACATTTGAGAAAGCTCTCTCTTGTATTTCTCAGTTCAGAATTAAACATTTTGAGTTTGTCTTTGAAATGAAGTTTAGTTTTACACCACCGACGTTCTGCACTCTTTTTTCCCCTTTCTAACTGATTCAAAATTTCTCCAAGGTGGTTTACGTTTCCCAGAGATTACTTTTGTAGTAACAGGAGCAATAGTGTCAATGACCTTCTCAATTAAAAAAAATAAAGTTGTCTATTAGATCACTCAGAGAAGTACAGGAGTGTATAGCAGTTGAATAAACCCCTTATAATTGGCTCCGTAGCACGAGGAAGCCTAAAATATATGGGAGACATATACAACATATTGAGTGAGTCATATCCAGCTGATAGACACTTTATATATGGGAATAGAACAAAGAGTCCTGTTTCTGGAGTAATGAGCTAAAACCGATGGAAACATGTTTTTGAATAACTCTAAAACCCCTCTTGCCATCAATAATAAGCCTTGCTGCTTAAATCTAGCTTTCAGGTGCTTTGTGGGTTATATGCTGTGCTTTGGTTGCGGTGTGTAGTTCATGTTTGTGGAATTTAATTCAATATAGCATTGATTAACAAACAAGAACCTTCCTGAGCATCTGCATCCTAGTTTCTCCTGAGACCACAGAATACCTTCTGGTGAAGTTGCAGTAGATCCAATTCCTTATAACTTGCATTATAACCTTATAACCACACAATTTAAATCGGAATAATTTAATTTGACTGAATTTTTCTCTCCTCTTTAAACTAACCTGTTTTTTCCAATTAAATTCAGGAAAGTGCACTTTGGAAAGATCACATTCCACACGCTGATTTAATGGCCAGTTAATTCTATTATTTATTTGTCTGACAACATGTAGACAAATTACATGGTATTTTAACTTCTCAAGTTAATATAATTTCAACTAATTGCTAATTCTGAATGGAGGTTGATTAAGGGTGTTGCATTTCTAACATTCTGGGCTATAAAGAAATAGCATCTTCTTTTAGCACTTTTTATTAAAACATATTTGCAAGTCACAGCTTGATTTATTTCATCTTGTATCTGTGTCAAATGCATGAGCATTTTAACACTTAAAATAGTGTTTTAATAAGTCACTAATTGATTTTGATCAACTCATGTATCTGTGTTAAATAGACAAAGTACATTTTAACACATAAAATAGTGTTTTCGATATGCCACAGGTGTGCCATATCTGTGGTCCCATTGAGTGCATATCCACACCTCAATAAAAAGTAAAGGGATATATTGTCATAGTTTTTTTTGCAGATTCACTGACCCACAACAGGAAAGCAACTCAAGAGACCAGAAATCAGGTAAAGGTTGTTTATTGTGGAGAGTGGTTTGCAGTTATTGTGTGTAATGTTTATGTGTCTGTATGTAGTGTATATATGTAGTTGACATCTGCCATGCGGGGAACTGGGAGCACTGATGAGGGGAGGACAGGTGAGTTGAAATACTGAACTTAGAGGCGATCTTAATTGGTGATGAGTGGAGGAACTGCCAGGAAGAGATGATCGGATTTGAAGGGTTTGGATTGTGGTTGTGGTGTGATTCAGGAGGAGGTGGTAATCCAGAGGGGGCATTGACTGTGGAGAGCAGGCTGCACGGACAGCGTGGAGCGAACAGGTGGAGTGTACGCTTGGAAGATGGCCAAGGAGGTAAGTGGAGCGGATGCGGTTATGGATGTTGTTCTTGATTGTTCTTGTCTGATTATCAGAAAAAAGCGGAGTCCAGTGAGGTTGTGGTCACGGAGGAAATCCAGAAGTTGCAATACATGATTGAAAATATGCAGGGTTTTTCTTATGCTATCCTGTGTCTGTCTCTGTTTGATTAAGCCTGTTTGGTCTTTATGTTTTGATCTTTATCAATCACAATATCCTCATAGAAAGGCTCGAACACACTGTGGGGATCAAGGGAACAGCACTAGGCTGGTTTAAATCGTATTTGTCTGATAGATCCCAGTTTGTTCATCTAAATGACAAATCTTCTCCGCATTGTAAGGTTACTTGTGGAGTACACCAGGGTTCTGTGCTTGGCCCAATTCTATTTACTATATACATGCTCCCTATTGGTAAAATCTTCAGACAGCATGGTGTTAATTTCCACTGTTATGCTGTTCATACACAAACCTTCCTGCTTGATAAAGTTTATAGTTAGGAAGAGGATGAGAAGACAGCCTAATACGGTTGGGGAGGAACTCAGTCTTGACAGATGGTTCTCCTCTGCTCTACCTTCTTCATGTCTCACTCTATAGTGTTAAGTTATTTAAGTTTTTCTATAGTTCTGCTGCTATAGGCTTAGACTGCTGGAGGACAATCTGACCACTTCTCTCTCTGCTACTTTCTTCCTTTGTCCAATCTACTTAGTTACCGTTATTTCAACCTTGTTAACCTTTTGTTTTCTCTTAGTGTTCTTCTCTCCA
>JAVLVB010000654.1:133305-149348 GCA_032876305.1 Orestias chungarensis
ATTATTTCAGTATCCTTTGCTTCTAATTTAGCTTTCTGTCTTTTCAAACCCCCAGTCGGTCGTGGCAGATGGCTGCTTGTACTGAGCCTGGTTCTGCTGGAGGTTTCTTCCTGTTAAAGGGGAGTTTTTCCTCTCCACTATTGCTACATGCATGCTCAGCATGAGGGATTGCTGTAAAGTCAACAACAACACAAGCCATTGTTTCTGCCTGCTGATTCCAGAGGAGTGAATGCTGCAAGTCAATGACTCCATGAATCTGCTGGTGTTCCTTAGATTGGAAACTTTCTCAAATTGATTAGTTATGATGTATCTTTGCTTTTTAATTGATTTTCTGTGAATTGCCTTGAGACGACATCTGTTGTAAATTCGTGCTATAGAAATAAACTGATTCTTAATTCTTGATACTTAATCGTAAAAACACAATTGTACCAAGTACAGTTAGGCCCACAACCATTCCTAACCCTAATAGGATTTATTTTAACCAAATTTACATCTGAATGAAAATATAGTTAAACAATAGAAGTACCAGTTTCACATAACTAAACAATTCATTTAAGTTAAATAACAGTCAGTATCTAATGTTTTGTTTCCTCTGGTATTTTGATTAATTACCTTTTTTAGGACAGTGGGGAAGACATTGAGTGCCTACAGGAGTATATTGACAAGTATTTCGAGAGAAACATCACCTGCAGCTAGACTGGTCCCTGGAGTTCAGTGCTGGGGACATGGGGGCTTGTATTGATCCGCCCCGGCTGGCTGTCTGGGGTCGCCTGTCCCTCTCGGGTGTCGGGCGGGCTCTCTGCTGAGTGCTGGGGGTGCTCGGGCATTTGGGCCCTGGCCAGTACCTGGGCGACCGGGGCCTGGCGAGACTGGTAGGTTGCTGCTCCTGGTACCCTGGGGGCTCGACTCCGCCGCCGGGGGGGGCTCTACCCCGGACCCCATCTGTGGTCCTCTGGGTGGGTGCGTGGTGTGGACTGTCTGATCTCTGTGCTCTTGCATGAACCTGGTATCCTGGACCTTGTGCTTCCTCTGCTCACTCTGGGCTCTGGGAAGGGGGTGGCAGTGGCCCTCTGTACCCATGGCTGAGCATAATTCATGTAAGACCTACATCACAATTTCTGCATGCTCATGCGCAATCACACTCTATATAGATCACAACACTTTAACTGTGCTGATTTGTTTATTAATAACATCAAGTTTACCTTATATATATTTATTTATTTATTTGTGTTATATGCCTCATACATTGCTGTCTTTCCTCTGCTTTCCGCTAATTATATCCCCACAGTTATAATTAATTGCAATTTCGCAGTTTCCCATGGATCCATCCGCACCGTGTCCGCAGACAGATCCTGTGCAAACGGGATTTTGGCTCCATCTTGCATAATATCTCTTTTCCTTGCCTCTCGATACACAAACTCTTTCTCCGGGAACTTTACGAAGCGAATCAGAACAGCGGTTCTGATTCGCATTCGTTCTAATGTGAATGACTTGTCCGGTGCAAGCTCCAGCCATTTCAGTAGCATGCTGCTAAAAAAGTCAAAAAGTGGTTGTCTTCCCTCTGCTCCTTCTCGAATGCCAAAGGTTTTTCCCCTTCCTCGGTTTTCCAGGTAATCTGTTTTGCCCTCAAGGAGCAGGATTCGTTTAATAGCTGAAGTCAACATTGTTTCTCCTTTTTCAAGCGACCTTTATACTTCGGCAATGCGAGCCTCAGCCTGCTCCATATGAGCTGCCTGGTTTAAGTCTCTTTTTACCTCAGACACTTTATTCTCCAGTGCAGCCATAGCGCATCCAGCTTGACTCCAAGGTCCGACCGGAATGATTTTAGCTCTTCCAACACTTCAGCTATGCTACCCATATGAGCATCCTCACAGCACGTTGGACTGGGTGTGGTTTTGGTGGCTGTCTTGCGTCTCTTGAAAACATTTCGCACTGTTTCACAGACGAAGCTTTGGACATATCAGTGTCACATCTTTTCCAGCCTTACTTACAGCTTTTACAAGGGTTTTAAAAGGACATTTCAAACACTGTCTTCGGAGTTATTCATTGTGCTGCCATCCCGGATCTCGGTCACGTGACCCCCCCCCCCCACGAGTATTTCCTTTCATATTACTAACTGTCAGTGCTTTGCCCTGGTGATCTGACGCTAAATTACTTATAGTTGGTGCTGTCAAGTCAACAAACATGTAGATAGGATTTTAAACTGGTTTTATCAGTCATATCAATTAAACAACATTTTTCTAAAAACATTTTGCAAGTCCTGTTCAAGGTGATTGGATGAAAGCAGGTGCTGAATGGGTTGGTTGTTCTTGAATCCAAATTAGAATTTAACAAACATTTAAATAACACTGACCAAAACAAAATGGTCTGATGTAAAACATTTTAGACATATCAGAAACTGTCTTTCTCTGGATCTGGCCATATTTGTGACTTCTCTGTTACTATCTGGAATAATAAAAAAAGGAAATACAGTGTGACAGTTTAAGAATTTTGGACCAACACAGTTTCATGTACTTAGGAATTTTACATTGTTTTTATTAAAGTTAACGTTTTTTTCCAAATGTCTAGACAGGAATTTGTGTGTACCTGCTCACTGAAATCAATTACATGTCTTAAAATATCCTCCACACAGTATAGTACCATACATCAAAATTTGGATGTGATTATTGTGTTGACTATTCTTATTTGAAGTTGTTCCTATTTTGGCCTGCTAAATGACTACAGATCATGATAAGATAAAAGCTAAAATAGTACAACACATCAAATGGGGCCATTAGTGCTGTCACTATCCTGGTGTTTTGGACATCTTTTTATGGTTTCACAGTTTTACCATTTCCTCAGTTCCCTGAATTCATTGTTACTGTGCAAAATGACTTGGTATATGAAGACAAGAGCTAATGGATCATGCATTTGGGTACTTAGAACAGCTGTAGTCGGTTCTGCTGCGATTGGCTGTGAGCTTCAGGAACAAAAGGTTATCTCGTCCAAACACCAAAACTGGGATGAATGCAGTACAGACATTAGTATCCATTGTTTAGACTCACTGACAGATATCTGCTTGTAGAAAGATGCAACTGGTGGTTCTCGTTGTGGTGTGCGTACTGTTTGGTGGAGATGATAGTGTGGAAGGAGCTCCATACGGACTTGACTCTGCACAGAAAACTCATGCAACAGGTGAGCAACCTAACAATAAATTTCATTAAATAGATTTATAACCTGTAGCTAAAGACTGCAGTTTGACAAGCTAAACAGGTTTTTAACAAAGAAGATTTTAGCTTTTTTCATTTTCATTTCTATATTTTGACATTGGTAAATGTTTTTGTGATAGACCTTTAATTTAACACAGAATTGTTGCATGTACTTCGTGTTGTTTAAATGGTTCTGTTAAGTTTAAAATTGTTCATTTTGCATTGGATTATGATTGTCCTTTTGGTACGTCAGTAAACTGAAAAACTTATAGTTCGGGAAGACAGGACCCTTCAGGTTTTCTTCAACTTTGAAATGCTAAGATAAAAATGAGAAGAGTGTAAAAAATGTGTGACAACAACTAAGATTTTCCATGGATTATTGAGAAAGGCATAATATGTCCATCAAGATGTAAGGAATAAATGACATATTTTTAGTAATCTTTTGTTACTATTTACATATCCCCATTGAGATGCCGACAATGAGGTGTGTTCATGAAACACAATTCATAGTTGTAAAAGAGTGCAGTTATATTTCAAAGAGCATTGTAAAAAAAAAAAAAAAAATGAATAGAATTCATACTGGAGTAATATAATAGTGAATGTGGAAGGAGAAAGGTATGAGAAAACAGAGGGTCGCACAGAACAAATCTGCAAATACAAACTAGTTCTTAATGGCACCTAATAGTCCTGACTGAGCTTAAGAGGATCTGTGCCCAAGAAAAGCAGAAAACGCTAAACTCAACTTCTCAACTCGTCTTGTTGACAAAATATTTAGAAGTCCTGTCTAAATTTTAAAACCTATTTGGCAAAATGCTTGAAAATGTTTTTTGCCATCATTCTGCATTATATTAAAAGAAAAATGTATTCCAAACTGTTTTAGGGAAACTCTGGGCTAAAGTATAATCGATGTTTCACCGGTTTAAACAGATTAAACAGACTTTTTTCCTCTTTCTAACCAAATTATTCAAGCTTTGGGGTCTGGATTTAAATACACACACAAGGACACAGTTCTCCAGGGAGGGAAAGGCAATGATTTATCAGTGAAAACATAATTTATACAACACAATTACATGTCAACAATATCACTACAACTGGTTAGTGACTAAGATTCTTTAGACCTTAATATAATACAGTTTGAACACCATCAGATGGTTTGTTGTAAAATAAAAACCAGATGCTATGTTAGATTTATTGACCATATATTTGAGAGACTATCCCTAAATTGTTCCCCTACCTATGTGACCCTAGTGTCTATTGAAGTATATCACAATATTTGTTTTAAGATAATCTTGTCTTTTTTAATTATAATTGAAGTTACATAAACAAAAAGAAAACGCACATAGGAATGTGGGGTCTGTTCTGAGTAAGGTGGTCATTTGAATTTAGTGTTAACCTTATTCTCGTGCTTCGCTCTTATTCTCAGGATCTTTCCTCTCAGCCCTTAGCAGAAGACATGCAGGCGACTTCCTGGCAGAAGATCCCAACCTGTGTCTCTCCCTCAGAGAGGAGGAGGAGCAGCTACAGCTCCTATGCAATGATCGGCGCAGCAAATTCAACTACAACCCGTTTGGCCTTCGATTTGGAAAACGTCACAACTATGTGTTCAGAAGAGCTGTTAAAAGAGGCAGGGCAAGAGGGTTTTGACCTTTGTCCATTTTCCCATGAGCTGGAGAGCCACATAAAGGAAATGTGCGTCTTCAGCCAAGAAATTCTGTAATTTGTGTCAAGGAGCCACAAATTAAAGACCTTACCTCTAACAAAGTGGTTTCTCTTTCATGCCAGTCAATCTCTATTCATTTTCAGACCTAATATGATGCAATTACCTACTATTTACCATGTTCAATCTTTTTAGACCACAGGTCAGATTTAAGTTCCCTTAAAGGGATTTACCATAAAAACTGAACCTTTTGTTTGACAACTAATTAATCTAAAAAAGGAAAGAAAGGGCCCTTTATATTACAAACTCCACAATCCAGTCTTAACTTGATTTGACATGGGTTCCAATATATTCACATAATTAGGAAATTAGCTGGACTCACTGAAACTAGGTTGCATGACGGTGTGATTCAATCCTTTTATTCAGGCGTGTTTTGATAAGGTTGCTCAACACCAACCAGCCAATAGCTCGAGTTGTAACATTCGACTTAATTTAACACTCAATGTACTGGAAAGCCTGAAGTCCACAAGATGGCAGCACAGTAAATTTTATCTATAGCCCATACAGGGATATTTCACATCTGGATAATCATTGTTTCAAGGGAAATAAACCCTTATCTAAAAGGCCCACTAATAGGAAGTAGAACAAAAGTAATCATAGGATCAGTAGATTATGTCAAGGCTAGAGCTGCAGAAGGGAAATGTAGGGTACATTAAATGCACTTTAAAAGGTGTCAGTCAGCAGTGCTGGTGTCCTGTCAGGCACGTCCTTGTTCAAACACCTTATTTGATGGATCAGGGACACATTACAAAGTTTCAAGACATGAGTCCCTCAAAGGAGAACATTTCATGAAAAGGGAAGCAAAAAACACTTTTGAATTTTAAACAGTTTGGATTTGCTTTCCTGAAAAATGGATGCTTCTGTTAAATGTTTTGCTTTTTTAAAGATCCCTCTCCCACTAAAATAAAAAGAACAGTACACTTTGTGACCAACTTTATTTCAACATGTGATTACATAAGAGTCAACACACAAAGGTTTCTGAACGTCATCTCCAGCAATGATAAGCCCTCACATTCCCGTTAGTTCGGTATAAGGCCAGAGGATCACTTACGGTTGGAGCTGAGAAAATGTCAAGGCAGTTGTAAGCTCTATTTAGGAACATCCCTGCTGCTAAAGGAACTAAGTGAAATCATTAGGAGGATCAAAGACCATTGGACCTTTAAACGTCTTAGATCACGGGGGGAGTAAAGAGCAAAGGGGAGTGATGATTGATGACAAAGAGGCTTAAACAGAATGAAGGATTGAGACATAGTGACAGAAATTCAAATCCATACAGTCACTGTTCAAAAGACACTCATAGCTTCTGAGTAGGAGCACTAAAGTCTGAAAAGGACACTAGAAAAGGAGTGCTGGGAGATGACGGGCTTCTCTGCACTGTGGAGACCACGTGTTCAGATGTCCTTCAGGTCCTTCTGGATGCCCCACAGTGTGTCAGCGCTCTTCTTGAGCTGGGACACCTCTGCATCTGTCAGGGTCATGTTAACCACACTGCCGACGCCACTGCCGTTCAGGACGCAGGGCAGAGACAGGAAGACCTCTTCACCGATGCCATGCATGCCCTGGAACACAAACATAACATTTCTCAGAAACGCGCTAAACTACTAACATGTATCTCAGCAGAAATGTCCATTTACCTGTGGTTGCATCCAAGTTATAGAATTAAAGAGTTAATTTATGTCAGTCACTCACTGTGCAAAGTTAAAGTCGTATTATTGATCTCGAGTTTGGTTCTGGTTTATTTTGAGGATTCTGGCTTATAAATAATTGCTACTCTATGTTAAACTATGACACCACACCAACAATTTTGAGTCTACTGAACAGAAATGTCAATATACAGTATCTGCACTCAGTGCTGGGCTACTTGTGGTTCTGCTGGTTCTGAAAGCCCTAATTGCTTTAGTGTTAGTCTTTAGCTCATCTACTTTGATAGCTCTAATGTGTAATCTTCGTGTTGAAAAGTGACTCTGGGATCAGTTCTCTGATGTCACCATGGTGATAAGAGCAGATCGGTGTCTTTGGCAGTGTGGGTCAGTGCAAAGTCCTGCTGAAAAATCAAAGGAACATCTTCATAGAGCTCGTCAGCAGTAGGAAGCACTGGTGACTCTAAAATCTTCTGAAAGATCATTGTACTGATTTTGGACTCGACCTGAAGCTGTAGATGAAATGGGACTATAAATTACCCACGGTGAAAGATTCACACTAGAGTTTAAGTAGATTGGGTCCTGCCTTATTGCTCTTAGACACTTCTGATGTCCATTGTTCCCATTTTCTGGATACGTCTCTTAAAGCTCTGAGTCGAGGTACGATTCAATTGTTCTCTAGGCTGCAATTATTAGTTTTGCTCAATGTTCTTTCTCTCCCATATACTTTTCTATTTACTTCATTTGAAATAACATGCTTAGGAACAGAAAAAAGATCAGAATTGTCTGAAGTAATACTCTAACTTTCTGAGAAACAACATTGCAGAGACAAAGTTTTTGATTATGTTCTAACTCATAGATCCATAAATCTCTGGTTTGAGCTAGGATGCCTAAACCAGTGACCTAAGATTGAAGAGTGCGTGTGTGGCTAACCTTAACCATGGTGGAGACGGGGTGGACACGGCTCAGGTTCTTCACAATGGTCTCAGTGAGGTCAGCCACGCTAAAACCGATGGCCCAGTTGGTGTAACCCTTCAGCTTGATCACCTCATAGGCACTGGAACATAAAGTGGTCTTGGGTTAACATCAGCAGGCCGGGTGTGAGACCATTTGCCTTTGTGTTCGCATGTGTGTTTAAACTCGATGGAAGCCTTTGAAGGGCTGTACAAGATCCTTTACCATTGGCGATTCTTGCAGCACAAATGGTTTTGCTACCCTGCGACTCTCCTCTAATTACTGTAGCAGTAACCCACTTCTACCTCACAAAGTCACCGTTTATGTTTCTAAGTATGGATTCATCCTAAGAGCAAAAGAAGTTCACAACTGACAGGAAGGTAATCACCGTGATCAGAGTGAAGCACCTGCTTAGACTAACCTGTCTACCACAGCCTTGTGTGTGGCCTTCCACTGCTCCTTATCTGCATCAGTTCCAATCTCGGGGTTCAGCTTCTGCAGATTGACTCCTGCAACATTTGCGCCGCTCCACACAGGAACTGTGATTGAACCACATCAGGTTAGTACGGCTTCAGTGTCTTGAGAACGGCTTCCATGGAACTACGCTTACCGCTGGTGTCCCCATGCTCGCCCAGCACCCAGCCATTGAAAGAACTGGAATGAATGCCAAGACGTTCGGCCATCATGTAACGGAAGCGAGCAGAGTCCAGGTTGGTGCCGCTGCCAATGACTCGGTGCTTTGGCAGACCGCTTAGCTTCCAGGTCACATAGGTCAGCACATCAACTACGATATATTAGGATCAGACAGAAAATCGAAGAAAGCAGTTAGAAATAACAGACCTGCATGAAAACGTCTTGCTCTGATTAGAAAATGTTCTCACCAGGGTTTGACACCACCAGGATTGTACAGTTGGGGCTGTACTTTACGATCTGTGGGACGATGGCCTTGAAGACATTGACGTTCCTTTGGACCAGGTTGAGGCGGCTTTCACCCTCCTGTTGTCGAACGCCAGCCGTCAGCACCACGAGACGCGAGTTTGCAGTTACCGCGTAGTCTGATGTGAAAGAGATGCAAAACAGATTTGTTTGAGCAAACCGTTAGGAAGGTGGGCACAAGTGTAAATGCAGTGTAGCCTCTCACCTTTATCAGCAACCACCTTCGATGTCTTGAGGAAAAGGAGGCCGTGCTGCAGGTCCATCATCTCTCCTTTGAGACGGTCTTCCATCACATCCACCAGAGCAAGCTCGTCGCACAGGTCCTAACCACAGGAAGAAATAAATACATTTGCTCCAACATCCACAGGTTTTTGTTCACACGTAGAAGCATTCTTACCCGCAGCAAGATGCTAACGGCACACGCCATGCCGACCTGGCCCACACCAACCACGGTCACCTTGTTCCTGGGAGGCTCAGCAGAGGAGCCGGCCATGGGGGTGATCAACTTCTGCAGGACTGAGGACATGACTGTTGCTGCAGGGACACGGATCATAAACCAGATGTCAGAGAAATAAATAATATATATTTATTTATATGGTAAGAATTTTGACAATCTGCATGTGCACTTTTTTAATATTTAAAAATGTTTTTTTTTTAAGAAATGGCCGAGCAAAATGCTTTTTTGAGAGATTATGCAGCTTAGAAACATTGTTCTACAAACACAAAAATATCAGACAGGCAATTTTAGAAGTGACTAACCTACAATGGAAACTACAGTCATTTTCATTCTATTTCACAAACACGCACTAAGAACTTTGATGTATGTGGTATTAATTTGACAAGATATTAAATAAATCTCTGATGCAGTGTGTTGTCTATACCTTCTTCTAGTTTGCATGTGTAGACCATTTTAGCTGGAGTGCCATTTGGTCACCTCTGTGAAAAGGTCAGAGCCCTTCATGTGGTTTTCAACCTGGAAACTAAGCTGGCCCTCACTCCTGGCCCCCATGCTGTAAGACTGGGGTGTAATCTGCATCACTACTACTGAATACTAGGAAACGTCTCATATATGCTGTGGGATGCTTCTAGAATTGCCACCTTCCTGAAACAGCAAACCTCCAAAGCAAGTTTAAATTGCGAGGCAGAGACCAGGCTCAACACATGTTGTGTTTGCACTAATGATTCGAGTTAACGGTTATGTATTTGCAAGTGCATAAATATTTGATCTGAGTTTTAGAATCCATTTGCAATAAAGCCATCAAATGTTAATGTCCAAATGGTTTGTTTTTACTGTTTTCTTGGCTCAGTGTGAAGCAGCCAGGTAAAGCACTGTGGAAAACTAAGACATTACGTTATCTAATCCTGGTGTAGGGCTCCATTTCCAAGTGGTTGTGGCTATATGATGGGGCCACAGTTTGACAAGAGTGCTACCCATTATTATTGAACCTTCATTTTAAATCTGTTTGTTACAGAAGGAAAAGACAAACCTCACCAGCACCTAACACAGAGAGCTACAACATTAGCCAAAGCCTATTTTGCATTCTCTTTCAAAATGTGAAAACTTTATGTTTTTCCAGTTAACTTTGCCACATAACCTGTGCAATATTCTGGGGCACATTGCAAAATCAGCATGCATGTGCACTTTTGTTTCAACATCAACAGGTTTTGCAACTAAAGGTCAAAGAGTCATCCATAGCAGGCTGGGTTAAGAGGTCTTCATTACTTCAGTAAAAACACACTTCAAAGTTTGGATTCAGCAACTGTGCAGTAACATAGAACATGTTCAATCTTTGTATCAAAATTCAATCATTATAGAATGATAAAAATATGGTTAAATATTAAAGCTTCACAATCTTCTTGCTCTTAAAAATATGTACATATGCTTTCATTGCTTTTGAACCAATAGAACATTATTATTCTTATTACATTTCTTCTATGCAAGACAAAGACACGTGAGAGGAGAGCAGTGCTGTGATAATGTGAAGCTGTGCTCAGCATTCAGGTGAGAGATGAGGTAAAGATCTGAGTGCAACTGTGAGAGGAACTCATCTATTTACACCTATTTAATCTTTTTTTAAAGAGGATCTGGATGCAGTAAGGTAGTGTGAATTTCTAATTGAGCCAAGCATACTTGGACATAATATCTATATGTCAAGATATTACAAAAGATAACAGATTCACATCCTCAGGTCCTCAGGAACGGATCCAACCTTTAGCTCAGGCTAACATGCCAGGCATCTCAAGGTCAAACACATACTGGAAACGGGCCCTAGGGGATGGGGTGGGGGGTCTATTATGCCTGTTATGGGACACCTCTGGCTGTCCTCTACTGTCCAGCCGCATGTGACTGAGCCAACAGAGACAAAGGCCTCTGTTACCAAATCTAGAGCTCAGATCACATAAACTGTTATTCAATCCTATTGTTTTAAGACTCTGAGCTCCAGCAACATTCGGGACATCTGAACTTCGCTTGAAGGCAGCTCGGTGGTTCTGTGGAGATGCTGGGAGCCTTCTCACAGAAACAGGGCCCCTGATGGGCCCCTGATGGGCCTGAGTCCTTCAATGACCTTCAACCTTAGACGCTGAGCAGTCTCTAACAAGATGGAGGCTCCAGAAACACTCAGAGCTCAGTCATTTCAGGATTAATACACGAACAACCAATTAAACTATGTTGTAAAGTTAAAATGATTTTTAAAAAAACAACAAATAGTTAAAGCAAACGTCACTGATACGTCACTAATAAAAGTGAATGAAAAGCTTTACATCTAAAGCACAAGGGAAGAACAAATAAGTTAATTATCTGGGCCTTTTTCTGTGTGAGCCAACACGATGCTGTCAGAGGGGCATCCATTGCTGCTGCCCCCCTCAGCACGCAGGACAGGGGCATCCATTGCTGCTGCTGCCCTCAGCACGCAGGACAGGGGCATCCATCGCTGCTGCTGCCCTCAGCACGCAGGACAGGGGCATCCATTGCTGCTGCCGCCCTCAGCACGCAGGACAGGGGCATCCATCGCTGCTGCTGCCCTCAGCACGCAGGACAGGGGCATCCATTGCTGCTGCCGCCCTCAGCACGCAGGACAGGGGCATCCATCGCTGCTGCCGCCCTCAGCACGCAGGACAGGGGCATCCATTGCTGCTGCCCCCCTCAGCACGCAGGACAGGGGCCTCCATTGCTGCTGCCGCCCTCAGCACGCAGGACAGGGGCCTCCATTGCTGCTGCCCTCAGCACGCAGGACAGGGGCCTCCATCGCTGCTGCCGCCCTCAGCACGCAGGACAGGGGCCTCCATCGCTGCTGCCGCCCTCAGCACGCAGGACAGGGGCCTCCATCGCTGCTGCCGCCCTCAGCACGCAGGACAGGGGCCTCCATCGCTGCTGCCGCCCTCAGCACGCAGTCACGCAGCAGCGAGGACACAAGTCAGGAGAACAAGACCATAAAAGGAGCAGACACGACAAAAACTCACAGATTAGAAGACGAATCTGAGAACTGAGGCCTGGTGGAGTCTGGAAGAGCGACTGGACGGGCAGCTGAGGTCAGGCTGAACGATCAGCGAGCAGGAAGAGAAGAGGAAGAGGATGGGGGCGGGGCTCTGAAGGGGCGGGGCTCTGAGGTGCGGAGTTCTAAAGGGGCGGGGCTCCAGAGGAGCGGGGCTCTGAGGAGGCGGAGTTCTAAAGGGGCGGGGCTCTAAAGGGGCGGGGCTCAGACTGGATTATTTTAGATAACAACAGCAGGTAACTAAAGGGTTTCATTCGCTCCATAAAATGTAGAACAGAATTGATTAGTTTTTGGAATATGTGATTTATTATTATTTATTGATTTTCTAACTATGCAGGGACTTGACCTACTTTTTTATTAGGCCTTTATGAAGTAGCAAGTATTGCACCAGGATATGTGTGGGACATTATAAATTAATTGTAACTGTCTTCGTGGCGTACGTGAGTGTTCAGCCTCCATAGACCCCCCTTTCAAGGTGCTAGTCTTTACCAGTCTACACATAATCATTTTGCCCATTGTATCTGCAAAGTCAGTTGATCTGATTTGGATGCATAAAGAGCTACGATCTGGGGTCATTTGCTGATGACAACATAATGTGCCAAAAATGAGGTCAACTGACGTCCGGAAAATACTGACCAAGTAGTTCCATCCAAAAAGGAAAACAACATCTCACTATGCAGATTACAATGTGAGGATTCCTTGAGCATAAATTGTAAAACACTTGAATAGGCCACCAGAAAATCAGGAGCTGATATCCTGAGATAATGTTTGGAATGTGCTGGAAAGGGCTTAGCGTGATAATGTTAGGCTCAACAGAAACACAGGGAGCAAGAATATGGACAGAAAGAGTCTCTCCTAACCTGAAAAACATCATGTAGAAAAACTTCTGAAAAATGAAAATAAAAATGGAAAATCCTTGTGTGACATTGCACAGGCTTATGAAAACAACATCAGAGTGAATGCATCCTGTACTCAAAGATAAAAATCATTCACACCATATTAAAAGGTTTGTGACCTTTTTTTAATAGTGTTTTTCTTTTGATGATCATTATCATTTCAGACATTCCCATTATCAGAATGGCTGAAATGAAAGATGTCATGATGTTACGGTAGTTGAACAGAATCAAGTCAGAGAAAATCTAGCTTCTAAAGTTAAATAAACCCAAATTTATCCACAGCAACCAGAGAGACTGAGACTAGTTCAGGTTTTTGCTGATTTTGTTAAGTAATCATTGGAGCTCCAAAGCTTTCAAAGCTATTCTATTATGAGATTTTCACATCCTCATTTTGAATTGTGCTTCATATCTCATTGAATAAATGCTGAATATATGATTTAGGTTTTTGTTTGTACATTTTTTTCTGACCCTAAACAAGAAAGAGCTTGGCCATACAATTATTTAGTTTAAAAAAAGCCAACATGAACAGGGTTTTTTGGGGTGTTTGTGGCATAGTGGGTAGAATAGTTCCAGCTGTCCCCTGACACAAGTCAATGTGCCCCTGGGCAAGGCACTTAACTCCAAGTTGCCTACCAGTGCATCTATCAGTGGTAGCTGTGGCTTCAGTGTAAAGTTCTTTGAGTGGTCAAATCCTTTAGAAAAGAGCTAAGTAGGTAAAGTCAATTTTAATGACGCATGACATGTCAGTTTATCAGTGGTTTTTCAAGTCAAATAATGGAATACCTCCAAAGCGTTACAGAGCAACTGCCTAAACAAAGCAGTCGGTTTGAGCCTTATCTCAATGGAGCTGGACTTTGACATGCAGTCAAAGCAGACTTTAGAACCTGTCTGTCTAAATGTGCTACACCTCGTGAGGGTTGTTTGTGGGTCGCATCATGTGAAAACTGGTCTTTTGCGTGTAGGTTTAATATTGTCTGTACACAAAAGAAACTGTTGTGTCACAAGTCAAACACAGTTTGACTCCATGTATTTTAATCAATAGGTTCAGTCTGAGTTAGTACTTTTAAATACCTACCTGCTAAGTCTTAGACAATAAATAATAGATTGAATAAATAAGGGCAGTGCTGGTATTATTGAACAGCAATATTCTACACATGTGTGGAACAACAACAACTTCTGAACAACATACAACACTTAATTAATAAAAAGTATTTAACCTTTCAACCAAAACATTTATATCAAGAACCCAATTAGCTGGTGCTCAGCGGACAGCAGAGGACAATTTTCAACAGTTCCAGCAGTCAACATGGAAACTTATCATAGACCACTAGTTTTACATTTTCTAATTTCAACACACATGTGTGGGAGCAAAGCTCATGATTCACATTAGAAATAGAAATTGCTGTTTTTACTGTAAACAGAAATACATTTTTCTGTGGGTACATGTATTTACTCTTAGCTCTGTGCAAGGTCAGTTTGGTAAGTCTAAACAGGCCTTAACACATAGCCTCAGAACTTCTTCCTGATACATGTGGATCTGGGTCTGGCCAGAGCTAAATTAGTTGTAAATTTAACCATTTAGACATTGCTTTATGTATCTGCTTTAATGGCTTTTTAAACAGCTAAACCCAATATTTATCTAAAGAATTGTGGATTGAATATTGTTACGGTTGCCAGTTGTTAAACTGACTCCGTCCTTAATAATTTTCATTAAACAGGTTATTTGTACAATATGGAATAGACAAGAATACATTTCTAGAATATAAACTAATTAAACCTCTAATAAAAAATACATTTTCATAAAAAACAGTATGGAAACACTTAGTTTGTCTCTCGATTAACACACTTTACCACTGATGAACATAGAAGTACCTACCCACAAAATATGAGCATTTTAATATACATAAGGATGCATTACGTCATCTCGAATTATAATTTATTTAAATAAGGAAAATGTATTTCACATGCTATCACGTTATCTTGTAATGTGACATGGCATGGTAGAAGGACCCAGAGACTCACCAACACAGCTCAGATAAATTCAATTAGGATTTAATGAGAAATCCAAAAAGCAAAAATACAGGAGCTAAGCAAGACTTGTGGTCAGTGAGCTGAAAATAGGTTTGTTACTGTGAATGTCGAACAGGTTCAGGGATCAGGCGTGTTCAAAGTCCAAAAATCGGACTCAAGATCAAAGTCCGGGTAATCAGAATTAGCTAAATGTCCAGAGGGCAAGGCAAGACTGAAAAATCAGTGGAACAGAAACGCCAGACATCTTCTCACTAGGGCTTTTCAATGATCTGGCGGCTAAACTGGGGAAACTGGCTGGGTGATATATGCGACAGGTGAAAACTATCAGCACTGATAGGTGGGTATGGTTGAATCAGACTGGATGCAAAATGAATGATAAACAGCCCAGTCTAGCTGCCAGGATCATGACATATCCATGATATTTTTGTACATTGATAGGACTGGATTTTAGAGCAGGGGTAACATTTACTGGATTAGTTTGTTTTGATTGTTTGTTTGCTTGCTTTGTTGATCATCAACTTACAGTCTTGGGAGTCCTGGTTTTATTACTTTCAGTGCCATGATGAACATTGACTTCTCACAGCTTAACAATGAGGCCATCTGACAGGATTCTCTTTAGCATCCCCAAAAATCCAAAGGACTCCAAAAATCTGAACTACTAATTCTCTGAACAAAGGGAACTCCAGAATGGAGTGTCCAACCCCCCTAAAGGAGCCTGGTTTCAGAGTCTGACTACTTCTAGCTTCAATATCTAAGCCTCACAGCATAGGTTCCCAACAGACAGGTGATGTTTCAGGTCCAGAAAGCCAACTTCTGTAGTCAAGGATCAGCTTGCCAAGGGACCCGCCTTCACTTACTGCCCATCCCACATTGCAACTGACCCGTCTGGACCTCCCATGATTGGTATACCCATAGGAAGGGGACCTTTGCCCAGCCAGGCTCCAGTGGTCAAGACCTGACTACCAGGGATTTACTAGCAAGAATCAGTTCAAGAATCAGTTTATTTATATAGCGCCAATTTACAACAGGTGTCGTCTCAAGGCACTTTACAAAAAATCAATTAAAATCAAGGATACATTCTAACAAATCAATTTGAAAAAGTTTCCAATCTAAGGAACCCCAGCAGATTCATGGAGTCATTGACTTGCAGCATTCACTCCTCTGGAATCAGCAGACAGAAACAATGG
>JAVLVB010000654.1:149448-160464 GCA_032876305.1 Orestias chungarensis
GACAACATGCGACTAAACATGTCGTCACCGGTCCGATCAGGCAGGGGACCAGAGAAAACTACACAGTCCGACATTGTTTTTGCAAACTCACACACCGAAGCAACACTAATTTTAGTGACCTCCGATTGGCGTAACCGGGTGTCATTACCGCCAGCGTGAATAACAATTTTACTGTATTTACGATTATCCTTAGCCAGCACAACCCCACAACCATGCCTGGCTCAAGAGGGGAACATAGTCTAAGCAAGGGAACACTGCATCCTTAGTTGTTGCTCCTCATGAGGGGTGTTTGGGCTGCACTTTGTCTGATTCCTTACCTGTGACGTGTATTTCATGTGCTGGTGGTCAGAAGACCTAGTAGTGCTGATTAATTGGCTTCCTGTGTGGCTACAAAGTAGCACAATGTACAACCATAATTGTGTGAAAGTCTGTATAAGTGGATGAACAACTGACTAGAGAAAGTTTTGGAGTCCTCTGAATAGATAAAGCACTGTGCACATTTAATATCTTTATCTTATCTGGAAATGTACCATATGGTGGGTGTTAATACTAGTAACAGTAAATAATTAAATCAGTATGGTAGGTCCTTTTGAATATAAATAAACTATAATGAAAAGCTAACACAGAAGAAAACCAGAATGCAAACACCCAAGAACATTAACCTTTTCTAACCTCCCTTAACGGCAAATACTAGAAACCTTCATGGAAATCGTGCAAACAACCGTGAACCCGTGCAAACAAAACAACCCTAAACCGGGTTGTGCCATGCTGTGGGTGACTATCAGTCTGTCCTCAGGTTTCCACCCCAAGTCTGATGGTCAAACTTAGAGGGCTAACCAAGACACTGAGGCCTACTTAAGGATAATTTGTGACTCTGATCCTTCCAAATGGTCGGACAATTTACCTGGGTGGAGTATGCTATGAACTCTCTGACCTCTAGCACCACTGGTCTGTCCCCATTTTACATTGTTTACGGTTTCAAGCCACCATTGTTCACTGCTCCTGATTGAGAAGCCCTGATTCCTTCTGCACAAGGAGTTCGGAGAAAAGTCAGGGGAGCCATTCTTAGGTCATCAGAGGTGCAGATGAGATCTGCTAATTGTCGGAGGATCCCTGCCCCAGACTACCAGGTCGGTCAGAAGGTCTGGCTCTCCACTAAGGACCTCCCTCTACTGATAACCGTGAGTTGTCACCTCCTTTCATTAACCCGTTCCCCTTTGTTAAGATCGAGAATCCAGTGGCTGTCCGCGTGCAAATACCTCCTACCATGAAGATTCACCCATCGTTCCATGTGTCCCAAGCCATACGTCGTGCCCAGTCTTGATTCCACCTGTATCTCTGCTAATATGATCAGTCTGTTTTCCCCAGTGTAACGCAACATTATTGAAATTAATTTGTGAGTAGATATCCAGTGTTCCTTCATTGCCTGCCTGTCTGATCTCGACCTTGTTTCAGCCTAATTGTTTCCTCGTCTCTGCCTAGCCCCTGTTGGATTTCTCTATGATTTCTGCTTTTGGGACGCGGACCTCGTTTGTGGTCGGACTATCCTCTTCTGCCTTATCCTCTGGATGTTCTGCTTGAATCTATTCCCTCCGACCCTGTTTCTGGAACTTGACTACCAAGCTCTGCCAATCGCAACTAAAGCCACGCCCCCACATAGCCAGCGTGCCCTGGTTCCATTCGAAGGGAGTTAAGCTGCCAGCGACGTCATCGCTAATCCTAGCTCTGACCTGAGACAGAGGAGCTAAGATTCAGTTTTGCTAAACACCTGTGGATTCCGAGAAGGTTGGTGGCTAATTTCTGTTTTGATCTGTCCCCATTACGATCAAACCCAACCACTAACATGTTCCCTCCCTCTCAGTGGTTCCTGGTCATACTGCCGATTGAGATCCTGTTATTGCTGGTGACATATTTCACTAAATCTGTTCAACGCTCATTGTTGTGTTTGGGCTGAATTTTGGGTCCTCTGCCATGAACATTACAGATACAGTAGTCTGAAAACGTTAAAAATATATTTCTTAGTGGGTTTGTCGCTCTCTAAAAAAAAGGTTTAGTATTTTTGCTGAAAGAGCAAGTCATCCAAAAGCATCATTAGCACATCAACAGATTTTGTATATTACTTGTTTAAAAATCATTAGAAAAAGGGAAATTGTGATGAGTTAGGGTAAGTTAGGGTCATTTGTTCACACACAAGCATTGGTGAGTGAAGACTCAGCTGAGTGCAATTTAACAAACACGTGAACAGCCACGTCTAATTGTAAACACAGCATAAAATAAGGGGTTAGAGCTGAAGTTTTAGCCCTTCTCGGTTGAAGACATTCTCAGGTAAAGATTTGCTTGTCTTCTTGGGCAAGGCCAGTGAAAAGGGCAATCTTGTCCCACTGCCATATTGCTGCAGCTCCAGCCTTACCAGCTTTTTTTTAGAATGTGCCTCAATTCCATTATTTTTTTCATGCAGAAGGTTTTGCGTAAGAAAACGGCACCAAAACCTTAACCCCTGCTTTCTCAAAGAAACCTCCCTCTATGACACACCCTTGTCTGTGGGGCTGTGGAACTGCCATTCCACACAAAACCAATCTGACTTCATAACTGCGTATTCCAAACAGTTGTCACTTGACATCCTGGCTCTCACTGAGATCTGGATTAAACGTAAAAACAGTGCTACCCCAGCTGCACTTACAATCAACCACACATTCTTCCACACCTCTACCACATCTGGGCAAGGTGGTGGAAGAAGGTTTCTAATTTCCAACAAATGGAAATGCAACCAAAAACGCCTAATGTTAAATGAAACACTTTTGAATACCATGTCATCTTAGTTACTGCACCAGTCAAAATCTGCATGACTGTCATATATTGCCCACCTGGAAAACTTGGTGATTTTCTAGAGGAAATTGGTATCCTGCTCTCCAACATTTATGAATTTGATTGTCCCACAATGCTTATAGGTTATATGAATATCCACCTTGACTGCTCTCTGATTTTGTAACATTAATGAACTCTTTTGACCTACATCTGGTCAGCAGTCCTCCTACTCACAAAGCCTGCAAAGCTCTTGATCTCTTTTTCGCAAGAAAATGTGCTACAGAGGCCCTTTCTGTCACACCTCCACACTTTTCTCATCACTATTTCATTCAACTCAGTGCAAATCTCCCCAAACCTCCGCTGCTTCCACTTCCATATGTGGTGGGATGGTGTTTCACCCTCCCCACTCTGCACACCAGGTGCAGCAAGAAGCGCACTGTTGATAGGTGGGCGTGGCAGATCACTATATAGCTGAGCAGGCCGCTGCAAGGTGCGTGTGTCTTTGTTTCTCCTGTTACATGTCAGCTGAGGGGTGGCTTGTATGTTTGATCGGCTCACTTGAGATCCGTTGCTCTGCTGGCGTTGGCAGGTGCAGCTGGAGGTTGTTGCGGCGTGTGGCTTCCATCTATTCCTGCAGATCTGCTCCCTCCCTGGATAGGCTGAGTTTCCACTCCTGGGCACAAGATTGTTTGGAGTTGCAGTGCTTTGGACGCTGTGCTGTCTTTTCTTTGCCGGTGTTTGTTTGGGTCGCTCACGATTAAGCCTGTTGCTGCTTGGACCAGCTGAGTGGGGGTGGCATGACTCCTCTCGCCCTGTTGAAAGTCGTTTGAAATGGGAAAATGATCATTTGTTCCACCATTTGGAGTGTTTGTGTTTTCATTAACAGTTTGTTTGTGTTATTATTGAACTTACTAATTTCTTTGTTTTTTTGTTTTGGTTTACTAATTAGTTGTCTTTTTCTTTGCATGTTTTGTTTGTTTATGTATTTTTGGAATAATTTAATTTTTCCTTCTTTCATTTGTTTTCCTTCAACAGACCGAGTAGTAGGAAAGAAGCCAGGTTTTTAAAAGAGAAATGTTTTAAAGGAAGTGTAAAGAAAATATTATACACTATTCTGTGTTCTGGTGCATCTTGTTAAAAAAAAAAAAAGATCTCCCTCCACCCTGCAGGTCTCACATGGTTTCATTCCACAGAAACCTCTGCAAACTTTACTCGCTACTCATTTTATCTTGCGTCCGCACTTCCAGACTCCAGCACATTTTTCTTACTTGAGATCAATGAGGCCATGGAGTCCCTTTTCTCCACATTGAGCTCCTGCTTGGATAGTCTTTGTCCACGAGGCACTAAACCTGCCCGAGCATCTCACTTCCAGATCACTCAGATCCTTGCAACCTTAGAGCAGCAGAGAGCAAATGGCTCAAATCGAAAAACGTACAACATTTCAGGCTTTTAAAGAATTCGGACCACCCAGACGAAATTTACACATCAAACAAACACATCAAAAAAGTGGAGATAAACATACTGTGGCAGTTTTTTTGTGTTATGTTATGTTGTGTTCTCCAAATGTTGAATTGTTGTATTGATTCCATATTGGCAGCCAATTTTGTACTGTATATGTCCTGGAAAGAGTTGCTATAATAGGATGTCTTTAATTGTAACTGTACAGTTTGTAAAATTCATGCCTGATGTTGGTCTCTAGGAACAGGAAATCTTACCCATCATCAAAACAGTTGCCCCCCAGAGATATTTGTTAGAAGCCGCCACTGCTTCTCACATTTTGCCACATTTTCCCACTGGACCCTTTCACTACAAAACTATTCCAGTCCATTGCTCCCACGGTTAGGTTGGAAACTGCAGAACAGTTTGAAAAAAAAGAATATTAGCATATAAACATCCACAGAGGACAAACAATCTTTTTTCAAATTTAAAGTAAAAAAAAGGTTCAAGGTATTACCTTTGGAGTGAGTTCATACACATGAATAAAATAAAGAGTCCATTATATTGATAAGATATAAGGGTCATCATAAATGTGGATATACATATCCCCAACAATCACCAGCCTGGACAGCTTTAACAAGGCTGATAGAGACTCACTAAAATCCTATAAGAAAGTTCCATTTGGACGTGGTGGATAGTAAACCATTGCACAGAAAATTTAGCCATTTTATCTGATTTTAATAATTGCAAATAATACAAAACATCCAATATTAGATGTACTTTTAAAAATGTTTGTCTTTTTTGTCAAAACTAATCTGAAATAGACTTTGAAATGGATAATTAAACTAAACGTTCATGACCAAAAACACTCTAAAACCCAGATAACAGCCGTTTAAGCAGACAAATTCGCTCATAATATGATCCAGCAGACATTAAACCTGATATGCATCTATTTATATCAGCAAACAGACATTCTTTAAATAATATACAACTAGTTAGTAGTCAGAATGAGGCTCAGTCCTAACAGATTTGCTTGGATCATACGGCTTGCATTGAATCCATAGCTTCCGCCCATTATCACAGAAAGGTAAAATTATAGTGATCAACGCCATAAATGACAACAAGAGTAAATAATGGCTCCTAGAAACCTTTTCATGTCTCGCATTGCAGATGTTTTATTCAATCAGTCAGCAACGAGAGTGTGATCTCCCAGGCAGTGGAATATAGAAATGGACTCCATTTCCCATGACCCCTTAGCCCTCATACCATCAGCAGACTAAGTGGCATGCACTAAACTGTAACCTTCTGTACTAAAAAATATGACACTGACTGCTGCTGGTGACCAAACTCCATGCTTATTTAGAGTAAATGGACTCTAATGGCAGAAATAGTCCATCCGCAGAATTTGTTCAACCCACAGCTGGAACATCTCATATTTCTCTGCTACATCATGCACAAAAACATAAATTGGCTAAGTTTTAGCTCAGTCTCGAAACATGTCTGCTCTGGGTTATTTCACCTCCTGCCCAAAGGTTCCAAGTTATGCTAATTTAATAAAGGTTTGATTTTATTGGAAGATCATCAGCACTTTGCACATCTACCTCCAAAATAAAACAGGATTTTCTTTAACTATTCATACCTCTAGATTTTTTCACATTTTGTCACACAACTACAAACAGAAACTTTTTGGGGGGGTTTTATGTGAACAAAAAAATGCAGCAGAACAGAATTCATCTACTTGATAAACAGATATCACATAAAGCCCTGAAATCCTTTGTTAATATGTAATTACAATTTACTACATTGAACTTGAAAAGCACAATTAAGACCTAAGAAAAGCTTTCAACTAATTTGGATCTAGGATCTTTTTTTGAACTGTTCCCTTTATTTTATGTCATAAGTTACCTGCTCATTGCTGATATGAGTAAATACAAATTTAATACATCACTGTTCAAGTGAAGACTTTATATAATTTAAAAAAAAGAGGGGTTTTTATTTAGAGTATAATGATCTTCCATGGACATCAGCATTCATAAAATTATATTATCATCATTCCATATGAAGAACAGGAAATAGACATGGAATTAGATAAAAATGTCATTATTAAATTAGGGAAGGGAAAATTCTGACTAAAAATCTAAAGCAAAGAAAAATTTACCAAAATCATTCATTAAAAAATAAAATTCTCAGAACACTTAGTTCAACTTAAAAAGTTGGTAATAAATCAAGGAGATTTTTGGCAAACCAGTTAAAAACAAACAAAACAAAAAAACAACTATGTTTGCTGTTTTAATACATATGATCCTGAGATAATAAATAACACTTTCAGGGACTTCCAAAACGTATAACTGCAAGAGATAAACTCATCAGATAACAAAATCTATCAGTTTCTTACTAGGGAAACACTTAACAGGTTTTTAAGCAACGATCCTGGATTTACCATGGAGGAGACGGTCAAATGTATGCCCAGTAAAAAGATTCCAGGTCTATCAAGTTCTAGGAATAGTCTGGCACCCACATTTCACAGATTTGAGGATAAGAGAGGAAAAGGGCAAACCTCTTCCAGATATGAATTTTCCCAACATAGGTTTCCTGGTTTCCATGTATTTTCCTACTGCTGACATTAATTGTAAGACTAATATTACAATAATCTTTACAAAAAGGTTCAATAATCTTTTTTCCCCTCATAATATATCCTGAACTAACTGTTTTTAAGTAAGGGAATCATCCAAAAAAGTACATAGATCTGATACCTGCACACACTGGACAGCCAATCTACTCTATTTTTCCGAGGTTCTGGTGACACATATGTGAAACCTTAAGTGTCTGAATTTAATATTGCCCTTCAGTTTAATGTTGGGAAATTTTGCAAATATTAGTATGTAGATTAATAAATAGTCTAGTGTCTTTTGTGTTCTTGACCCAAGATTGGTGTGCGCTGGGCATCACTTTCTAGGGAGGGGTTGGGTGGATGAACTGAGCTCCATAGGGCTGGGACGTGCTGCCACCATGGATTCTGGGATGAATAGGAAATAACTTTCCAGCCTTCAGGCACTCTTGGGGAATCCAGATGCATCAGTTTAGATGGAGCCAGTGTAGGTGGCTCAGGCATCTTATTAGAAGGGTTTCTGGAATTGTTCTAGGCTCATCCCATCAAGAAGCTACCAATAGAAACATCAAGGAAAGCTGGTGGGACTATGATTATCAGTTGACTGTTATAGCAATAGTCTCAAGCTGCTCCAAGTGATTTTGAGAGAGGAAGGTCTGGAGCCCTCTGCTTACGCTGCCAGCCCTTCAAATGGGGGATGCGGTGAGGGGAGGTGTCCTGTGGGTGTCTGAGTTCTAGGCTGATTTTGCTCTGATGTACTTGTCCTCATGTGGCTTCCATGTTCTAGGATATGTCTGCATCATGTCTGAGGCATGGGTCTGTAGAAACCCAAATACATATGGAGAATACATGCACAAATGTTTTGTTATTGTACGTATTTCTTTGACAGTAAACTGAACAGGTATGAATACAAATTTTCCAGTGGAACAGTCAACTTTTCTCCAGCTGCGACTGGTAAAGTGGGCAGGACACTATTGAGATGGTCTCCTGCCAACGGCCAAAACCAAATATATTAAAGATCAATCTAAAAAGAGCTAATCCTGAAAATCTCATAAAGATCAAAACAACTCAGATGAAACCAAAATGTACAACTATTAAGTGTGGCTGATTGAACATCAGATCTCTATCCTCAAAGTCTATATCAGTTAATGACTTACTTCTTGATAATCAAATTGATTTGCTTTGTCTCACAGAAACCTGGCTGCAGCAAGTGGATTATGTTAGTATCAACCAATCAACTCCCTTTAATTATTTAATTGTCACATTCCTCAAAGTACTGGGAGAGGTGGAGTAGAAAGCATTTTTCAATCAGATTAATTAATTAATCCCAAGCTAACTAATAGTTATAGTTGTTTTGAACATTTAACCCTTAGCCTTCCTCATCCAACCACTAAAATAATTAAACCACTTGTGTTTGTTATTTTGTATCGTCCTCCAGGTCCTTACTCTGAATTTATAGATCAGATCTCAGATTTTTTTATGTGAATTAGTGTTAAACAATTACAAAGTCATTATAGACACCGAAATGTAGCCTTTACTGCCATTGTAGACTAAACTGGCTTCACTCAAAAAATCCAGACGCCTACCCACTCTCTTGGTCATACTTTAGACCTTGTGCTGACCTCTGGCATTGAGTGTGAAAAACTTCCGGTAAACACTCATAACCCTCTCATTTCAAACAATTTTTTTTAAATTAATCTTTTATTTGGAAAGCAAAGTTACAAATAATTTGTACAATCCACCCTCCACCACATTAGGAGTGTGAGAAGGAATAACATAAGCCAATTCAGGGTTTTTATATAGTAACCAAACATACATAACAGAAGAGTGAGTGGGGGGTTAGGGGTGGGTCTGGTCTTATTTTCCCTTATGTTAGTGTAAAAAACAAATTCAAGAGCATGAATTTGTCATAAAACTGTACCAGGGTACCATACACAGCACAACCGTAATTGCATATGATAGACATATTTAGTCCACAGAAATGACTGATTTTACATAGTTTATCCATTTAGACCAGATCCTGAAGAAGGATTCCCTTCGATCTTGAACTGTAAACGATAACTTCTCCAGAATCCAAATATCCTGTGCAATATTGACCCGGTCATCAACTGTAGGTGCTTCAGGCTTTTAACCATTTTCTCGTGATTGTCTTTTTGCTTGCTGCCAGGAGCACTAACAGCAGTTTTTTTTGTCATCCAGTGTCCAGTTAACAAATTAAATGTTTCCTAAGTATAGGGATTCACATTTACATGGGATTCTTTCAGTAAAGATGTTATGTAGGTGGGAACACATTTGTTCACAAAAAACTTTAATCACCGGACAACCCCAAAAGATGTGATGATGGTTTACACCCATTTGTTCCACCGAGTCTCCAACATGTGTCTCCGCTGCCTCGATGTTTCTTCTGAACTGGAGTTACAAAATATCAAACAGTGTTTTTCCAACAGAACAGCCTCCATGTATTGGAGCTCGAGATCATCCAGTAAAATTTGTTAATCTGTTTCCAGACCTCAGTTGAGATAGATAAATGTCCTTCTTTTACCCACTTGTGTCTTATGTAGTTTGTATCACCTTGTTTAGACAATAGAATACCATTGTATAGTATGGAAACAAGTTTCTTGCATGAACCAGACTTCAACAAGGACAGAAACACAATAAAAAGACCTGATTCGGCAGTTTCCCAATTGTCACATATATTTTGATTGAAATAGGCCCTAACATGTAGATATCTAAAGAAGTCATCCCTTTCCAACCCGTTAGATCTAGATTGTAAGTCTTTTTCCATTAATACTGATATTAAAGGTATTCCTTCTGTCATGTTGGGTTTTAGATTTCTGACCCACAAAGGCAGAGACACTCAGAAGGTATGTTTATGATGTTTATTGTAGAGGATAAAGGACACGGATAGGGGTTGGGTCCAGCGGTGAGTCGGAGGTGACGGTCGTGGGGAAGGAGTGCGAGCGGCACTGAGTGGCGGAAGTGAGCGGGAGGCTTGACGTGGGCTACCGGGAGACCTCTGAGAGTGAGGACAGGTTTGATGAGTAACAGGATACCAGAAGTGCAGGAAGAGAACGGTCTTACTTGAATGATGGTGGTTGTGTCGCCAGGGGAATGCCTGGACGTAACCCTCCCAATCGACGAGATATTGAAACCCACGACCACGTCGACGAGAGGCCACGATCCTCCGAACGTCGTATGCCGGATGCCCATCAATCATACGGGTGGGCGGAGGGGCGTCGGCCGGAGGGCACAAAGGGCTAGTCAGTACCGGTTTTATCTGTGAAACGTGGAAGGTTGGATGGATGCGAAGGGTGGATGGCAGTTGTAGACGGACGGAGGATGGGTTGATGACTGACTGTATGGTATAGGGACCAATGAAGCGAGGAGCGAGTTTCCGGGAAACAGATTTTAGGGGGATGTCCCGGGACGACAGCCACACCTGCTGACCGGGGGTATACGTGGGAGCAGGGATGCGTCTCCGGTCAGCATATTTCTTATTCTGATCCGCCGTGCGTTGGAGGGCCCTCACGGTGTCCCTCCAGATGGTCTGCATACGACGGACCTGGGTGCGGACTGACGTTACCGGAATCTCCTGTTCATCGGCCGGGAAGAGGGGAGGCTGGTACCCCAGGGAGATCTCGAACGGGGATAATCCAGTTGTGGCGGAGACGTGGGCGTTGTGAGCATACTCCACCCAGGCTAGGTGTTGGTTCCAGTCGGTCTGGTGGGACGAGGTGAGACAGCGGAGAGCGGCTTCGATCTCCTGGTTGAGTCGCTCTGTCTGACCGTTGGACTGAGGATGGTAACCAGATGTTAGACTTGCCCTGGCCCCCAGTGCCGTGCAGAAATGTTTCCACACCTGGGAAGCAAACTGGGGACCACGGTCAGACAGGATATCACAAGGAATGCCGTGTAGCCTGAACACGTGCCTTACCAGGAGTCGAGCCGTCTGTAGTGCAGTGGGGAGTTTGCGAAGGGACACCAGGTGACAAGACTTGGAGAAGCGGTCGACTATGGTCAAGATGGTGGTCATCCCCTGAGAAGGTGGAAGACCGGTGACGAAGTCGACCGCTATGTGTGACCAGGGCCGTTTGGGAATGGGTAGTGGTTGTAGCAGTCCAGAGGTGGGTCTATTGCTGGACTTGTTCCTGGAGCAGACGGAACAA
>JAVLVB010000654.1:167471-184511 GCA_032876305.1 Orestias chungarensis
CTATAGGCTTAGACTGCTGGAGGACAATCTGACCACTTCTCTCTCTGCTACTTTCTTCCTTTGTCCAATCTACTTAGTTACCGTTATTTCAACCTCGTTAACCTTTTGTTTTCTCTGTCGCTACATGCATGCTCAGTATGAGGGATTGCTGTAAAGTCAATGACAACACAAGCCATTGTTTCTGTCTGCTGATTCCAGAGGAGTGAATGCTGCAAGTCAATGACTCCATGAATCTCCTGGGGTTCCTTAGATTGGAAACTTTCTCAAACAGATTTGTTCATGATGCATCTTTGATTTTAATTTATTTTCAGTGAAGTGCCTTGAGACGACACCTGTTGTAAATTGGCGCTATATAAATAAACTGATTATCATACTTATAAATATATAAGCTGCTAAAAAATAATGCAGTACAAGAGAATTAGGGTTCAGTCTTTCACAGAAGAGCAAGCGAAAAATTAAAAAGAGGACACCGCATGCTTCATGTGAGAGTAGCGTCAACCAAAAAATATATTGTTTATTAGGACAAGAATGTCATGACAATGTTATGCCTAAACATTTTTAATATGATAAGACGTTATCCCAGTAAGCTCACTGTTGATGGGGAGGGCTTTAGGGACCTGATGTACTTTTCTCAACTGAGTTAACATTTCTTTGAGCAACCAAAACCCCTTCAGAGACGCTACAACAAGAGGCTAGCAGAGGTTGAAGTATTTTACATCTTATAAAATCATCTCTCTAAGCAGTATACACATGTTTTATATATAATGGGATTATTTAGTCATTCAACGATTCGCGTATTTCTTGTACTGCTCCACAGGTAGATCACAGCATTAGGAAGCTCATTACCGCCATTTATTGACTGTAGATATAACAGATTGTGTTAAAAATAGAAGCTTACGGTGAAACATGATTCTAAAGCACCTAATCAATGAATACATTAGTTATGAACTATTTTAATGATCGATTTTAATCAATTAAATTGATTAGTTGTTTAGGCTCTAAATAGGATCAATCAACAACTTCCAAAACAAGTACGAAATTTATTAAACAGTTGATATCTTGATATTGGTAATCAACCAGTGCCTAAAAACAAAAAGGCATTGAAAGGGAGCAGCTCAACTAGGAGCCACCATCATGTGCTGAACTCACCTCTCCCAGCATGTCGCTGTAAAAAATCTTGAAGACCTCGTAGAAGCCAAACTTGCACAGGCCTTGCATGGAGTAGCCAATAAAGGTAGGTGCCCAACCCTTTGCTAGACCTCTCATGCCATCCTCCCTTACGGTCAATGAAAAACCGTTGCCAATGCTCTTGTATTTATCTGGATTCACCTAAGAAGAAAAATGTTTACAGTGATCATGCAAGACAAAATATGTCCACCACTCTCCAACTGGTAAGTTTAAAGCTAAACCTAGATTTAGAGCTAACAATAGTAAAAAAATAAATAAAAATCTTGTCCTGAACTAAGACTATTCAATTTGGCATACATCAATAGAAATCTACCCAATTCAAAATGAATGGGATTACACTTTGTACACAAGTTTTCAACCTCTGTAAAGATTGGACTTCCTTTCTGAAATTATTGACATCTCTTGTACTTTAAAGTTTTCTTCATATCTGGCTTACATTACAGAACACCTGGGGAAGTCGTTCACGCCCCAATGGTTAGCTTTTGCTTCCATACACACCTGCAAACGGCACTTGACAAGGTCGAGGGGCACCACTGCAGTGTGTGTGAGGCCGCAGCTCAGGATGCCACCAAAGCCGCACAGTGCATAGTACTTGGAGGAGCCAAACTCGCAGCTGACACCCTCTGTGATACAAGGTAGGGGACACGACACATGCAGCATGCAAGGTCACGTGCAGTACAGGAACAATCACAAAATGCAGAGGTTTATGGCAAAAGAGTCACAGCAGCTGGACAACTGAATCTGATAATCGCCTTGCATGTCAGCATTTTCACTGTTTGTACAGGTTCAGTGGAGGGACTCTTCAGACATCAACTCTGCCACCAACATGCAATATGTATTAGGGTCACTCAAAAGAAGATTTAAAAAAATTAAATCAAATGATGTAGCACAGTGGCATTTTGAAATTCAACTTCACTGCTGATGAATAAATTTGATTCATTCTTTGTTTTTCAACTTAAGTAACATTTTCCTTCAAGGCAAAGTGATCATGTCCTTCAGAGGACCAATGTCTACTTTTACGCAGAGACAAAACTAAAGTTGTGAGAGAGCATTATTTCAGTAATTTATTTACAAAAAGTCCACACAGTGATAATTTTAAAAGTTTATTTCCATTAATCCGTTTTTGGTCCATCCCAGCCCATCTGTACAGAGGAACGTTCTACTGGACCATTAACAGGAAGACCCCTATAAGATTTACATGGAATGGGCAGCAAATGGAGTCAAGAGCAGAATGAAACAAACCAAATGTGTTCAGGACATAGAACTGTCTTCTTTGCATTTACCAACTCCACAACCAACATCAGAACGGTATTCCCTCGACTAAGAAGAAAGAGTGTTTGACTGCTGCTGTGCAACCCAAAAAACATCTCAGATTTTTACATTCAGTGGAGATTTCTGGTGCCGTGTCACCTGACTCGTAATCAGTAAGATAAATATACCACTGTGTGGAACACGTTTAAATTACTGGATTTAGCCTTTAACAATAGCGTATATTGAAAAACACCTGTATGACGTACAGTTAAAAGTCAATATCAAGTGTTTTTACCTTGAGAAAAAGCAGTGTGCCCTCCTATAATACGTTTTAACTTCTTACTGTATCTGGACACTGCGTACATTTGTAATTACCTCTACTTACAAGTTGCTTGCTGAAGATTACCTGGAAATTCCTACAAGGATCTGCTCCACTGACCCCTACCGTGCAACACAGAGGGTTGAGTGGAATCATGCGGTGATAGTCACAGCAACAAAATGTGATTATCAAAATTAAAAGACAAGAGCCTTCACCATGCAGATTGGTGGTCATTAACATAAACAAAAAGGACTGGCGGGGTAGACGTTTCATTGAAAATAAGGAGGCAGCGAGCCACGGCAACAGACCTGCATTCTGCATTTGACCAGGTCGAGTGGAACAACAGCTGTGTGTGTGGTGCCACAGCTCAGAATCCCACCAAAACCACACAGGACTAAATACTTCTGAGAGCCGAACTCACAACTGTCTCCCTCTGAAGAAACAAAGGTGAGGTATTACAAACCGAGCCTGTGTTGCTCAGAAAGGGGAACCATGTAGCATTTAACACTCAATCAAGGGTCTGGGAAACACTCCTGCGGGTCAACATGAATTTTCAGCCACTTAACCATTTTCATCTGCTACAGTACTTGAATCTTAAGATGGGAAATAAAACATGTCAGCAAAATATTACCACATGTGATGAATTTGAAGTGAAATTTACTACACTGACAACAGCAAAGGTCAAATGGACTTGGTCACTTTTTCGTTATAACTTACGTTTAAGTTTCCTCTCAGATAAAAATGTATTAAAGCAAAATTGTCCACCATTAAATAAAGATTTTACTACCAAAAGGCCATTGGTCGTTTGTCCTTCCTTGTCCTCCACAGGCAGTCTGGCCTCAGTAAAGGCCTGAGGGAAAGCTGCTCCAACAATTCATGAAAGTACTAAGCTGGTAACGCATAGGTTATACCGTGGGCCTACATCAGTGAGTAGAGATCTTTATCAGACAACAGTAACCCATGTCTACTCAGGCTAGCTGCAGCTAACGTGGCTAGCTAGCTCTGCTGCTAACACGCCGGGTTTACCGTCTACTGCTGCGGCCGCTGCTAGTCTGCGAGGCCGTCGTCCATCGAGGCTCTGTGGGGGTTCTTCCACTTTCTGGAGGGTGAACAGGGGGGCGCTGAACAGGTTGGCCCTCCCCAGCTGCGTCAGAGAAGTTGGGTACATGGCGGCGGGACAACGCTGCAAACACCAGCATGCATCCTTAGTTTATGCTAACTGGTAACCTAATCCTGCACTGACATATAAACCGAGTAATCACGCGGTGGTGGATCCGCGAGCACGTATACATTACTCCATACATGTTTGGAAAATACATACTCGGGAGTGGTCTTAAATAAGCCTAACGTTTGTCTAGAAATGTGTAGCTCCATGTTTTTTTCACCATGAAGGCAAAAGCTAACGGACACGCTAAGCTAACGGATACGCTAGGCTAACTCAAGGTTACCGGATCCTCTTAACCCGCACACACGGCGAATAGTAACACAAATCTAACCAGCAAACATATTTAACTTCCGACCAACAATAAAGGATCACATTTATTTAGTACAGAGGATTTATAAGAAGTCGATAAACTCACTTTCAGTGTCTCAAGATGGCGCCTCCGCTTAACCGCCGGCTGCTGGGAGAGACTGGATGACCTCGCGGTAAATCAATTTGTCCTTTCATGACGTCAGCCCGCTTTCTGGGCGGGATTTGTTCCTTAGCCAATAGGAAAAGGCTTCGCATATGTCAATCAACGCATTTGGTCGAATCACAGAACAGCTCTGACAGAATTAGGGCGGGGCTTCTGGCAACCTCAGAATGACTTTCAAACGAAATGGCTTTTAAGTCACTACAAAAGGTGAAGAAAGGGTATTAAAGCCATGCAGGTTCATTATAAAGGAGGCTGGATATTTACAGATTGTTGTATCCAAGCATAATCAGACAATTGAATGGAAGGAAAACCTGTAGTAGAATAAGGTGCACAAACAGGAATGACCCCAGCCTTGAGGCGATGGTCAAATAAATGCAGGAATTTAAGATTTAAGGATGTGGATTGAGAATAGTGTCAGCACATCAAGATCCACTGTACATGGAAAAATCATACACATGGGCTACAACAGTTGGACTTGTGTCTAGTCAGTTGTGGTCTTAAGACCAAAGGATAAACAGAACTGTTGCAATTTATTGTTGAAACAAACTATATGAAATGTGAAGTTTCCAGTTAGAGATGATTTAGGCTGCCTAGTCATTTGTTGGTGTTGATCCAGTGTTTTCCGAACTCCACAGTCCCTGTCAGGAAACTTCATGCTCCTTTCTAGAGATACATTTACTTTCCTGCAGGACCTGTTACCTGCCAAATTAGAGATGTATGTTATGTTATACTGTTCAACATCATATGACCAACATGACACGTAACAAATGATCAATAATACATCACTTCTGCAAGGCTTGGACAAGCTGTTCCAGACAAAATTGTAGACTGAGCTTAGTGCCATCAGCAGCTTGCTAGAGATAGAGAATGGAAGTGTTGCAGATGTAAGCAGGATCCCGTGGAACTGGATGATGAATCTCACTCATCTCCTGGAACGTATAAAGGTAATGAGAGGCAACCATTGGAAGGTGTTAGAAACCCTGTATTGGTTTCTGATCACACCATCAGGGACAGATGTCATCTTGCATGGGTCATTTAGCTTTTAATTCTTGACAAGGTACCAGTGCGCTCTCCACCTTTCTCTGATGAAAGTCAATTAATGTTTAGCATAAATTCTTTTCACCAGCAACGTTCAAAATGTAAAGATCACTGTGCATAAACTACCGTTGCCAGCAGTAAACACTGAACAGCCCTTCACTTAGTAAATGATTCAGTGGTCAGTCTGTCCTACCTGGTATTAGGTGCAAAGACCTTTGATTTTATATATATATATATATATAAAAATAGCAGCAGTTCTGTGGACGTAAATGCCTTGTTGATGCCAGAGGAGAATGGTCCGACTGGCAACAGCAACTCAAATAACCTCTCATTACAACCAAGGTGTGCAGAAGAGCATCTCTGAACAAACACCTCTAACCTTGAGGCAGACGGGCTACAGAAGATGAAGAACACACCAGGCGCCACTCCTGTCGGCTAAGAACAGGAAACTGAGGCTACAATTAGAAACTGGACAATAGAAGAATGTAAGGACGTTTCCTGGTCTGATGAGTCTCCATCTCTGCTGCCACATTCGGATGGTAGGGTCACAATTTGGCGTCACCAACATGAAAGCACGGATCCATCCTGCCTTGTATCTACTTCTTTTAAACTTGTTTAATAATTTAAGGCTACTTTACGTCAAAGGGTCAGCTCTTCTTCACTCCAATGTAAAATGTTGGATGGTGGATCTGTATGCTTCTTGTCCAGACACATGACCTTCATAAGTGTTGATACTAAAAACAGAAAGCAGATGTTTATAGTAGCAACTATTCAAAAGAAAGTTAAAAGAAATGAACTTTGAAATGACCAAAAACTCCATAATTCACATACTGCAATAACATTAAACTTTATTTAGTGAGAAAAATGAAATGACTACATCAGAGTAAAATAAAGAAATTCAGTTATATTTTATAAGAGATTAAGAAAATATATTGAGTTAAAGTTTAAAAGTCTCTGAGTTACGTTAACAAGCCTTCCTGTATCATTAACGGAGATGGTCCAAGGTACAAAAAACTAAGCTCTAAATTTAAGCCAGCGGAGGCTATTAAACAGTAAGGCAAGATAGAAAACTATAATCCACACATTTTCAATACAAAACAATCACCACACCTGTATGACCTAAAAATATGACATGTAAAGAAGAAATGGGTCACAATTTTGCAAGTTTGTTTTTCCATAGCTGATCAGTGGGAGATTGTGTTTCAAGTGCAGGATTAAGAATGAACCAAAACACATCAGATGCTTCAGTCCTTTCACTGTGGCTAAAAATGACCTTATATCACTACTTTTTAGCCTTACACTTGAAGCTCATTAAGGAGAAAGACTTCCTTAAAAATACAATGTGACATCAGGTAATCTTGAGGTATGAAAAATTGGCTACACCATAAATTCACTTTAAAACCGACCCCAGACCTTTTCTGCACCTTCTATACTGTTCCACTGGGAGTCACTTCTGAGTCTTGAAATGGGCTAACAGAGTTGGGTTCCATGGCCAGGTAGAAAAACACGAGGAATGTGGCCAAAACAGCAAACAGGGCCAGCTTTTTCCATAAGGACATGCTGTGCTGCACGGCTCTGGTCGGACCTGTAGGTACAGCTGTCGCAGGGGTTGTGCTGAAGGAGGAGCCAGAAGATCTGGTGGAGTTGGAGAGATTTAACTTGGACTCTTTGCTGACTGCATGGCTCCCTAAGTAGGAGTAGTTGCTGCTGTTGGTTTTGGGGAATTGAAGTGAATTCTTATCATTCCACAAGTCACTGGAGATAACCGGACGGCCAGCAGCTCCACGGATGGGTTTTCGGCAGATAGCGCTATGAAAAACAGATTAATAAAATTAAATTCAATGTATTTGTTAATTTAGCTGAAATTAAGAACACATGAATTCTCAATGCACTTTAAAATATCATTTTTTTCTGTCCAATTATACATAAATTCCAATTAATCCATCTTATCAAGCCAGCAGCACAGTTATTAAAGAATGCATCAAAAAGCCTGATAAAGAGTAAATGATAGTAAAATTACCAAACAGATGGAATTACCATCTTGAAAGTGAGTCATGAAAATAGCAGCTATATGAACTATGTCCACAAAAATCTGATCCTACAAAGTTAACAAAAACACACCCAAACTTTCCTGAAAGAACATTTACCAGAAGATTGGACCCATGGTTCTTGTAAAAATCATTTATCAGGCTTAAGGGGGTCTTGTTTAAAGCTACCCAAAAAACAAATGTCCCCATTTACAAGGAAACTTTAGGATTGTTTCAGTTCTTAGGCTGTTGCTCATAATTAAAATGTGAGGTCTGAGGGACAATTAGATCTACAGATATCACTTTAAAAATAAAAACATCCCAGTAGTAACATAGAAATCAATTAAATATTAACCACTGATTGCATTGCTGTGTAGGTTCACAGTTCTAAACCTAAAAGAAATGTGTAAGCAGCACTGTGCAGAAACCTGCACAGGGTTAAAAAAAGAAGCCCTGACTGAATAAATACTTATTATAGAAATTAGACAGTCATGGTGAACTTTCTTAGCCTTCCCCAAAAGGGGAGTTGAAAGGATGTTTAGCAAAATGGCTTAAAATCCTTCAACCATCTATGACTATGCAGCATATTTAAGGTTATTTTGTGGAGCACATTTCAGCAACACGGTAATTCAATGTGTTTTAACACACAGTCCAAGTTAACTAACTTCTTATTGAAATGCAATATATATCTGAAACAATATTCAAAATATAACTCTCACACATGAACTAGTTTTAGACAGAATGAGTCTGTTATGCTATTGGATGTTTCAAGACTTATCTTACATAGAAGTTGGAGGTTTGTTTATGTTGATGGCTAGAAATCAGATTTTTGTGGAGATATTCCAGATTGGCCCTTTAAAGCTTCACTTTTGCTCCTGTCCTGTCTGTCATTTCCAATAATCACACAAGGGAGAAATTTGAAACATGGTAAATTTGGAAGGATTGATGAATAGATAAATAGGTCCTTTATGTTCCTTACATTCAGTGAAAACATAATTTAGGATTATTTCAAAAGCTTGTTCCCAATTTAGGGCATAACAGCAATTAAACCTGATAAAATGAAAGGAACCTTTCTTCATGAAACAATCTGTAAATTCATTGCATGTCCATCTTTCTTAATAATGCATGTTTACTTTTTTTTTTATTGCCATTTTGTCCTGAGAGTGAAATATGAGAAAGGTAACCAGAAAAAACAGAAAATTAAATCTAGCTGCTCAGACTTCTTCCTGCGGTCCTACTGCTAAAAAAAAGTTCTCCAGGTCAGAAAGAACCATTGACAGCCAGGCAGAAATGGCTTAGCAGTGCAAATAAAAACTTTGTATTATATTTATTTGTAAACGCTGTGTTGATTGTGATTATTATAGCTTATCTGCAAGATAAAATGATCTTCCTCTGCAAATTAGAAAACTAATTAAAGACTAAGAATAAAGATTTCTAGTGAGCTGCTAAAGAACTCTGATGATTTTATTTTTCACCTTTAAACTGCATCTGATTTCTCCAACTTCTATATTTGAAGAAAAGTTTGAAGCTCAGAGGAAAACATGCAAAGCAGAAAAAATATAAGATACAGGCATAACCGGTTTCAAGGATAATGGTCTTGGACAGTCAAGCTAGCCACTGCATGGAGCTGAAGGTGTGTCAAATTCTCACAAGTGTCCCTGAAGTCCAGGACACACTGGTGTTCTGGACTTCAAGTGAAAGCACAGATTAAGAAAGGAAAGAGCTATGGTCATTTACCCGATTCCTGTCAGGCTGTCAATTACACCAGGAAAAAGCTCCTTTGGAACCTCCTTCTCCACTTTTCCCATCTGGTCAAGGTCAGTTTTTTTCTCAACCTGCGCAAAGAGATCACAGAATTCATTTGAACATTGAATGTAAGCAAGTTTTATGACTGCCACAATTATTTCTACAGTCACATCTCAACAAATAAGTACACAAAAAAACCTTGTTACGTATCCCAGTTTAAAAGTAATCGTTTGGTAAGATCCTTCTTTTGATGATTACGTAGGTATAAAACCTGTTAACACTTTCAACTCATCAAACTGGTGACATTTCTCAAACTCCTAAAGTAGAGCAGTGACCAGATTCCTTGGTCAATTAGCTACAATCCTTATGAATATCCAACCGTTTTTGTTTTGTTTGTTTTTTAATGATGTTTGATGCTGTCCACCCTAACCAGAGAACAACAAACAGAGAGATACAGTTCACCTATTCACAAATTTTAATTTTAGTGTAAGTATATCACCAGAATGACCCTCAGGTCACATCTTCCAACCACTAGCAAGGACCACAATTATCAACAGTTAGTTTGGAACATCAAATAGCTCAGTTTGGTGGTTCTGATACGAAAGATGCTGCCACAAAGACATCTGGCTCGTAGTCCAAAGCTGAGCTACCAGTAAGAAAAACGGAATCAAAAGTTTATTTTTATGCCTTATGTCTTAGAACAGCAGCTGCACATCCAATGTAAGAGCAGCAGGGGGAGCCCTTAACTCCTAAATTGGAGCGTACCTTTACTTTTTGGATCCAACTTCACACTAATGTAGTTTCTCCCAGATTACGTTTTTTTGCTGTATTTTAAATTAAATTGAGTGAATAAACATTCCGGACTCTAAATCTCTCAGTTACAAAGCAACGATTGAGGGGGAGCATACACAGGAAATTACTGCGTGACCTCATACTATTGAATGGGAGTACAGCAGCAAGTCACATGTGTTTTATATCTCACAAATTGAGTCAGTAACTCTATAGGCTCACACTGAGCTGGGTGTGGCTGTTCTCCAGTTCAAAAGAGGAAGGACAATATTTCATTTCCTTTGCCAGTGTTAAAGGAATCTAATGAGAACCAGCAGCTGTGCTTCCTGTCTGCTGCACAGCACATCAGTCTCAGAGAGAATAGGAAGCATCTCCACAGCTTAATGATCACAATAATAAATCAGATAAAGCTCCTGTTGCCTGGATGAAGATTTCTATGGTCTTAGAAGTGTCTTTTCAGTGTTTAACTCTGGTTACTGAAGAGGTTGTAGTCATGTATGAATCTACAACTATACAAAGAATCTCAGAGGTCTACACAACCCAGTAAAATTAGATAGGCACCAGCAGACCCCTGCGACCTCACAAGCACAAGTGGGTTGGATAATGGAAGAATGGATTATTCTGTGACATAAATTACAGCCATGACAGAAAAGCATCCTAATCTGAACTATTAAAATGTACCAAAACAGGTTTACCACTCAGTCTTCATTTGCAGCGGGTCTGACAATAGTTTCCAACTCTTGCAGTTCAACAAATCAGTAAACCTGCTAAGTCCAAAGCCTTTTTTAAGTGGCTCTAATGATTCTGATAGATTTAGTTGTTTATATATAGAGTAACACATATTCACTATACACACTTTTACCTTCTGGTGCTGGCTACTGCTTCTACCGGTCTGGCTGCTAACTGGGGTCTTTCCTCTGCTCCTCACCCGTGTCTCCACCACTGGAACTGGTTCTGGTTCAGGTTCAATCACAGATTCTGGTACAGCTACCACATCTGTCAAACGCAGTACAATTATTAGGTTTCTGTGTCACAGCAGCCAGCACAGGAGTGTGCCGTTCCTTAGTGAGATAGATGATAGATTCAGATCTGGGCCTTCATTCTTCCAGATTCAGTGCAGACTATGGTTGGATTTTTATTGGTTTAACGTTACCAGGTGGAATTCATTTCACTTCAGTCTAGTGGAAAATCAACAATCATTCCTTAAAGTAAAACAGGAAGATGGGTATATAGGCAACATTGTAGGAGCATCCCTGAATGGTTACCAAGGGATATGTAGATATTACTCAAACATGAAGTAATGAGTCAAAAACTCGAGATATATTTTCAACGAGGAAATTAGATTGTATAATACCCTCCATTTAAAGTGGATACTTTTACATGTTCATCCATGTCTTATCAATATATATCGTTTCATCCTCCAGCTGGAAACACGTCAATTTTACTTTAGAAGCCCCCCCCCCAAAATGAGAGAACATGTGTTGCAATCCGTGATTAAGCTATATTGAATTGACTTGTTTATACCGTCCTCCTTGTCGCTGTAGAGGTCAGATTCAGAGTTGCCATTGTGGTTAACTTGTATTTCTGTGGGAGACATCTGTGCAGGACCATTTTCCAAGCACTGCTGCAGCTTCTTCTCGTACAGTTTTCGGGTTGATTCTGGAAACAGCACAGAAGGAACAGCATGTTTAAATATGCGCCAGTTTACATTGAGAGTAGACCTTGTAAAAAAATAACATTCACAGACAGCTTCACCTAATCTGAAGCTCGAGGCAAACGATGTAAGAGAGTTTCTACAGAGAAGTCTATATTAACTTTAATAAGATTAGCATCTGCAGGGTTCCCACTCTTTAATTGAAATGATTTTCCAGGACTTTTCCAGCTGCTATAATATGAGTATGTTTACCACATGGCACTTAACTGCTTATTTCACATATTAGATGCTAAACTGCATTTTGTTGTTCCAGTGTTGCTCATAAAGTTACTCTAGTCATCTAAGAAACAAGATTCAGGACGAGGACTAATATCTCTAGCTAGCATCATAGTAGTATGAAATATAAGTATTTCTAACTCTCAGACATAAATATTGCAAGCTATCTTTTCAGCCTGGCTTTTATGTCATAAATGTCTGATTATCACTTTAATCTTATTCTACTTATTAATTTAGCCATGTTTAATCCCATTCATTTATGATAACATTGTTGAAATGAACATGCAAGTCTCCTGTTTTCACTCTTTCCTCATTAAGGCTAAGGGGTCTCACTGGGATGTTGGCGTCTAAATTACTTTCATTGCAAAGTATCTAAAAACTGCATGAAAAGTCGGAGCTCTGCTCTTTGTGCACATCAGGCCAGTCAGCCGGTCATTATGGGTTGAAGTTTTTTGCGCCCCTCCAGTAGTTGGCGCGCCACACGACTGTCTGGTTTGCCGGTGAGCAGAGCCGGTCCTGGTGCACATACAGTATTTTAATAGAGCTGAATTCCTAATGAAGTTTTATTTTGTTACAATATTTTCTGTTTCTGCTGTCGGACAATAGAGCAAGTTTGACATACTGAGACTACCTGTTACCCGTCGCTAGCACGAAGCGCTCGTCCTGGTCGCTGAGGCTCTACTAGAACCAGAGATGGATTTCATCTCAGAGCGCACAGCCTAACGTGACGGCATGGCCACTACAACTCTCCACTGCTCCTCTGTCACCCAACAGGAGACTGAGAGGGAGAAAGGCTCCACACTCGATATGCAGCGACACAGCAACACTCTTGAACTGAAAGTTGCTAGTTTTGGTGCTTCTTTGGTGAAAATAAATCCTTTCTTAAGTCTGAAAAGTCGGTAAATCTAGCAAGAAAGTCATATGGAAACACTGGGCGGCAGAACTGAGCTAAGGGAACATGCAATCTGATTGGTTGGTATTGTCACGCTGTGCCGGCTAGAAGCTCAATGTCGCCCATTAAAGGCAGCAAAAACAGATGTACATGCAAAAAATGTTTAAACCCTTTGGGTTCACCCTCACGGCAGAGAGAAGCAGGGGGAGGAAAAATCATTTTCCAGGACAACTCGAGCTTTTACTTGTTTTTCTCATTTTCCAGGTTTTCCAGGACGTGTTGGAACCCTGATCTGACTAGAAATCCTATCAATGCTATATTGACAGCCATACTAGGAGACTTCCCCTTTGAAAACGTCTTGGTTACGGAGTATTACATTATTAAAATGCAGAAAGACTAATAAAAAATGTAAATAGCTGAGAGAAAGTGACTTTAGAGATTTTAAGGATCAATAACATTTGTGCATGACCTACACAGGACATTTTTTACATGTGTGTTAGGAGCAGCGTGAAGGAGTCCTTACCTACAATAGGCCCGACATTCACTCCACGCTTTAGCAACTCGTCCCTCAGGACCTCATCAGTGAGTGAAGTGACGTCAAATTCCTCAAGATGGACTTTGTCAGATTTCCTGGTGGCCTTCTGTGGCAAAAAGGCAAAACCAGTTATCAGTCAAACGTAACCGAGGTACAGGCAGATATTTAGTTTCATTCTGAAGCCATTAGTATATAGCTTAGTCACTCATTCAATATTACAAACTGTGTATTTAATACAGTGATTTACTGTTTTGTAGATAGACTCAAATTGAAACAATGGAGAGAAAAAGGAGATTGACTTCTTAACGCTGAAAGATCTTTGCCTGATTCTTTGAAAACAGTTGGGTACTAGATTTGCTGTAACATGTATTCCATGTAAATGAGGCCTCTTGTCAAGGTGTGTGGTGTTGAGATTACAGTAGAGATTCTTAAGCATCTTCACTCTGCAGCTATGTGAGACAGAATTGATCTGTATTAGCTAAGTTGGTAGAACGGTTCTAGAACCTGAATGCTGTGAAATTGATGCTCATAGTCCAGGAGGAGAAAGGGATCAATTCAAGGTAACATTTTTACCAGCTAGGAAAACAAATGTTCACAGCGATGTTAAAACAATTCCTAACAAAGATAGGAGATAAGCGAGATGCTATCCTCTAGCCACAGTTCTGATCTGGATTACTGGCATATAGGTTCCTAGCTCTACACCACCCTGCAGCAGCCCAAAATGCTTCACTACAGTTGACTTATTTAGCAGCAGTCCCTCTGCAGTTTGATGGAGAGCGTGGAGCAACAACTAAAACCGCACAGGAACACTAGCACAGTAATTCTGTGAGCTGTGGCTAACCCGCAGACATGTGAGGAATGCACAAGGGAACATGCTTTGTCTCAAGGAGGAGCGTAGTCCTGTGTGAGATACGGCTGAGAAGCTCAAACCCAGGTGTTTTTCCTCAGGGCCATCTACTTTGGATGACAGTTAAGATGTTTCATCATCAACAGTCTTTTCCAGAGTCAACCTGTGCTTCTACCCCGCGGACACACCCAGCTCTACTGAACGATTAATCACATTTTGCTTTACTAGCACTTACTAAAGTTTACACGGAGAGCAGAATGTGTAACGAGCCAGGACCTGTGGTTTTACGCTTCAAATCACTGCTTGGCAGAGTATCAAGGGGCTGCGTAGTTAGATATACTATTGGATATACTTTACATTCTTTCACAGCGGACGTGTTACACGACAGAGGTACGACAAGACAAACTTCAGCTAACCTTCTGAAAAATGTTAGGAACGACTTTCTGAGAGACTAACTCAGCGTCGCATTCCCACTGTAATTACACTGGCTTGTGAACTGTAGGTTTCAAAAAACAACAGGCCAACATAATACTGGTCTTTGACTCTTAACTGCAGGAACCATGTTCCTGAGGAAAGCATTTCCTCAAAAAAGAGTCTGGTGATAGCAGCTGCAATTGAATGCCTGCTTGTTTTGTCTTAAAACAAATCAAACTTGGAAAGACAAAAAATTATTTGCGCTTCCAAATTTGATTTGTTTCAAAGACAACACAAGCAGATATTGCCACACATGCATGTCATGAAAGATTTCTGGGAGTAAATGTCCAGATGACCACATGTTAAAATGCATATTTTGTTTATGATGAATCTTTGATTTTAATTGATTTTCTTGTAAAGTGCCTTGAGACGACACCTGTTGTAAATTGGCGCTAAATAAATAAACTGATTCTTGATAAATTTGTTTCTGTTTGGATTCAAAATAAGTAACTTTATCAAGGAACTCACAACACAGTTCTTTCTTATATTATAAACAAATCCAGCTCTAATATACTGTTAAAATCAAACGTTTAAATACATATATATGAAAAGACAAAATACATCAACCAAACTTATCTTCTATTAGGTCAATTGGAGTTGCTAAAATATTTCTATTGACTAAATGCCACAATTAAGACAAACAACAAGTCTTATGTATTTGTAGTGTCTTTCACATCAGAGGTTTAAATACATTTGATCAGTATGTGGTAGAATAGCGTCAAATGTGTTGAGTATTTAAAGTTGTGGAACATTTCTAACACAAATAGATTTACATTTAAAACATTTTTAGTTCAAAACTTATAGTAAACATTACTACTGTCTCTAATCTGCTTACTTTTTATATATATGATCAAACCCTGGAGAAGCTGTTTAAATTACAGAAGAAAAATCTGGAACCGTTTTCCTCGCTTTAACATCCGGTGTAACCACTGCTCTACACTATCGCTGTCAAATCACATATCTCAAAACTGGCAGGTTCAATAAACTCTTTAAGAGCTCTATGCTCAAATCTGTGCCATCAGCTGGTGAAACCTGTTAGGTCTGTAACATTCAAAGCCCCTAATTCCAACCTTTCTTGATGGCATCTGAAAATAAAAACCCAATTTTTCACAATTCACCAAGGAAACATGTTAAAAAGCTGCAGTTTTCTATAGTTCTTTCAGAACCATTTTGATACGACTGTCCGATGAACAACTAAACATCTGTATATACTCTTTTTCCCCCCCACAGTGAATGCAAAGCAACTGTGCGACCATACGCCATCAGCATCTTAATGTACAGACAAAAGACACTATGATAATATCAGAAATGTACCACAATTAAACTCTAAACAAACCTATTTTATTCATAAAAGCAAAATAAACATTGTTTAACTGAAGTGCTTTGCAACATTTCCAGAACCACAACTAAACGCGTTGAGGCGGCATTTAGTCAGTATGCAAACTTGCTACCTTAAATGTGCAGAAACTGTCGTTTCTTCCAAAGCAGCGTCGGCTAATAGTCCCACTAATGAGATATTTGTCTAATTACTAATGAGTGATTGGTATGTAGGACTGGATTTATAAATAATTTGTTTCAAGGTCAAAAAACACATCAAGGAAGCATAAATGGTGAAGGTCAAAAATATCAGGGCTATAAATACAAAAAGATCTGAAACATCAAAAAGAAAGAGTATTTTTACTGTAAAACAAACAAACAACACGACTTCCTACATTGTGCTCTTTATCGCTCTCATTAATAGAAAAATCTAATCCACTGAGCGGAATAGCCCCCCCGTTAAATAGCAGGCCTGCTAAAACTGAATGCATGATATAACACATTCCTTTCACCTCTGCTCTTCAGTGATGAAACTGTTTAAGAGATAACTTTATATTTTTCTTTCTCACTTGAGACTAAACTCAGGCTCTGCTGGTGGTGCTGCCAGCAACTCAGTCATAGTTTCCGCTTCACATAAATGGTCGCGGTGCAACAAAAACAATGGCCAACTTCAAAATAAAGTTTCTATTTTTGGTTATTTAACATGATCCTACCTCATTGTACATATTCTGTTTTATTTTCATTCTTCCAATCTCTCAGTTTAATGTTAGTCTGTGAAATGTTTACATGTGATCCACGTGTTGTTCACACCAAGACAGATTCCTTGTATATGTAACACACCTGGCCAAGAATCAAGAATCAGTTTCAAGAATCAAGAATCAGTTTATTTATATAGCGCCAATTTACAACAGGTGTCGTCTCAAGGCACTTTACAAAAAATCAATTAAAATCAAGGATACATTCTAACAAATCAATTTGAAAAAGTTTCCAATCTAAGGAACCCCAGCAGATTGCATCGAGTCATTGACTTGCAGCATTCACTCCTCTGGA
>JAVLVB010000654.1:191649-214315 GCA_032876305.1 Orestias chungarensis
CTTAGGTCTGCTGCACATGTTCACATGTACTTAGGTCTGCTGCACATGTTCACATGTGCAGCAGACTTAAGCACATGTTCACATGTACTTAAGTTACTGCTGCACATGTTCACATGTACTTAAGTCTGCTGCACATGCTCACATGTACTTAGGTCTGCTGCACATGCTCACATGTACTTAGGTCTGCTGCACATGCTCACATGTACTTAAGTTACTGCTGCACATGTTCACATGTACTTAAGTCTGCTGCACATGCTCACATGTACTTAGGTCTGCTGCACATGCTCACATGTACTTAGGTCTGCTGCACATGCTCACATGTACTTAAGTTACTGCTGCACATGTTCACATGTACTTAAGTCTGCTGCACATGTTCACATGTACTTAAGTCTGCTGGACATGTTCATCCGATATTTGCCCGTGACCGGAGGGTCCATCTGTCAGGACTCCGTCACTAGGCTTGTTGCTTAGCGACAGCCCTAAAATCTGAACGGTAAAGAGATTATAGTAGTTGGCTAAAATATCTGCTGCTGTGTCTGTGTGTAAAAACACAAAAAAAGTCTTACCTCAGTAACTACAAACAAGATATGTGGAATTAATTAATAGAATTGTATTCTAAATAAAATCTCACCAGTCAGACTTTTACTGAATGTCCCCAACAAGTTTTTGTGTTGTTGGGGGACTAATTATTCAGTTTTATTTTTAGAGTTCTTGCAGTGTCACCTTTTAATATGCCTTATTACAATAAAGGAAGAAAAAACATCGTAGGATGGAATAAATTGGTAATTAACTCCCAACCGAGGTCAGGAAACCCCGATCATAGCGCTGAGCTTACAGGGTCATACTGTAGGCAGAGTCCTATCACACTCACCCAGCTTCTTATCCTGGTATGCTCATCGCTCTGGAACAGGTCAACTCTGTACTTATCAGGGAACTCATTTATAAAACCTGCGTAATTCACTTTCCTCGCATTGTCTGTGATCTATAAAACAGGAACTTGATGGTAAAATGTGGGGGCCCTCCAGCCCCTTCTGAGCCATGCTCACCGTACGCTTGTTTTGGAGAGAGGGGTAAATCGTGACAATGATGGTGAGGTGATGGAGAATTGCAGCCGCCATAATTCTCTCAGACCTTTAAATGTCAAACTTTAACCATAGACTGAATATATAATGAGCATTCAAAACTGCACTTTAATATATGTTTGCAACATAACTATTCTGGAGGACCTGGCTCTAAGGCAGCTTCAGTCGTAAACTAAAGTCAGTTCGCACTATATTTACTCTGCATCAAATCCCCACTAATGATCACCAGCATGAGATTACAGATTAATACATGAATTGTGAACTTGAATGAACAATTGTTTAAGGAATGCTAAGACCTTTTAGCTCTGGGAGCTAAGTTAGCCTACGGGAACGTGTCTGAGTTAACCAACTGACTGGACCTGATGCTACTTTAAGGAGAAACATAATTCTGTAAAAGGATCCATTCTCCATGGTATCGCAGCCCCCACTAAAGCCCCATCCGCTTCAGATTAGTTCTACCTGGCGACATCTATTCATTCGTAAATAACCACCGCCCCTACTGCGAACCGCAGAGTCTGCGTTTTACTAGAATCCTTTGGTGGATCTCTTTCTGTGCATGGGTCTAAAGATATTTTGCCCAGAGACACTTAATTGCATGTGCACTTTATTGCTTTACAAGTCATATGTGACTCCTAACATGTCAACTTAATGGCAACGCTGGGCTGGCCCAAAACAAAAATCTTCCACTTGCAGGAGGCGCTTAAGCTGCTGGTTGCAGGCTTGGAAAATCATCTTGCATAAATGATCAGATTTTACAAGATAGCCAGTGATGAACAGGTCAGAGTAAAAGTTCTATGCAGGCACATAAAACAAAAAAAATTATTACAGAATAATGAGAGGAACAATAATCATAACAAGGAGAAGAATGTGACACTTTCTAATGTTTTGCTCAACTGTGTTGGTTCAGACATTTCCTTGAAAATAGACACAACAGTACATCAGAGTAGGCTCATTACTTATCTCCCCCCAATAACATTTTCTGCTGCACGTCACCGCTGTTCAGGCTAGATGTCTGTAAGGATTTAACATTTTAAATAGTTGTACTACCACGGTATAAGAATATTGATGATAAATATAGCTCTTGGAAAAGCAATGGAACAGTGGCAAAGAACATAAAAACAACAATTCACGCACTTTTTAGAGTTTTTTAAAATTAATTTCAAAATTTCCCCTATAAGAAATGTATCACGATTGCCATAAATAATACGATAATTAACACCTGTAATCTCGTTAGTCCCCTTTGCATGTGGAAATGTTCTAACTTTTACCATTAAACTACAATTGTTCGACATGGATTTGTTTCTCACCAGAGATTAAAGTTATTGCTGGTCATAGTCATTGACGATTTAGTTCAGATCAAACATCTTTGCTTGCAGATTTTATTAGTGCGTTATGTTCAGAAATTCTAAACTTAGTCCTCTCACATGTTTTCTCTACTTGATGCCAATGATTTGACCTTTGTTTAGCAGACTTGCTATATTTTCTATTTAAAAAAACCCAAAACAATTTAAAACAAACTTGTTAAATAGCATTAAAAATTCAATATGCTGAGGTGTAAAAAAGTTTTTACCAGGGTTAATCAGACTCATCAAACAAACACTGCAGAGCATTTTGTTGTAGCCAAGTAATTTTGAGAAATAAAGCTTTATTGGCTTAGGAAAAGCTAAAGTCCTATTAAAGATTTACATGAGTCAGTTATCATATTCTAAATGTTCTGATAAACGTATTTTAAACTGCAATATTTAACATCATTTCTTCTTCATACACGTTTTGTTTAATGTGTCCCTGAAAATCTGTTTTTAAGTATAGAAAGTAGTTTACTTTCACTTTCACCTTACAGAAACATTAAAAACACTGCTTTAAAAAAGCAAGTGAAGGGCTTAAATGGCAGCCAAGGGTAAAATAAAATTCAACCAAGTCTATTCCTGCTTTATTATAGTATCTTCTAATCCTTCTCATGTTTATTTGCTCCCTGTCAGATGGCAAGCCCATGTTGCGCCAGGGAGACACAGGGGACTGGATCGGAACGTTTCTGGGTCACAAAGGCGCTGTCTGGGGAGCCACTCTGAACACAGACGCCACCAAGGCTGCCACTGCTGCTGCTGACTTTACAGCGTGAGTGGGGAGGAATCTTTACTGACTGGTTCTGGGGAGGAATCTTTACTGACTGGTTCTGGGGAGGAATCTTTACTGACTGGTTTCTACAAAACAACTGATTTTTGTCCAGTTGATTCCCAGGTTGTTCTATATTTTTGTCTCTTCCAAGGGGAGTTTTAAAAGCTAGTTACAGCATATTTGTGTTTTAGGATCAAAAGTGGTCACGTATTTACCAGCTGGACCTTCTGAAGGCTCCAATGTTTATCAACCAACCGGAAACTTGCTAGAAAGACTATTTTAAAGCCAAACATACGACTACGTGGCCGTAATGAAGGATTTTCTCAGCATTTGAAAAAAAACATATATTGAAACAATATTGTGCAATTTGAAGCTGATGGTGGGTTTTAGATTATTTGTTTTGTTAGTTTACAACATGGCATCACGAGGTACTTAGTAAGAGACTTAATTTCACTCCAATACATACTCATTCCAGTTCATCGTAGTTAACAATAGTTACCCAAAACAGTTTATTAAGATTACCAGTAACATTTTTTTATCTATGAATCCATTAACTAGTAGCCTTTACCCCTTTAACCTTTAAGACTTTGACCTTAATGGGCTGGCTGGGTGAGATGAGCTATAATCAGGAGCCCCTATGATTCCCCAGGGGACTCTGAGGGATCTTCAGAGATCCACTGCTCGGGCAGAGCAGTCTTTAGACCAGTTAAGTTGTTGATCTTGATCGAGCAATAGAAAGCCAAACAAAGTCCTGTATGCAGTTTTCAAGCAGGAAACATGAAAAGCCAAATATGGTTGGGGGGGGGGTCCGAAACTGTGTCCGAAATGGCCTTTCTTGGATTACCCTTAAATGGTTCCAAACCTCTCAAAGTTTGCATGCACTGATGGCTATACAATGATGCGAAAAATACCTGTGCAAAAAGCTTTATATTTGCAATGTGTGTACCTATCCAGTTCCTCTGTGGCTTTGCAGGAAGGTGTGGGATGCTGTAAGCGGAGACGAGGTCCTCTCACTGGCACACAAACACATTGTCAAGTCTGTCAGCTTTACTCAGGTTAGTCCAGTCCTGTTTCCATGTGTCATTTTGCTGCTTACCTTATGTGTGACTGTTGTTTAGGTGTGTCCGATCCAATTAATATAGGTCTGATATCAGAAAAAAAAACTTTGGATTACATTGGCCTGCATCTAAAGTCTCTGATATCTGCATTTCAGAACAGTAGTCTGTTAATCTGTGCCACCATTCACTGTTAGCTGAGTACGAGTGAGTTGGTTATTATAAACTACTGTTAATAAACACTAAAGTAATAAAACTATGTCTGATTGACTGTGCAGTGACTTGTGTACTGTTTTTACTTGCATATAATCGATATTTGGTAGAAAACAATGTTAGAACCCATATTACTGACCTACATCTCTGTTCTCAGGACAGCAATTTTCTGCTGACGGGAGGAAACGATAAGCTGCTGCGCATCTTTGATCTCAGCAAACCCGAGGCTGGTAAGTCGGCGCTTACTAAGGGCAAAACAGGAAAATGTCCAGATATTCTCATTTTTGTTTTACACTGACATGGATTTCAATTTGTTTAAAATTAAACCCTTTACTCATAAGGGTTAGAATTATTAGAAAACTTCCCATTGACAAGTGTAATGATTAACCCATATTTAAATGGGGTTCATCTGTTCATTGGAGGTTATGCATGAATTATGCATGCTTTAATTTTAAAATATTTGTACTAGGATAGGTATTAACTAGTAATGCTTCAGATTTATTATTTCTTTCACTTTGTAGCAAGAAGTCCAAATATAGTACCTATTCCAACATATGCTTTATAATGTCATGGGGAGAAAAGTGCTTGTATGAGAGGGAGGTCTTCAGTCTTTGATCAGTGACCACCTAGTCCGTCTGCTTTGTAACCAAGCAGTCGATCTACAGCCCAGCTACAATTCAAAGAATGCCTCCAGCTAATGCCAACGTTGAACAATGAACTTCTTTCCAAAGTTTTTGTTGATTTAACCAAATAATTCACACTGCCTTTAATCAACAAACTCTTGGTTTGTAACTAGGGGTGTCCTGAGCCTAGTGGTCCCTACTAAAATGATATGTAAGTTTGTTATCCTGATAACTGCAATCTCTGTATCATGTGGAACATCCCTACTAGTAACACTTTACAAAACTGAGTATAGACATGAAAGAACTAATAAATTACCAAAAGTAACACATTCAAATGTAAATAAATAATTTGCCAATAAAAAATTGAAGCATTAAAATGATATCAATGTTCTGTATAAACTATGAAAGTGAAATGTTCATATTTATTTAGATTGGGTTTCACTAAAATATGCTTTGACACAGCAACACCAAAAAAAACATGTAAAAATTGGTCAAGTATGAATATGTATGCTTGAGACTAAGATTGGTGTTGAGTTCTAAAGTGAGCTCTAATAATTAGTTTATGGTTAAATTAGAAGCAATCGTTAGGTGTTCCAATCAACCAGTACATGATGGGAAACAGAAGCAAAGGGCAAACATTATCTGAGCAGTTGATGTTTCAAATAAAGTGCTTTATTTGAAACAGATGGTCCTTAACAGACAACTAATAACAATATGTAATTGGTGCCAGTGGTTTGCTTTAGTCGACTGGGACTTGAGCACAATCTTGAAATATTTCATCCAAACCATGATTGAAGAAATTGTAACAATTAAACTTTTTGTTCTATGCTAACAGAAAACAGCAGCCTCAGGTAGCACCAGTGCTATGGGCTAAAAAAGTTAGCGTAGTCATTCTTGCATTATCTTAATGGGATTCATGGAAAGTTAATTTAAAGAAAATAAATCGTGATGGAAATCAAAGACGCAATCTCTGGCAGAAAAATCGGAATTTCAATGTATTCTTAAAACCGTTCAGCCCTACTTGTGAATTATATCAAGATGAACTCAGATGCTGGCTGTTGTCCCGTCTTAGTGTTTCTTGATGTCGCTGCTGTGTTTGATACAGTTAATAACAATATTCTTGTTGGAGTTGGAGCTAATGCTCTGAGCTGGTCCAGATCTTATCAGCATGACAGAACTTGTCCTGTAACTTCTTGCAATAATTCCTCCACTTCTGTTTAGTTGTTGCATTAGATAGAAGAAAGTATTAGAGTAAGAAATCAGGTTGTCCTGATAACATTAGCAATCATAAATCCTGTGAAAAACAACCTCACTTTTTTCAATTATATACAAGCTGCTGTTTTGCTTGACATCCACGTACTGCATTGAAATGTTCTGTATTCTTGGTAGATTTTTTATCATATTTCAGGTTAACCTAGCTAGTCTGCTCAGCGGCTTGTCTGCTTGTGTGTTGTAGCTCCTGAGGAGATTGCAGGTCACAGCTCAGCCATAAAGAAATCTTTGTGGTGCAACAACGACACTCAGATCCTCTCTGCTGCTGAAGATAAAACTGTCAGGTTAGCATTTTGGCTTCCATTGAAAATTTGTTTCGACACATGTTGGTGTCGGCATTTAAAAGTTTAAGTCACATTCTAGTTTGAAATGTTTCTAAGCAGACGGTACAAAGCCAAACGATATATCCGTGTGTGTGTGTGTGTGTGTGTTCAGGCTCTGGGACCGTAGATCCATGGAGGAAGTGAATACCCTCATATTTGACACTTCTGTAAGCAGCATGGAGTATCTGGGTGATGGGGAGATACTTGTGATAACGTATGGAAAGACGATCGCTTTCTACGACGCTTTGAGGTAAACCACCGTCTCACCAAAATCGTTTAATGCCCCAAAGTAGATCCTCTCCTACATGACAGACTCTCTGTCTAAAGTAAACTGCTTGATGCTCATCTGACTTCTGTATTTTGGCTTAGTGCAGTTATAAGAAGTAGGAGTAATATTTTTGTACATATTTTCTAAACCCAATGTATATCTTTTTGTGTTTTTTTAAAATGTCCATAAATACACAGTTACAACAGTTATCTCAGCTGTTTGTTAACCATCTTATCACAGGGACTATGGTATCTAACCCCAGTGTTTGTTGTTGTAAAGTTTGGACCTTATTAAATCTGTGGAGGCACCAGCTACCATCAGCTCCGCCTCCCTCTCCCCAGAAAAGGACTTCTTTGTTGCTGGTGGTGAGGATTTCAAGCTATACAAGTTTGACTACAGCACCAAGGAAGAAGTGGGTAAGAACAGCAAAACTTTCCTGCCTGTTTGTTAATCACGGATAAGTTGGTTCAAAGGATTAATCGGAGGAACCTCCTTGAAAGATTACAAAAACGGCAGCTGTGCTTTAACATGAACATATTTGTGATCTAACTGAATAGAAAAAATCCTTTTTATCAAAAATATAAATCCTCAATATTTGAAGTCAAAACTTTCCAAACAAATCTCATGTTCTTTAATCCTCTAAAGATCATTTAAAAACTACCACCGACATTACATTTCTGTTTCTTTTTCATATTCCCGAAGTAAAAAAAATGTAATCGATCAATATTAACCTGCCTGATCAGATATTATTAAATTAAACTAGATAAGTAAGAATTTATGAAACTTTTCCTTCGGATCTTGGCTAATATTTAACTCTTTACTTGATTATGGACATGGTGAGAAAAAGCACCCTAGAATTTTCTAATAGAGCAGTGCATGGTTATTATAAAACATATTGACCAGGGGTAAGTAACTTTACTCTTAGCTTACATTATGTAAACAGATGGTCATAATCATCAACCTAGTATTAAAAATGCACAAATGGAACAGAAGTTTGGTAAATCTGTTCAATAAAAAAATCTCAAGTTTTGACCTAAGTACACTATTAAGACTGCCTTTCTCAAAATTCAAATTAATGAACATAAAACCAACCTAAAATAGTCTATAATGTTCAATGATTTTACCTGAACTAACCAGAAGATGGTTTAAATTTTGCTTTTGAAAAAGGAGAAAGCTCACTTGTTTTTGTTTGTTGTTTTTGGTAGAATGACATGCAGTGAATTGGTGAAATATAATTGTATTGGAATTGAAAAATATTTGCAACAATCATGTGGTTGTATTTGTATACAAATCTGGTGGTTAAAGGATTCGGTTCGAAGGGAGTCAACTCCGTCTAGGTCTCTACGTCCTCCTACACATTAAAACACTGGACAAGGAGTAGAAGTTGCAATTAATGCTGAGCCAATTAAAATATGTAGTTCTTTCAAGTATATTCTTTAGTTTTCTCTTTTTCTTGTAGCTTTTACATAAATGATATTAAAATTTTCCTAAAATCCTGTTTTATAAACGTTTAGTTTTGAAGTTGAACTCGTCCTCTCATTTGTATGTGTATCCTGTGTTTCTATGTTTGTCTTTCTCTGGGCAGCTTCCAACAGTTACCCTCATCTCTTGTAAAGTGCACTGCTATTATCGTGTGGTAGGGCAAACATACATGGAGTTGGTCTGATTTCCTCGGACACTACCACAAACGATGCAAAAGCTGTTGGTAAATCAGAAAGTGGTGATGATTGTTTCTGGATTTGTTTAGGTTGTGTTTAGACAAACTTTCAGAAATTGACATTTTTAAATGTAGATTTAAAAAACATTTTTGAAACATTCCATAAAGAAGTAAAACCTTTTCTTTGTAATGAGTTTTGAGAAGATGTTATGTATCTTGGCGTTCTATAAAATAAGCTGAGTTGACCTGAATTGATGCTTTTTTTTGGATCAAGTTGGCATAACTACTCATGCTACTGTTAATTATAAAACAAAACTTTGATTCGAACATACTTGAAGTGCGGCTTCTTTGTGTTGTCGGAAACTAAAGTCCAAAAACAATCTTCGTTAGGCTTTTCACAAGGAGCCAATTACAAAAAAAATTAAACCTATAACAACAGTTAATAGAGAGAATTAACCTGTTACCATAAAGGGCTCATATTTTAAGTCCTGCTGGACAGAAATAACACTAAACATGTTCATGTTTTTATTCTCCTAACTGTATCCATCAGTTTGTATAGAAACCATGTGACAGGATCTTGGCCCCTCTGTTAAGTTTATTTGTATAATACATTTCAGCAGCAAGGCAGCTCCAGATGCTTTGGATGATTAAAAATATGATACAGAAGCATTACATTTTATCATTAAATTAATACAAGAGGATACGCACTTTACAGAAAAATTTAATTTTGTTATCAAAGCACCTAACATGAACAAAGATTAATACAATTATTAGTAGAATAATAATAACTCATTGTTTTAGGTGATTTGCAGTGAGTAAGTTCCACCCATCTGCCAGCTATTTGTCCCATTTGTCATAACTGGGATGGTAGTTAATAGTATTATTGAGGCAATACTATTGGGCAGAACATGCTGTTCTTCTCTGTTTTTGCCTTCTTCAACCCCAGTCAGTCATGGCAGTGGGCCACACAGTTTAATATGTGGTTGAACTTTAATCTGTCTGTATGTTTAGTTTTATTTCTCTTTAAATTACATGTTTATCAGTCCTAAATAGACTAAACAACATTGATCAGTGTAAAAGTTCCTTAACTTGCATGCAAACAAGTTTTAGTAAAACTAAAAAAGTCCTTCATTGTTGATTGGAAGCAACTGAGTGAATACAGACCTGTAACAGTAGGTTTCTGTCATCTAAACAATTGAAAAGCTGTAAGACTCTTCAAAACGGATCTTGTACCTCTAGGGTTTTTATTACACATGGGTTATGTAACAATAAGATAAAACCCAGTATTGTGAATTTACAATATTATTTTTGTGTATTTATATGTTTCTGATGTTCTTATGGATCCTTTTGTGTGCAGAGTCCTATAAAGGCCATTTTGGTCCAGTGCACTGTGTGCGCTTCAGTCCTGACGGGGAGTTGTACGCCAGTGGCTCTGAGGACGGCACGCTCAGACTGTGGCAGACGGCGGTGGGAAAGACCTATGGCCTGTGGAAATGTGTTCTTCCTGGTAACTCCCACTTTGCACACAGCAACAGATTTTTGTGAATTGTCAGTTTTTTCTCATGACTTGATTTATGTTTGCAAGTGTGATTATGTTTTGGGGGATCTAAAGGAAACACGATCCAAAGTCAAGGAAGATGAAAAGCCTCACGCAGTAAACTTATCTAAACACATTTACTGATTACTGCACTAAATATTCACTTATCAAAGCATTTTTAGGCAGCCGGGGAATTTATAATTATACATTTCGGAGGGAGACGAGATCATTGAATGCATATAGGCTAGTGACCAAATCTACTTACCTAACATGGGAGAATGTCTGCAGTGTTTCATAACGTACAAAAACCTTAACAGAAGTAAAAATAACTATTATAAAAAGGAACATATGTTGCTGTATTTGTTTTGATTGAAGACCCTGGAATGAATGTTTAACTTTTGTAGAAGACATAATTAATATAATACTTGCTTTCATGCAAACTTAGTTGATTGTGTTTGTAGTCTGAGAACTTTTATTTATAATTCACTGATTAAAATATTCATTTAATTGAAATCGTTTCTCGTTGAAATCAGATTACATGAAAAAATAATTCAATAGTGCAAAAATAAATGACCAAACAATTTATTGTAAAATATGTAAAATGCACAAAAAAATGCAAAACAAGCTTTAATATAAAACCACTTTTACTATTTACTATGACTACTATACTATTTCTATACTAGAACTGTTTATATATATATATATATACATGTGCGTGCACACACACACACACACACACACACACACACACACACACACACACACACCCCCCCACCCCCCCACCCCCCCCCCCCCCCCCCCCCCCCCCCCCCCCCCCCCCCCCCCCCCCCCCCCCCCCCCCCCCCCCCCCCCCCCCCCCCCCCCCCCCCCCCCCCCCCCCGACCAGCACGGTGTTCCTCAGCTTCTCCGTGATGTTCTCTGTGTGCTGCGAGTTCTCCAGCGCAGGTAGAACCGGTAGCGGCGCTGAAGGCGCGTCATGCTGTCGCCGACCCCGCTGCGCAGTGGCTGCGCCGCACACGTCCACACGGACCAGCCGGCGCAGCTGCTGGTAGAAGCCCACGCGGGCGTGACTGGCCGGAAAAAAATAGAAAATTGTTTTTTTATTTATTTTTTATTTTTTAGGGTCTGCTTACTCGTTAAATATAGCGTCTAAGTTGGAAACACTGACTTCCTATGACAGAGTTCAGCGCAAAAAAGGACTTTCTAAATGACGAGTAGATAATCCTTATGTTTTATCTCCAAAATCAAGTTTTTTGTGCCTAAACACAAAATTGAATTAAAGATGGTGGTGTGAGAAAGAATGTCAGGAAGCATGGAAAGACAGAGAATATAACTATTAAAGAAACTTATGATTTACACATTAACTAGCTACCTTTGTCCTGTCTGGAGGGATTTGACATATATCCCGTCTTCCTCGGCTGCAGGGGCTTCAGATTAAAAGCCTTTAGGTTTCAATAATAGGCCTCCTGGAGGTGGCACCAATGTTCGGCCTGAGCTGATAACTGACAGCATGAAGCACTTTTTTCTGAAAGCTGAAAGCTTTTAGTTAAATTTATGTCATTTTTCCTGATGTATGATGAGGCTTTTAGCTGAGACCTGAGGATGTCCTAAAATCTACACCATTCATTGGGTCTTTTTTTAAATAAAGGAATTACATTTTTACACTGGCTTTGAACATCTTTAAATCTGAGACACTCAATTTATTTAGTTTCTAGACTTTATCCTAATCCTTTGTACTTACATACTCTGTTTCCAATGTTTGCAATTCTCCTCCAATTCTGTGACCATAAAACCAGTGATGTACACCCGACAAGTGATTGTGCTGCACCTCATTCTAACTACTTCTGTTGTTGTTCTTGTATGTTTAGAGGACCTGGGAACGGAGAACTCGGAGCAGCTGTATGGCTCGACCCCTGAGATCAAAGCCTAAGGACAGAGTGACTCTGTTCTGAAAGCAGCGAAGCAAAAAGAGAAACAAACAGTCAATGAGTGTGACAGTGTTGCTGCCGTGTCTTTTACCAGTTCACATCAAATAACAGAATTCAGAACATCTCCATCCATAAGGAAGCGATGTTGGTATTCTGACTGTTCTGTTTGTCATTGACCAATAATTATACACCCTTTTCTTTTCTTTTTAAGTCCTTCGAGGGCAGTTTGGGCTACTGAGGAAAACAGTAGAGCTGTGAGTCAAGGCCAACTGCTGCCTGCTTTCTCTCTGATGAGCCACGTTCTGAAGACCTCAACTTCTTTTAAATTCCTTGTTATCTGCACAAACCCCAAATGCTTGGCTCAGTTTTGGTTTCAATATTAAGCTTTTAATAGACTGGACCAAGGCATTTGTTTTCAGTTCATAGTTACAGGAATACCAAAAGTAGTTGCACAGTTTGTGCTGAAGGCGAGGTGATTTCATTTCTCCACACAAGATGACTTTGAGTATTTGCTGGTGTTTTACTGGTTAAGTCATAAAAACTGTCCAAATAAAAAAATGTTTTTGTGATGACATGGAAAAGAAAGAAATGTCAAAGGCATTTTCCATGTTGGTTTTTCATTTGTGTCCAATGTGAAATAAATGAACTTTGGTTTTATTTGTAAGTAATGCAAACAACTCGGTGTTAGGTGTGTTTATTAATCTGCATTTTTAACACAAATTGTCAAAGGTCATTAGAGGTTTTCTGGTATATTTTAGTTTATTGGAATAGCCCAGTACAAAATAACGAGTCTCCTAAGGCCTGTTTAATCTGTTTTTCTGTTTTCATGTTTTGCATTGCTTTAGTTGAAGCTTCTGTTTCCATGTTCCATGTCAATGAACCAGTCACAACAGGCATTTTTCTGCTGTAAATGCTCTTTTTACTGGAAAATGATTTGCTAAAATAATCCATGAATTGACTGCATAGGCCAGGGCCACATCATCTAGTGCTTTATCTCCAGTTATAAGCAAAGGGCACTTTACATCCCGGACCAGTGGCCGGTCCATCCCATTGATTTTTAAACAAATCCTGGTTGTGTTTTTGCAAAACAATACTTGCAGCATAAATTACAACTAAGTGTACGAGTTATCGAATGGCGCACTTTCCAGCCTGGCTGAGACAATTACGTTTGTCTTAGTGTGAAAAAGAAAAACCAATGCCCTGTTATATCCTATTGTAATAGGTGTCAATGGAAAAACGACCCAGTATTGTGCCAACTGGGGAGAAAAAAGGCCCTGGAGTTCCTAACAGACTATTGCTGTTTGGTTGAGGCTTTTAAACATATAGACCTATGATAGTTACATCAATAATGTGATTTTAATTCTGAGATTACCAATGTAATTTAATGCAGCAACATGTTTAAAAATGTGTTGCAACATTTCATCATACCTTCAATGACTGGTGGAGGCACAGAAAACAGCTCTGACACTTTTACATGTTACTCTCCATGGCTTTCTTTTTCTCATCTTTTCAGTCCCACCTTTACAAGTTACAATAAAAAATACTTTATCTCACAGGGAAAACTTGATATAACTCTTAACTAAAAAGTTATTACAGATCATGTCTGTGGGCAGGAAGCCTTTGAACAGATTTAGTTTTCCAATGACTGTCATTAAGAGGATGTTCAGGGTTGTCCATAATATTCTTGATTTGACCTTAAATCCTTCTTTACGTTATCATCTGCAGAGATTACACATTTGTCCCCAGAACAGACTAAGCCTTCTTTTCAAGGTTGTTGAGCCTTTCTAGGTCTCTGGTTCGGTTGCTGCTGCCCCAACAGATGATGGCAGAGGAGATCTGAAACACCTCTCTACAAACTGTGAAGGATTTTAGCTGTCCAGCTACACACCGAGGTATTCACAGGGGCAGGACAATGAAAGGGAAACACCCGTCGTTTCAGTTTAGGAGGTTTCAGGGGTAAATCTGACCAGCCTGGTTGCCAATCTTCATTAATTGGATCAGTGGGAGCAGAGTTTGAAGGTCCAATTGGCAGAGTAAGTGGATAATAGTACAGTAAGATTGTTATTCAGGCTGGTGGTAATGGCACCAAGTCAGTTTAAACAAAATGTCACAAATTTTAAATGTGGCCTGTTGAACATCAGATCTCTCCTCGCAGTCTTAATTAGTTAATGACTTCTTGATAATCAGATTTGCTTTGTCTCACAGAAACCTGGCTGCAGCAGGAGGATTATGTTAGTCTCAACAAATCAACTGGAGGTGTAGAAATGAGATTTATTATTTAATCCCAGGCCGAACAGTTGGAGGTCCTTTGAACATTAGACCCTTAGCTTTGTGTTACCTGGCATCCGTGCCTAAAACTGCTTCTGACCTACATAGAGAGAACTCACAGGAGACCAGAGTTCATGGGTCCCCAACCCAACACCGGTCTCCAGAGAGGTTTCTCACATGCTGACCTCCAGATAGATTCTTCAGCCCAGGCTTGCCTCCAGACTTCAAGCCGTATCCCTGCAGGTCGCCTGTTCTGCTGCACAGCATGTCATCTGTCTGTAACCCTCAGTTCCACAACAGGCTACGTCTTTACAAACCTCCTCTCCACAACGTGTTGCCTGATTCTAAGCTTGTTGTCTTTAAAGCTATCACTCAGGAGTCCTGCATGCTTGTAGCAGGAAGAAACCTCCAGACCTAAACCCAACTGAGAATGGCAAGACTTGAAAACTAATACAAAAGAAAAAAGAAAACTGATTCCGTCCAATATTGTACTGGAAGGGACCTGCTGTCTTTAATGCTGCCAACAATGGTTCTACAAAACTTTGACCCAGAAGGGCAAACACAAATGCACAATTCTTATATCTTTTGTTAACTTCAAAATTAGGCTACATTTATGTACTTTGGATCAATCACATAAAATCCCAATCAAAGCCTTTGTTACCACCTTGTTTGTAGTTATATTCAGGTATTTTGTCAAGTCACGTTCTTCTGACATGTCCCTTGTCAAAAAATATTCCATAAACCTATAAACACTGTGCTGCAACCACATTTCAGAGAAAATATTTGCACAGTGCATCACGCAAGCAGTTCTGTTCCCCTACATCACCAGATCTTCTATATCTCCAGATCTTTTCTATTGACGTGTGTGAATGTTTGAGGTAAATGTCCCCTCCACCTGGCATCAGGTCATGGTCAGTGGGCGGACTGGAAGCTTTTTATCCTCATGACTCCCTACTGCTTCTTCCATGTTGCTACTGAGCTGAGGACCTACAGCTGCATACCTTGCACTCTAAGTATTCTGTTTTTCTTTTGCCTTTATTGCACCTCACAAAATAACGAAATGCCATTGTCACGGTCCCTGTCGATGTCGTCACTAAGTGGGCTTTTGACAGCCTGGGAGGAAGATGAGCTGTGCACAGAGGACCTACTGCTTTTTGAAGTGGCCTGGGAAGTCACCAACAAAGGTCAGGCACAGCACAACTCAGCTGTCTTTTATTTAAAAAAAAATTTTTTTAATTGAATTCCCAATTCAGCTGCAATTGGTATGTTTTCCTTGTTAATTACATCCTACAGGCATATTTCTGCTCTGTGTGGGAGAAAGATAAAATCACATTGATCAAACAGAGGAAAACTTTCCTGCTATAGGAAGAATAAATATGAAATGGTTTTGGCTTTGCTTGAGTGTCTTGCGTGTGTGTTTGCATAAAACTGAATCTTTGCTCTTCAAAGAGTAAATATTGTTCTGGTGAGCACACTATCTGTTCACTCTGTGGTGTTAAACATTAAGCTGTAGATAAGCGGCCGAGATGGAGCCTGGATCTGTGAATAAGCTTGAATTCTCATTATACAATTTTTAAAACTTTTTAAAGAAAACCTTGACAGTCAGGACAAAAAAAACATTAAATTAAAAACCTACTGAGCAAAATGTAAGGATTCTCAGAACTGTTTGTTTAAAACCGCTGGTATATATACTAGCTCATGCAACAGGTCTTATTTAGACAGTTAGGGCTGAGCAATATAATTACCTCATGGAAGATAAAATCATTTTCAAGGTCCTGGACTTTTTTCTTTTATTTTTTTCCAGGGTTTATATTTATTTAATGTCCAGGTCTACTACTTTAGCTATGTTTTGCTTTTTTTAATGTTATCTAAAAACTTATTTAAATTTGTGCTGGTATAGAAACACACTTTTTCATATGATTCCATACAACCATCTTCTTGCTGATTATCCGGAAACCCAGACTTCCCTCTCCCCGGCCACGTCCACCAGCTCCTCCGGGAGGATCATCAGGCGCTCCTAGGAGTGCAGGGACACATAGTCCCTCCAGCGCATTCTGGGTCTACCCTGTCCCTTTCATATGATTAGATTTTATTATTCAGTTTGTCCTTTACTCGAAGATTCATGTTTGCCTGTCGGTGTTTACTCCTCTGCTCCTTTTGCGCCATCATTTCCTAAAAGGTCACTCTCTGCAGCATCCTGTTACTAATAGGAATCCTCAGTATTTAACCTGGACATATTCTGTTCTCTTGCAGGATTATTGTTTCTTCTTTACTGTTTCAGATTGGCTTCCTGTGTTGCTTTTGAGTGATTACAGGTTTGTTTTTTTAATTGAATAAACATCATTCTTTATGATAACCCTGAGCTACAACTTGTACTTTGGTCCGACTTCAAATTCACAATTAATGACAAAGAAATCAAGCAAGACCAAGCAAGCCACAGTGGTTGGGTACAGCAGAAACTTAAAGAGGCACACAGACTTGTATGAGAATGATGAGATCTTGCCTTCCCCACTGCTGATCAAGGAAAAATGATCCTTCTGGGGATCTAAGCATGTTTTTAGTCCACCTTGGTATCGTCTCAATAGATATAAGGAGACTACTAACCCCAAAGCTCAATAATTTCCACCAAAACCTTCCTCAACTTCCCTGTTTCTCGTCCCCCTGCTATACAGTAGACGCCACCAAAAGGCACTCCAAGGCCTCTTCATTCTGTTCAGATAGTTTGCTCAAGGTTTCATTTTCCTGCCTCACTTTGACTGGCTCCATTGTCATTCCTGCATGTCCACTTCTCGTAGGTTTTATCTCAAATAACAGCACCCTTTCAAAACTGGGATCGCACATCTTTTTTCATCAGTTTAAGAGTAATTCAATGTTTTTAGAAGCAGCTTTTGAACTTTATAATTCTAACATTAGGAGAAAATGCTCATCCACAAACTGAAGTAATAAATTCTCTAATCTTTTTGAGTCTACGAGGCTCTACCATTTCCCTCCTCAATTACCACAGCTGAACAAAACTTACCCCATACTGCTCTAAGGTTTCGTGAATCAGTCAACTCAGATGTGGACCCTTAGTTAGTCTCTTACTTCACCAGTCTTTTCCTGACAGATAAGCTTCACCTGCAATCTAAAACTACTCAAGGTATTTGACAAAAATATCATAGGTCTGACAGCAAGGGAGACGTGGTTGTAAAGCTGTTGGATTTGAGCTTCTTCTCATACCCCATATATGAGATGGCATTCATTTAAGGCATATAAAAGGTAATATCAGGACACGGGATGTGGCAGGGTTTTGGGTTTCTCTAGGGTTTTTGATTGCTCGTTTGTGCTCTGCCTCAGTTATATTTTGTTTTGATTCTGTCATCTTGCTTTTACTTAAATTAGTCTTTCTATCCCTCGACCTTGTAGCTACACAGAGTCAGCTGAGAATCACCTGGTGTATCAGACCATCACATGCTTACTCTTACTTGTATTTGCACTTACTACATCCATTTTAAATGTTTTTGCAGTAGGATTTGAGCGCACACTAAAATATTTAATTCCCTTGTCAATCATATTGCATTTATTTGTCAGTTTATGCGGCACCCTTTATGCTGACAGTCTTCCTACTAAAAAAACAGTTTGTTTTGTTAAAAACAGTTTTTGTGTAACTGTGCTTTTGGCACTAGAGGCGTTTATTTATAGTCACCAAACAAAAAACGGGCAACTTCCCACGGGTTCTTGGTTTTCTTTAGAATTTTCCTCCTTATTTTATAGACTGTTAATGTAGTGCATTTTGGGATTAATAGTTTCTATCCCAGCCTCTACGTGGTTCACTCTTCCGTGGCCCATTAGCAGAATAAGTATAGAGATTGTTCAGCATGACCTAATTTACTCTAATTTAACTATAAAATAAAAAGGGTAACATCTAAAAGCCAACTTTTAAAGTATACAGATAATCTGCCTCATGGCATGATAGGATCTGGATCCACAAGAGAAGAGCCTAATACCTACAAATATGCTCCCACCAGTAAACCTGTTGTCTGAAAGCAAAAGCCTTAGTTTGGAAAATATGGTAGCAATTACATGGAGTAGTTGTTTAGCATTGTGGACAGGAACTTTATAATTGGCAATATTTCAGAGCTGAAAGAAGGAAATCCTGAAAACCTGGTTAATATTGAATTTAAATGACATTCTCTTTGTCAAAGAAAACATCAGGGTTCTTTGTTTTATTACTGTAGATCAAGTCAATGCAAGGCAGATCAAATGACTAACAAATGTCTTATTTGAAGACTCTGGTACACAGATGATCTCTGTATTGTTTAAATTTAAAAGCAGCAAATACCTGGGTCCTTCAGAAGACCTCACTGTCATGTTTTTGTTAAGCCTTTTGACCCACATTCAACAGGACGACTCCCTGTTGAATGAATAATCCGTGAAAGCGTTATTTTGACAAAGTGTGCATAATGAACTGGAGACTGGAACAGCTGGAGCTGCTGGAAACTGCGGGAACGACGCGGGAGACTGGGAGCACTGAAGCAGAGAACAGAGGTGGTGGGTATGAGCTGAGGTAGGTGTAATAATGAAGGAATGTTCTTACTTGAGGTGCAGATGGAAGCCGCCAGGGAGAGGTAAGTGGGTTAAGGTTAACTTCAATTGACCTAGATGTTAGGTTGTCCAGAAGGTAACTGAAGGGTCTAGGTTGCAGGAGCTGGAGCGGACAGACCAAGCTGAAAGGAGCGAGGAGTGAAGACCAGGATGAAGCTGGAGGCCAGAGGAAGCAATGAGTCTTGCACAAGCGCGGGAATGGAGGTTAACCTGGGTTGAACACACACAGGAGAGTGGTTACTGAGATGATCCAAGTTCAAGGCACACAGGAGAAAAAGCGAGGAACAAGGTTGACTGAGCTATGAGGAATCGAAAAGGTAAACAAAGAGGAAATTCACTCAAAAGAACTGGTACTGAGGAGAAATGTTACCGGTAATTAACACTAAGTCAGTGTATCTGGTCCATTATGTGCGGAAAACACAGGTGCGCTGAAGCACTCCCGCCAGGCAGGAACTCGGGTGACCCCCAGTGGACAACCTAGGGAAAAATCCTCAACCACGACACTCATACAGCCTGAGGCAAAGTTTGGCAGGATGACGTTATGTAGAAAGCAAGGTCACAGAAATTTGTGTTGGTTCAGTGTATAACTTTATATTCTGTGGTCCTTGGCCTGATCTGACCAATAAAACCATTTGCTATAAATAAACTGTTGGCTGTCTTTGTCAATCTTTTTATTTGTTTTGGTTTTAATAACATGGAGACAAATTAATCTACATCGGAATCAGACGCAAGCTACTAGCTGTTTTTTTGTGTGCAGATTCTAATGTTCTTATAGCCTAAAAACGGAACAAGAATGTCTCAGCAGCACTCCTGGACAGAAATGTTTTTATTTACAAGTGTATGACATAGAATATGATTATAAAATGGGATGGTCAAGGAATCAAGGAATCAAGGAATCAAGAAATTTTTATTTGTCATCACAACACATGTGGTACATGAGGTGGGACGAAATTGTAATCCCCCGGTCCAGTTTACACCCTGATAGCAGTTTTAAATAATATAATAAAATATAAATAACTATGCGAGAAATAGTATTTGACTACACAGAATCTACAATATGGACACAGAATCTACAATATGGGACTTCGGACATAGCAGCAATGAACATTCGGAGTGCAAGTGACATTTTAAAGTGTGATATTAAAGTGAACATTGCCGGTTAAATGAGAAAGTGTTTTTCATTTCTAACTGTCCTTGCGTGTGTTTGAGAGTCTCACAGCTTCAGGAATGAAGCTGTTTCTCAGTCTGGTGGTTTTGCACTTGATGCTCCGCAGCCTCCTGCTTGAGGGGAGCGGGACAAAAAGTGAGTGTGCTGGGTGTGTGGGGTCCTGTTAAGACCTTGGTGGGTGCCCGGATAAGGAGTCTAACCTGATGCTGATGTTGTGGTGAATACTTTCCTTGGGTGGGATGAAAAGCAGTTCAGTTTTGGAGAGGTTCAGTTGGAGGTGGTGATCTTTCATCCATGCACATATGTCAGAAAGACATGAGATTCGTGTCAGTACTGAGAGGTCGTCTGGAGGAAAGTACAGATAGAGCTGGGTATCATCTGCATAGCAGTAATAGGAGAAGCCATGAAAATGGATGATTGGGCCCAGCGAAGTAGTGTACATGGCAAAGAGGAGGGGCCCCAACACTGAGCCTTGGGGGACCCCTGTGGTGAGGTGGTGTCGTGTCGATGTTTGGCCTTGCCATGCCACCTTGAAGGATCGTCCGGTGAGGTAGGATTCAAACCAGGAGTGTGATCTGCCCGAGAGGGTGAGTGATGTGGGTTACTTGAGGCAGAAGACGGCCATCAAAGGCCGAGACACGGAGGGGAACATCCAGATGCATGGTGGTGATCTGTAACTGTTCGATAAGGGACTGGGCGATGAGCGACTGTTCGCATCCTGAGTCAACGAGAGCGGTGAGATAAGTGGAGTCCTGGTTGTGAATTAATGTGGCAGGAAGGAGAAGACGAGGCTGGAGGGGTGTAATACTTTGGTCCCTCTGTAGCCTCTCGGGCAGTTTATCCTTCCTGAGTAGAGGATAAACAGCTATGAAATGACCTGGGTTACAACTCTCTAGACTGCATCCTCCTTTGCCGTTCCTTCGGTGTGAGCCTGGTTTGTCCGACCTGCATGGGTTCCGGTCCTGGTGGTAACGACCTGCGGGGCTCTGAGGAAGTCCTGGGGCTTGGATCAGCAGAAGGAGGAGGAAGCTGACTAGCTACGGGGGTCTGACTAGCAAATGCTCTGCGGTAAGCCCTCATCCGATCTCTTTCCCTCAGATCACCATCAACCCTGATGGCTAGCACAATTAACTCATCCAATGAGGGAAGCTCATTTAAAATGGCCAGTTTATCCTGCAAAGGATCGTCAAAGGCTTAAAAAACACGCTCTTCAAAGCGTCTGGATCCCAGCATAGAATTCTCAGTTGCAAATAGCAACTAAGAATATTATTAGTATTATCTATCTATCTATCTATCTATCTATCTATCTATCTATCTATCTATCTATCTATCTATCTATCTATCTATCTATCTATCTATCTATCTATCTATCTATCTATCTATCTATCTATCTATCTATCTATTTTCATTTATTTTATTATTGAAAATGGATTTTATTGTTTCATTTTTTTCCTAGGCAAGGCAAGGTAAGGCAAGTTTATTTGTGTAGCACATTTTCGTGTACAAGACAATTCAAAGTGCTTTACATAAGAAAAAAGATCAGAAAATGAAACAATAAAATCAGCTTTGAATTTAAAAGAAATAAAATAAAAAGAAAATAATAATAATAGTACTCAGTTGCTATATGCACAGTTAAATAAGGCTGTTTTCAGCCTGGATTTAAACAACGGCAGAGTTGAAACCTGTCTCACCTCTTCAGGAAGACTGTTCCAGATTTTAGGAGCATAAATCTGGAATGAAGCCTCCCCTTGTTTGGTCCTGACTCTGGGCATCAGCAGGAGGCCACTACCTGAGGTTCTCAGAGTCCTGGCTGGTTCATATGGCTCTAACATGTCAGATATGTACTTTGGGGCTAAACCGTGAAGAGACTTGTACACAAGCTAGGCTGTTTTAAAGTCTATTCTTTGAGTGACAGGAAGCCAGTGCAGAGACTTTAGCACTGGACTGATGTGGTCATATTTCCTGGTTTTGGTCAGAACTCGAGCAGCAGCATTCTGGATGTTCTGAAGCTGTCTTAAGGCCCGTTTAGAAAGCCCAGTGAGCAGGCCGTTACAGTAGTCTAACCTGCTAGAGATAAAAGCATGGATACGTCTTTGTAGGTCTGGTTTAGAGACTATTCCTCTGATTCTGGCAATGTTTTTAAGATGGTAAAAGGCTGCTGATGTTATTGATTTAATATGGCTGTTGAAGTTCAGGTCAGAATCCAGTATTACCCCAAGATTCTTGACCTGATGTTTAGGTTCCAGAGGGAGCGTCAGAAGGTAACTGGTGACACTTTCTCTTTGTTTCTGTGGGCCACAGACAATGATTTCAGTTTTGTCTGAGTTTAACTGGAGGAAGTTGTTCTGCATCCACAGACTGATCTGTTCAGTACAACAATAAATCAACAGGCCCATGTTCTCCTGCTGTCAGCGACACGTAGATCTGAGTGTCATCAGCATAGTTGTGGTAGGACACATCATGGTTGCGTATTAGCTGGCCCAATGGAAGCATGTACAGATTGAATAAAAGGGGTCCCAGGATCGACCCCTGGGGAACCCCACAGGTCACACCCATTCGGTCGGAGACGCAGT
>JAVLVB010000654.1:214415-226061 GCA_032876305.1 Orestias chungarensis
GCTGTGGTGGGGCCTAAAGCCTGACTGGAAAGCATCAAACACATTGTTAGACAGGAGAAAGTCACTCAGCTGTTGGTATACAACTTTTTCCAGCACTTTTCCTAAGAATGGCAGGTTTGATATGGGCCGATAGTTGTTCAGTACTGTGGCATCCAGACTGCTCTTCTTTAGGAGAGGCTTAATGACAGCAGTTTTCAAGACCTTTGGGAATATCCCAGTCTGAAGTGAGATATTGACTAATTGAGCGAGTTGTGGAAGCAAACTGCTCAGCACAGACTTTAGGAATCTAGTGGGTAACTCTTCCAGGAAGCAAGTAGATGGACTAAGGCTGCAGATGATCTCTTCAACTGTTTTATCGTAAACAGGTGTGAAGTGTGTCAGCTCCATATGTCTAACTGGGGGTAGAGGAGCTATGTCTGTCGTGGAAACAATTGCATTTTTAATGCCTTGAACTTTGTCATTAAAGAATACTGCAAACTCCTGACATTTAGATGTAGAAATCAGTTCCAAGGGGATTGAGACTGGAAGGTTTGTTAATCTGCTAACTGTAGAAAACAGGACACGAGAATTGTTGCTGCAGTTTTTGATGATTTCTGAACAAAAGCTCTCTCTGGTTCTACGCAAAGTCTGGTTGAACACACACAACTTTTCTTTGTAGATTTCAAAATGAACCTGGAGCTTTGACTTACGCCTTTTCCGTTCGGCTCTCCGGCACTCCCTTTTCTGTGCATGACTGAGACCTCCTATGTAAAGCACTTTGAATTGTCCTGTACGGGGAAATCTGCTCTAAAAAACTTGGCTACAGATCTAGAGCCTTGCCTTAATTTCCATAGACTGCGAGACAAAGTTAAATTGTCAGCTTCATGACCAAAAGCAGTGTTAAATTCATCTAGGGAAGCCTGAAAAGTTGGACCAAAATAGGGGTCTCTATGGAAACAAGCCTCCGCCCACCTGAGTGCTTTACCGGACAGCTGAACAATTATATACGGTATTTTAGCATCATCATTGACGAAAGAATTGAGCAGAGATGGCGAAAACCAATGAACATTGCACCAAGAACCCACCACAGCCGCCAGCCTCAGCGGTGTACCTTTTGGGAACGGAAACTGATACCCCGCGGTGAACGAGAACCGGAAGTTGACGAGGTGGAGGTGACAGTGGAAGGTAAGCTGCAGCGCACTCATATGGCGGAGGGTTGGGATCGGCGGCTCTGGGAGTAAGGTTCTATACAAGATATGTGATCTGGTGGAGAGTTTGGTTAGTCATGGCTTGTTGATTGGATAGAGAACGGAGAACTGTTTCATGAGTTTGAATCATGGAGGACTGATCTGAAATGATCTTCCTGAGAGCCTCTTGTGGGTCTACCTGGCCTGAGTGTTCTGTCATGGTTTTTAGGCTTCTGACCCACATAAACATGAGGACTCACAGGAGTAGAATAATCAAAGACAGAGTTTATTGAATTATTTTAATGTGAATTTGACACATAGAAAGGACAGAGAAAGTAAGCTGCAGTTGAGTTGGGGAGATTAAAGTGAAGTGGATCTTACTTAGTGTGGAGATGGATGACACCAGGGCAAAGTGAGTGGGCTGAGGGTTTTTTGAAGGAGTCCAGAGATTATGGTTGTCCGGGGGGGGCACGGAAGGTTGGTTGATAGAGGCTGGAGCGAGCAGACCGAGCTGAGCCGATGAGGAATGGAGACCAGAATTATTGCAGATGACCAGATGTTCTTCATAGGACCTTATCAGTCTTAAGACCTGGGTCGAGCACATGAAAAGTTTACTAAGGACACAAGGGAAAACTTGAGTCAAAGTAGCAAAAATAACAACAAGAAAAACAACAAAGAAGTTCGCCAGAAGCTACTAGAAATCTAATAGATAATTGGCTCTGAGAAACTCGAAAAGTTACCAGTAGCAACAAACACTCAAGCGACGATTAGCTGGTCCACCGCTCCTTTTATACTGGTCCTAGATCCTCTAAGGATGGAAAACACCTGTGTAGACTGCACAGGTGTTGAGACACAAAGCGGCACAAAGGATCATCGGCTGCCCCCTCCCCACCCTGACCGACCTACATCTCCTGCTGCATCAGCAGAGCGAAGAACATCATCAAGGACAGCTCACACCCTGGCTTTGAACTGTTTGACCTGCTGCCCTCTGGCAGGCGCTACAGGTGCATCAAAGCCAGGACAAATAGACTCAAAAACAGATTGTTTTCCAAAGCAGTCACCACCCTGAACTCAACTGGACTTTAACTGTGCAATACCCTCACCTCTGTGCAATATAATGCCATTATACCAATATCTGTGCAACATTTTATATTTATATTATATTTCTGGATTGTGTTCTTTTATGTATATATATCCATATTCTTTTAGATTTGTTATTTCCTGCAGATCATTCACATAGTTTATTTCTGTTTATTGTGAATATATTTTTTAGAGATATTTCTCTTTGCACGGCACTGAGAGGAGTGGTCTTCCAATCTTGTTGAACAATGTGTATAATGACAATAAAAGCCTATCTGTTATATTCTATTCTAAAATTAATGAATTCCCCAATTAACAAAGTAGAAGGCACTGTAGCAAAGATAACAATAGTAGTCTTGTTAGTAATTCACATTCACCCATGCATGTGACTATAGATTTCTCATTTAATCCTAAATGATTAGCAGTAGTACAAGTACTACTTCTTGTGTCTGTGAGTTTAATTGATTCAGCGTGTTATCATTGGCTGATGTAGATACACTCACATGAAAATAATGTACAGCAATTTAAAGTATATTTTCTTTTAGTTTTGTAATTTATTTGGGACTTTGTGAACTTTTCAGTTGGAGGAATTTACACTGTCATCCAGTCCAAGGCTAAGGTCACGGTGGATGAATGGGGGGAGAACTATTACATGATGGGACCATATCTTGAAAACAACTTTAAGACACAAGTGGAAGGCTGTGTACCACCCAACTCTGTGGTTCAGAAAGCAATGGATGCTCTTATCAACAATGGATGCCAGGTGAGTGTGTCTTCAGTATTGGTTAGAAGCTTACCTTACTCATAAAGGGCATGTTTTCCATAATTTAGATATTTCAGTAAAACAGTGGATTCCATAGTATTGCAAAACAAATTAAACATTGTATGTCTGAGTAAGTATCAAGATTTATGATTTAAATGTATTAATATCACTGATAAATGTGAGAGTCTTACATTTAACAAATGGGGCTTGTACTCTCTCATTAAGGAACACTGTACACATGTACCACAATCAGTACAATCAACTTCTCTTTAAAAAACTAATTTACTAACCAAATAGCTCACTCAACCTTACAGCCGAAACATTCAAACATTAACCAACACTCTACCAATGTTTTATGTTATTTTAGTAACACCAATTAATCTACCCAGACTTAGAGAAGAAGGAAAAGTCCGTCTCGCTTTCAGGTGATTAGGCTCAAAGGCTACAGATTATGCCAGTTGACGAGTCTCAAAATTTATGCTATAGAAAATCTTTTCTGAAACAGGTGAGAATGGTGGGTGTGTACAACTGGATGCTTTGGATCAGAACCAGCTGGTGTGTTGCTGGTTTAAACTGGACTTTGCACAGTGTTGAGTGTTGAAACAAATGGGGCAACAACAAGCCCCTATTGCTTCTGCTGGCATGGTGTCTGCTGTCTCAGCTTTCTTCTTCCTTTAAAAAAATAATTTTACGGACGCATGTGTATTTTGTGAATTTTTAGAATTAGACGCTTCAAATGTGCTTGACGCACGTCAAGCATTCGCACTTCCGGTTCTCCAGTCGCACATCCGATGTCTTTAATAGTCTTTTTCTTTACCATGGCTGATGAAATTAAGGGAGTCACTAGACTTTATATAATGATAAAAAGCAAAAGAAAGTCATTATTGGTGGCCTCAGTGCGGTGTCTGGAACTTTCTGAAAAACTCAAGTACGTTGAGAGTAAGGTGATTGTCTCCATCACCTCCAGACGCTGTAATATTAGTGAAAAGTGCGACAATAAGTTTATTAACATTATCACTTCTGAATCGTCCGCCCCGGTGGAAATGCTTTGAGTGGTCAGTGCAACTAGAAAATAATTAAAGTCCATTTACCATAGATGTATGGATAGATGAAAAAGGTTTTAATCCAGGCCTAATTAGCAATCCTATATTTTAAACATCCACAACTTTTCCAAATCATGACCGGAACATGCTTTTTAATTGCATTTTGTGAACTTTCTGCTAATAAAGAGTTACAATAGTCCCGCCTTGAAGTAACAAATGCATGGACTAGTTTTTCAGCATCAGTCCTGGAGAGAATATTTCTAATTTTAACTATATCCCTAAGGTGAAATAGGGAAATAATAGAGACCTGTTTGACATGAGATTTAACAGACATATCCTGATGAAAAAGAAAATGACAAAAGGCCAATTTGATGCCGCCAAGTTTAAGGGCTTGATTAACTAGCTTCTTTTTTAGAGGTTCTGGTCCAGGGATTATTACTTCTGTCTATTTAGAGTTAAAAAGCAAAAATTTTAAAGTCATCCACATATTTATGTTTTAATGACATGCCTATTATCTACCAAACTGACTGGATTTATCAGCATTTGTGGAAGAATACTGTTGGGTATCATCAGCATAACAGTAAATTAACAACATGCTGTCTGATGATTTAAGAAAAAAAAGAAGCCTGGGATTGTCCTTTTTTTCCTCTATTTCTTTTCCAATGTCCTGGTGTTCTCCTTCAAGGCACCAAGTTCCGAATTAAACCAGGGAGCCAACCTCCTATGAGTAATCACTTTCCTTTTAATGGGGGCTATGTTGTCAAATGCAATACGCAATGAGGACACAACTATTGTAAGGCATGAGATTAAATTAAAGATGGAATGGATTCTTTGAAAGTTGTTACAGTATTATCTGATAAAAACTGAGGCATTACTGTTTTTCACACTCAATGCCATATGTCAGCACAAGGTCTAAAGCATGATCAATAGAGTTGGTAGTGGCCGGATTCTCTGTGTGAAGCTACCTGAATCTAAAATGGCAGTTAAGGCTACATTTAGGCTGTCGCTTTTGGCATCAACTTCAATGGTAAAATCTCCAATGATGACCTTATCAGTCTTAAACACCAATTCGGAAAAAAAAATCTGAGATCTGAGCTAGAAATTCAGAGTAAGGACAGACAAACAGAAGTGGTTTCAGGTGGATAAGGAAGGCTAAGGGTTACAGGTATTAGTAAGCCCGGGATTAATTAATAAATTTGATTGAAAATTGTTTCCTACTTCTCCACCTCTCCCACTACTAGAGGGAGTTGATTCCTTGATACTAAGATAATCTTCTTGCTGCAGCCAGTATTTTGTCAGACAAAGCTAACCAACTTGATTATCAGGAATTAAGTCATTAACTAATAGAGACTTTGAGGAGAGAGATCTGATGTTCAATACGCCACATTTAAAAGTTATTTCATATGTATAAACTGAGTTGTTTTTATCTTTATCAGAGTTTCAGGATTTACTCGTTTTAGATTGATCTTTAATCTATTTGGGTTTGGCTGTGGGCAGGACAATGGGTGGGTACCTCAATGGGATGATGAGTAGGTAACTGTAGAGAAGCTGCAGAGAGGAGTTCTAAACTACGACTCTGCTTCCTGGTCTGGACCCTGGTTTGTCAGTAATTTGGGGAATTAATAATTTTGACAATAATTCTAGAAAGAAGAGCTGCTCCATCTAAAGGGAGATGGATGCCTCTTTGGATCAGAATAGGTTTTCTACCAATTATCAATCCAACAATGATGTTAATTTAGTCCTTTTCTCCCACCACCATCACTGTGTCAAGGGAGCATCGTAGATTGGAGCTGGTCTTACTACTAACCTAATCACTTATCTATCACTTCCTCACAACTGTAGCTACTGCTCCAACAGACAATGCCATAGTAAATAGCTGATGCCACAACAGAGTTACACTCCAAAAGACCTCAGCCTCTTCAGCAGACTGAGTGTGCCGATCCTTTCTTTATAGAGGATTGGTATTATGAGTCCAGCATAGTTTAATGTTTAAATCAACTTCCAAGAGTCCACTATCTCAAAGTCCACTTACTAGATGTTCACCTTTGTCAGTGTGGTGGTTCTGCTTCTGTATAAGTCCACCAACAGCTCCTTGGTTTTAGTGGCACTGATGAAGATATGAATTTGTTGGCACAGGTCTACAAAGTCTGTACTCTGAATCGTCTTCACCTGGGTTGAGGTCGACTATGGTCTCATCACAGGTACCAAACGGGAGGTCTTCCACAGTTGTACATTCCCAAGCTTCAGGCTCAGATTGAACAAAAAAACCTCTGATGCCATAAAGCTGATCTGTGTAGCATACAGGAGTCTTAAGCTTATCTTCCCTAAGGGAAATTTGATCCAAGATGCCACTGCGGATGGCCCTGCAGCATCTGTGTTTTGGTGCACTCTGTTTTGTTCGTTGTTGTGAGCTGATAGAATGTTTGCACATTCCAACACCTACAAAGAGCTCCTAATTATTCTAACTATTTTATCTACATGACTTACTTGACCTAAATCAACTTCAGCAGAAGATTTGGCATATCTTTTGTGTGATGTGGTCCGAGGCACCACAGAAAATGAAAACAAATGGGAACCCTAGTGCAAGTCAGCAGACGCAGGCTGCTCGCACTCTTTTTTTTATTCTTTATTTTATTTTTTATTAGAGCCAAAAGAAGGAAAGAATATATATATATATATATATATATATATATATATATATATATATATATATATATGTATATATGTATATATGTATATATATATACATGTTCATAACACATGTATGAACATACATACACACATATTCACACAATACCTCTCACTTTAGACACATAATGATCGATACACAGTGCAATAACGACGAGGCATTATACAGAAATAAAAGTTACACAACTAAACAAAAAACAAAGCAAGAACACCCCCCACTCCCCTCTCAAAGTCAACCTAATAAAAGAGAAAATAAACAAATAAATACATCATTAATCCGATATGACTACCCATAATTATAACCAAAGCAAAATTTAGCCACAGGCACATTCAGTCGGGCAAAACCTTCAAGTTGGAAAAATAGGAAAGAAAACATTGCAATTTCTGGCAGAACCTCTGTGTAGACCCTCAAAGGGTGAGTTTGATTGTCTCAAGGTTAAAAAAGGGGTTCTTCTGCGGGTTCTAGTGTCGCTTATATGAACCTAGGCTGCCAGGAAAGGCATATGGCAAATGTCGTCGGGTCCAGGAGTCGAACCCGCAACGGCCACGTTGAGGACTTAAGGCCTCCATATGTGGGTCACGCTACCCCTACGCCACCACAGCAGAACCAAACATCATGTCTTTAATCCAGAAGGATATTGACATTTTTTAGACTTCCAGTGTAGCAGTAAAGTACGTCTAGCCATTAGGGATGTAAAAGCAATAGTTTCCATTTGAGCAGAACTTAGCACCGAAGTAGGGCTGAGGATACCAAATATGGCAACAAATGGACAAGGTTGCACATTTACACTCAGGACAGAGGACATAATTGAAAAGTAATTGGACCAAAACTTATGTAAAAAAGAACATGTGGCCAAGATTGCATGGGGAGCCTTTGCATTTATCACGTATATCCACCCTATCCGGATAAATCTGAGAAAGCCTAGATTTAGAGAAATGAATCCTATCTATAACTTTTACTTGGATCAAACTACGACGAGCACAAGAAAAGGAAGATCGGATTCTATCAATGGCGTCATCCCAACTATCTTGGGTCAGCTGGATTCCCAACTCTCTATCCCATGCATTTCTAATTTTGACGCTAGAATCCTCCCTTAGCTTTAAAATAAAACTATAAATCTTAGAAATTGTACCTTTCTGAAGTGGATTGTATGCAACAATCTTTTCCCAGGGCTGTTCAGGGGGCATAGAAGGAAAATTAGGGAAACATTTAAAAGCAAAATTCCGAATTTGTAAGTATCGAAACAAATGCATACCAGGTAAACTGTATTTGGAAGATAAATCCGCAAAGCTATCAAATACTCCTGATGCATATAGGTTTCTTATTTGTTTTAAACCCGTGTCATACCAAACTGAAAACGATGGGTCAGAAGGCTACTCGCACTCTTACCTGGGATTTTCCTCTACAATTTCCGCCTACTCAGCAACAAACTCAACCTGCTGTGTTTGCTGATGAGAAGCAATAGGGACTTATCCTCATCTCGTGTTCTATACCTCATGTAGACATAGTTCTGTGGTCAGATCCCTAAAAGACGGGGCAGAGGAGCTTTAACACCTTTCTGCAGTTGTAACATATGTCTGCATGCGTAATATCTTCAACTATCATCTCCATACTAAAAAATCCACAAATAATTGACTCTGTATTAATAAATACATTTGGGCAAATTGTCTTCTCCCATCTCAAGACCATCACTGCTCCCCTTCTGGACCTACTGCAGTTTGCACCCAATAGATCTGTAGGTGATGCTGTTAACCTGGGCCTTCACTTCATCCTACAGGACTCCCTGGAACCTACACCAGTATCCTGCTTGTGCACTTCAGTCCTGGATTCAACAGTATCTTCTTACCTTTGCTCCAAGCCAAGCTCCAAATTCCTGTTGGATCAGAAGCAGTAGGTGCAAATGGGAGAAAACATCACGGAGCCCTGAGCAATCAGCACTGGTACCTCTCAGAGATGCGTACTTTTACCTCTGCTCTTTTACTTGAACACCAACTGCTGCCACTCTCATTGGCCTCATCTCAGGCAGAGACCTGAGTGACACATCCATACTCTGCAGCCTGTGTCCTGGAAGCTGAGGAAGCCACAAAGGATCTCACGTATGGCTGACCATCAACTCTCTTATCAAAAAGGCACAACACAGGATGCTTGTTCTCTACCAGCTGAGGAAACTATAACTGCCAACTGAGATGATAGTAAAGTTTTATCAATCCATCATCGAATCCATCCTCACTTTCACCATCACCTTGTGCTTTCCCTTGAGCCAGAGGCAGGGACAGAACTGTTGAGAAATGATCTGCTGCATCGTCTAATCGCTACAAGAACTTTTTCACCTCCGGGTATTTAGACCATGCAAGTTTGATTGTGTCTGATCCTTCTTGTCCTGGACATGGTCTGTTCAACCCTCTCTCCTCAAGCAGGAGTTTACGGTCCATCCATACCAGATGGTCCCTTAATAAGAACACCTTCTTCCCTTAAAAAACATCAGGATCTTAAACAATAAATAAACAACCCTGGTTTAACGCAGCCACTGTGAGACCCTGTTTGCATCTAATATTTTTAAATATTATATTCTTTTTATTGTATTTAATTTTTATTATCTGCGCCATTTTATCAGAACAATTTCCTAGTCTGTAAACCTGTTTTTTTTAGCAATGGAAAAAAAATAGATTCCGGTGCCATCCTTGCAGTCTTTCTCACCTCGATTTTATTTAACTCATACCTCACCTGGAGTGTTGAGATGGACAAACTGAAGGTGGGGGTAGAGAGGTTGTGTGAATCCTCACATGACCATTTTCTGAATTTGGACAATTCTAGCCTCAAATCCAGCTGCCTGCTGTCACATATCGATGTGCCCCTGGGCAAGGAACTTAATTCCAAGTTGCCTACCAATGAATGTATCGGTGGTGAATGTGCCTATAGTGTAAAACGTACCACAAGTCAAGTCAGTTTACCATTTTATTAACTTTTATAAAATATTATGTTTTACTTATTAGGGTGTAACACATCATCTTAATTTGAATTTTTTGCATAAGAATTACTAAAATGTCTGTGGACTGGCTTTGGGTCTTGCTGGCTGGTTGGGCCTGGGATTGGAATTTTAGTTCTCTGGCAGCTAGCTGTCCCCAAGGACCACTTTAGAAACCTGTTTTAAAAACATCATAACTCACTATTGAACTGCGTCTAAAATTTAAATTTATCCAGTTGTTATTCTTTTTGGATTGAGCGCACCAAGAAGTGATTGTGTAGAGAACACTAGCTAGGAGAGGGTATTGGTGAATTCTGATTCTTACCCCCTCTCTGAAAGAAAGCTGCGTATCTCTTATTTGTGAAGAGACAATGTACTACGTGTCATAAAAGCTACCATGCTAAATACCTACCAGGAAGCTCACAACAGGCACAAAAAGCTTGTGAGCTAATGGTCTCTTTAGGTAAGCAATAGTCTTTTTTCACAAAACCAACAAAATAATAAGAAATAATGGACCCCTTGTTTACAGCTACACGTTTTCAAAGTCAAAGTCAACTTTACTGTCAAATGTGCTATATGTTAGCATACATCACAGATTAAATTACAGTCCTCTTGGACCCACAGTGCTTGAAAAATTATAAAAACCTGTAAGCTAAACATTTACTATTATTTTAAATACTAAGACAGGACAAATCAGTGCAACAAGTAAGTGGCAGAGCAGGGAGGGAGTTGAGTGTCCTCACTGCCTGGTGAAAGAAGCTGTCTCTCGGTCTGCTGGTTCTGGTTACTATGGAGAGAAGAACACTAAGAGAAAACAAAAGGTTAGGAAAGTTGAAATAACGGTAACTAGGTAGATTGGACAAAGGAAGAAAGTAGCAGAGAGAGAAGGGGTCAGATTGTTCTCCAGCAGTCTAAGCCTATAGCACCATAACTATAGAAAAACTTAAATAACTTAACCCTATAGAGTGAGACATGAAGAAGGTAGAGCAAAGGAGAACCGTCTGTCAAGACTGAGTTCCTCCCCAACCGGATTAGGCTGTCTTCTCTACCTCTTCCTAACTGTAAACTTTATCAAACAGGAAGGTTTTAAGCCTAGATTTGAAACTAGACAGGGTGTCTGCCTCACGGACTAAAGCTGGAAGCTGGTTCCACAGGAGAGGAGCCTGATAACTGAAAGATCTGCCTCCCATAGTGCTTTTAGAGATTCTAGGAACCACCAGTAAACCTGCAGTCTGACAGCGAAGTGCTCTGTTAGGGACATAAGGAGTAATCAGATCTCTGATATACGATGGAGCTTTATTAGTGAGGGCTTTATATGTCAAAAGAAGAATCTTAAAATCTATTCTAAGTTTGACAGGGAGCCAATGAAGGGAAGTTAAAATTGGGGAGATATGATCTCTCTTTTTAAGCTTCATCAGAACTCTTGCTGCAGCATTTTGGACCGACCGTAGACTTTTAATTGCATTTTGTGAACTTCCTGCTAATAAAGAGTTACAATAGTCCAGCCCTGAAGTAACAAATGCATGGACTAGCTTTTCAGCATCTATCCTAGAGAGAATATTTCTAACTTTTGCTATATTCCTAAGATGAAAGAAGGAAATCTTACAGACCTGTTTTATATGAGATTTGAAAGGCATTTCCTGATCAAAAATAACACCAAGGTTTTTTACATTGTCACCAGATGCCAACCTGATTCTATCCAGCTCAAGTGGATGACTAAGCAATTTCTTTTTTAGAGGTACTGGTCCAAAGATAACAACTTCTGTCTTTTCAGAGTTCAAGAGCAGAAAGTTTAAAGTCATCCACATTTTTATGTCATCTAGACATGCCTGTAATCTACCAAACTGACTGGATTCATCGGGATTTATAGATAAATACAGTTGTGTATCATCAGCATAACAGTGGAAATTAACACCATGCTGTCTGATGATTTTACCAAT
>JAVLVB010000654.1:237911-253615 GCA_032876305.1 Orestias chungarensis
TTTGAAGAATTTCAGTCAGGTTTCAGAGCTCATCATAGCACTGAGACAGCTCTCCTTAAAGTTACTAATGATATTCTCATGGCCTCAGACAATGGGCTCGTGTCTATTCTAGTTCTGTTAGATCTCAGTGCTGCTTTTGACACAGTCAAACACAATATCCTTATTGAGAGGCTCGAACACACTGTGGGGATCAAGGGAACAGCACTAGGCTGGTTTAAATCGTATTTGTCTGATAGATCCCAGTTTGTTCATTTAAAAGACAAATCCTCTCCGCATTGTAAGGTTACTTGTGGAGTACCACAGGGTTCCGTACTTGGCCCAATTCTATTTACTATATACATGCTCCCTATTGGTAAAATCATCAGACAGCATGGTGTTAATTTCCACTGTTAAATGCTGATGATACACAACTGTATTTATCTATAAATCCCGATGAATCCAGTCAGTTTGGTAGATTGCAGGCATGTCTAGATGACATAAAAATGTGGATGACATTAAACTTTCTGCTCTTGAACTCTGAAAAGACAGAAGTTGTTATCTTTGGACCAGAACCTCTAAAAAGAAATTGCTTAGTCAGCCACTTGACCTGGACATATATTTGTATTGTAGGGAATCGAAATGGTTCAATGGAAAAATATCAACATTTTTAAGTAATGATTTTTTTCCTGAATATTTCTTTTAAGTAGCATTTTTTAACATAAAAATTAAACAACACATTTTGGAGGCTTTACTGTTGGTTTTAAAGGGTTTTTTCTGTGTAAAAACAGCTGCTTGATAAACTAGCTTCTCATTTTTCATTCAGTTTAAATCTCCATAATTCTAATCTTCTATTCTAAGGTTTTTTTGTACAGCAGCATGTGTTCGTGATACATTTATAAAGTGGTCTTAAAGCCTTATTCTTGAAGAATTTACCAAAGCAAATATGATGCCTCTGACTCACAACACTGTTGTTGTATTAGACTCTCATAAAGGAAATGTTGGGCGTTGACCATCATGTTTGTAATTTTATAAAATATACATGTTCCTGCAAACTATGAAGGCCTTAAGCTTCCTGTACAAGTACAGTCTGCTGTAACGAATCACACTGCTATTTTTAGATGGTGGATTGTTAAATACCTACGCCATTGCTGGCTGGGATTTCCTTTCTGACTTCCCCAACAGCTCTATGAGGACAGAAGCAAAGGTTGCTACTCCCCCCAAAGGCACTTACAGTCCATAAAAAACACTTAATCTCCATGGTAACCAGTCTTAGCAGCAGTATCTTTATACATGAATACTCTTTTTAATAAGTTTCCGCAGTAAAAAAGTTTTGTAGGTTTATAATTACACACAAATTCAGGCTGAATGCTGCATATTGTTATGTCCTCATACAGAAGCTGGAGGATCCGATACATCAGCCAACACAGTGTAATGCAGATTGAAATGATTTATTTGAAAAAATAAAGGCAATAAACCAACAGGGACTTGACAGAACTCTTAGTCAGTGGATAGAAACTGGGGCAGAACCTTAAAGCTTAGCCAAGGCAGAAGGACTCATGAGTCAGACATGAATCCAAGGCCAGTACACAGAAAGGAGTGTGGGCATGTGAGAGCAGATTCAGGCAGAATAAGCGCTAGGTCAAATTAGCCAGATAATTGCTTATAAAGCCGAGTGGCAAGGTGAACGAAGTGAGACTGATGAGCATGGTCAGAAGTAACACAGGTGGTGTGAATGAGTTTTCAGCAGGATAGCCGAAGAGCAGAGAGGAATATTAGGACAGGCAACTAGACAGGTCAGAATCTCAACAGAAAACCCTTTACTATAACAAAAGCAACAAAAGCAAAGCTCAAAATGTAAATTCAAAACAACATATTCCATTAAGGGATTGTAGCAATATACCTCATGCCTTTAATGGGTTTTAGCAGTCATAGAAGGTACCCTTGTTAAATTTGATCAATATTGCCTAGCTTAGACTGGGGAAATGAACACCCTGCTTTTAAGTTTATTTGTCAAACTAATCCTTTAAACTACTTTCTCTGCAAATTTACCTCAGAGAGACAGTCTTCCTCCGGTGACCACTCACAATATGCTGGATGACTCTAAAGATCCAGTCCTGTTCAATGTCAGACGCGTTGGCCTGTTCAACGCCAGAAATGACCGTGTCAAGGTACTTGAAACACGAAAAATGAATGTGTCCATACTTTTTGGGGAACATGGCATCCAACTGGTGTTCTTTCTGCTTCAGCTGACAGAGTAAATCCTTGGTGTAGGTTTTACATTTTTTATTATTTTGTGGGTTTTTTTCAATGAAAAAGGTCCTTAAAAAAGTCTGGATGATATCAGCCAGTAAAAGTTGATGTCAGCCAGTAAAAGTTGATGTCAGCCAGTAAAAGTTGATGTCAGCCAGTAAAAGTTGTTACACCTGATTGACCCCCCGTTTGTAAATACCAAGTTCACTACAGTGGCAGGGATACTGGGGCGATGCTCTTGACTTACAGCAGGGCCGGTGGGACGCATCATCATTTGTGATTGGCTAATAATTCTGTCACTCATGTCTGTTATCGCTCAATGCATAGCATTTTCATCAAAAAGAGAAATTTTTAAAGCAGTTTCTGAAATCAAGCAGCTCACCAGAGGCATTTAGGGCTCTTTTTAAGCGGGAAATTATAGAACACATGTTATTAAGATTAAGTCTGGTCTGAGTTAAGACTGTTCAGGGTTTTAGTTTCGGCCTACTTACCAGTTTTCTTTGTACTCATAGTTGAGCCACTCACTTGTGTCGTCTCCTAGCCCCATTATCCTTATAACATTGTGTTCGCTTAATGTTTTATGGCTATCTATTGGATGTGCTGTTTCATTGTAAGGTTTCCTTTTTATAATAAAACTCTTTAAAAGGCCTCATTTGACTGGCTGTGCCATTGGTCTGCCAACCCTGCTTTAGAGATTTGTAGCTTGTTTTTTTAAAAAGCTGTTTTCTTTTTTGCTTATTTGCTTTTATTTTATTTTAATATATGCCTGTATACATACATATAAAATTTACAATGATCCAACCAAAATGTAATACTTATCTATCTGCCGGGTAAATATGGATTTTAGGGATTCAAGCTAAAGAAAAAGTTAAGAGGAAATTAGTTTTGCCAAGTGAAAAACCAAATGCACATGTATCTCACTGTTCTCATGTCTGCCATTAGATTATCTTCCATCCTGAGTTCTTGTCCTCCACCAGCCCTCTGTTGCCTATGGATTATGACGACTTTGTCCGTGGCTGTAATCTTGGAGTTTTCCCTTCATATTATGAACCATGGGGATACACACCAGGTAGACCTTGACCAGAACACTGTAGCCCATGCTGTGCATGCATGGAACACTTTCAATAATGCTGTCGTTAGTGTTAACATAAGGGAACAGTAGCAAACTCAGATCATTCAGGTTAGACTTTATTGTAAGGGAATAACATTTACAGGGAAGGGTAGGGTTTTTATATAATAAAATAAAACAAAACCGTCTGTAAATAATCTTAAATAGGTGAATTGTCTGCTTTAATATTTACATTTACATTTACATTTATACATATAGCAGACGCTTTTATCCACAGCAATTTAAAAACAAGGTTTAAACATTGAAACCCAGCACAATTTACACATTAAACGTTACCCCCAGTATCCTGGCAGAGAATTGAACATTAAGGATATTTCATTCACCTAGAGTTCAATTAAAGCACAGATCACACAATTACCATACATTGAGTTGCTAAATGGAAGCGCATTTGTTTGAATTACATTTATGTCTTGTCGTAGGTAAAAGTAGATCAAGTTTAAAACGGCAAAGTTTTTGTGCGATAAAAGTCAAAAGTAGAACAAAAGCTGAGAAAACAAAATATTTTAAAAAGTATAAACACATTTAACATACATTAACCAACACTCAGTGTCTCAGTAGCAGTTTCATGTTTTGTAGTCATACACTTAATGCTGCGTTTTGGTAATTTACTTGTTTTCCCTCTCCAACGTTTAATCAAACATGTTTGCTGCTCGTGTTTTTTCCAGGTGAGTGTACTGTGATGGGCATACCCAGTGTCACCACCAATCTTTCAGGGTTCGGCTGTTTCATAGAGGAGCATGTTTCAGACCCTGCTGCCTACGGTAATGTGCACACAGTGGCTTCAATGTACAGTCTTTTTTCATTTTAGGATTACGTTTATTCCAACTTCTTTTGTTATAGGTGTCTATATTGTGGACCGTCGGTTCAAATCACCCGAGGAGTCCTGCAACCAGCTGACCCAGTTCATGTTCACTTTTTGTCAACAGTCTCGACGTCAGCGCATCATCCAAAGAAACCGGACAGAGAGGCTGTCAGACCTGCTTGACTGGAGATATTTAGGACGGGTGTGTTTCCTAAGCACTGAGACACTGTTTCAATTGTGATTTATAGATGACTCCGCAATTATGAATAGGAGACAATTCATGACTGTTATGCTGAATTTTCAGTTAAAAAAAGATTTAATTACTATTATTATTATCATTAATAATATTTTATAATTGTATATTTTTCCAACCAGTCATCTTTTATATATCAATAATATCTGTGGAAAAGGTAGTAATCAAACACCAATAATACCAGACGATTATATGAGAACAAATTTACGAACCTTAATTTGGATTTAAATTTTGTTTTAAAAATCTAAATTTACCAGCCAGAAGTTTCCCTAACTTTGATTAGTCCATGTCTGTATTTGCACAATGGGATTAAGGGTCTCTGATTAAAAAAATTATGCAACATCCTTAAAATACTAAGAAAACAATGAATGAACAGTGGGAAATGTATCTAAAAGATGTTTTGATCAAATACAAAATGCATAAATCTTTTCTTGTGTCAGTTCTATACACATGCCCGTCATCTGGCACTTAGCAGAAGCTTCCCAGGCCAGTACAAGATGGATCCCAAAGGCCCTCTAAAGGTATGTAGGTCTGCATGTGTTCTTATAGTCTGATGAGTTAACCCTCCCTAATTAACTGCCTAATCTGAGACCTTTATCTCGTAACCAGCTCTCCATTCAATGGATCCAATGACTGTTAAGTCAGTGGACTCTTACTTTGAACAAGAATATGACAAATGCATTTTAATGATGATGGTGTAGAGGAAGACATGCCTGCCCTCTTATGGCCTATTTCCTAATGTCTCAGATTGCTTTAGACTTGGTAGAACTGTAGTCAACTATTCAGACCCAAAATGTTGCTCCCTCTGTAATTTATAACTTGCACCTGACATTGAAACAGTTATTTTATTCTTACAGATCCCTATGGATTCACAATTTTAACAAGTTTGGGCTTTAGGCAACAACACTTTATAAATTCATCAGCCACACACCAAGGAAATTATTGAAGAATTTAAAATTAAAGGTGATTCTAATAACTGAATGTCCACAACACCTTAAATGTCATACACTTTATTACTAGTGATGTTTTATTGTTTAAAGTGAAAAGAAAGACAGAGAAATGAAGGGAGTGAGAAACTTTTTTTAGATCAGGCTCCCAGGCAGGAATGTAATGGTGGACATCTACTCATATGAAGTGAGTGTATTTTAACTTGGAGCACCAGCCAGTTATATGAAGGTAAGACTGGAGTTATATGCGCTCTTTTGGTCGTAGCAGTTAAAAGGCAGGTGGCTACTTTCTGCATCAGCTGAAGATAGGACAGAGAAGTTTGTGTGACCCCAGAGTATAGAGAGTTAAAATGATCAAAACGTGTTGGAAGAAATGCTGGCTTACAGTTTCAAAGTTTATTTTCCATCTCTGTAAAACCCACCATCACCAACCTTGGGGAAAAAACAGACCTGCTGTGCCAGCAGACCAAGCTCTGGGGAGGATGACCTACAACCAAAACAGAACCTGTCTATTATTATTAACATTAGGGAGTTTAGAATCCCTGATGTTAACTGGACCGCCTCACAATCACCTTTAAGAGATGTAGAAATAACAAAATCAATGTATTAACTAGCAGTCTTTGAAGATAGAAGAGTCGTGAAAGTCAATCCCCATTTGATTGTTTTATTCTTTTTAGTAAATACTCACTCACAATTTACAGTCTTTGCATGTAATTTCAAACTTAGTAAATGATGGCAAAGTTCAACTTCAAATTGCGCAGCACTGTAAAGAAACTAACCAGGCACAACTCACTCAAATATCTTCCTAAAGAGATATGACTTTAACTCACAATTAGTGCTACACAAATTCATTTCTGTGTGCATAAACAAATAATACAAAACAAATTGGATTTTATTTTTTGAAAGCTATTACGTAAAATAATTATGAGAATGTGCAACGAAGAGTATTTCCAGACAGTTCTGTGATGAGGGGAACCAGGTGCTCTGAGAGAGATCAGATATTTAGAGTAAGTTATCCCAGCAGTTTACTGAAACTAATTGCACTGGCTTACAGAGAGAGAGCGAGAGACGGGTTACCACCAGGGAGCAATGAGATGGTCCAGCATTATCCTTTTTGCTATCAGGCATTGAGCTCTTCGTAAAGACGTTCTGACTGTGGTCATATGTTTGGCTAACCTTTGCTCTGAATGCTGTGAGAATTGCATCCAGACCTGGAAAGTGCTTCCAGAACATGGACAGACAAAACTGAATGTAACCTAAAGATGTGTTTTATGAGATGTGTTGTCTGGAGAGTTGATGGAAGTTTTCTGAGAGAAAATGTGACAAGACTTTAAAAAACAAAACAACTACTTAGAGTATGTTGATCATACCTTGGGAATTGCGTAATCCTGTGACCTCTGTAATTAGGCATCCTTTCTCTTGCTGTCATTGTACTTCCCTTCCAAGATGTTGCATCTACCCTGTTTTCCCTCTGCCTCCTGTCCCCTCCCTCTGCCTCCACTTAGATTTTATTTAGCTCATCTGGGTCTCCTGGATACTCGACTCCTTCCTTATGGAAGGAGAACGCTGGAGAACAATCCCTGCTCTACGAATATGTTCCCTTGTGTTCACTGTAGTCCTTTTGAACAATCAGCATTAAAATGCCTAATAAGTCCATTATCCATCTGAATTCTTCCTATTGCATTTTGGGTTATCCTTGGAATCAACAAATCATGACATTTTCATCCTTTTAGGTTAGATTATAATCCATTTGATTGTTCATAAACTGAATGGAAAAATTGGTTAGCTGTACAAAAACATCAAAGATTTTTCCAAAAAAATTTCTGCTTTCTGGTTTTGACTCCGGGTTGGTCTAAGCAATAAAAGTAGTGGATGAAACGACTGCTTATGAAGAAGGGATTCTTTTTTATTATTTATTTTGATGCCTTCACAGACAGAGGGTTTCCGATATCCCCGACCGTCTTCAGTGCCTCCTTCTCCCTCTGCCTCCGTCCATTCCACCCCATACCACAGTGATGAGGAGGATGATGATGAGCCATACAGTGAAGAAGATGAGGCAGAGAGAGACCGGTTAAACATCAAAGTTCCTTATATGATGGGAACGGTGTCAGAAGGCAAGAACAAGCAACCAGGCGAGTCAGGAAATTAAAATGTCCTAGAAATATCAATTCAGTTTCTTTACTGCTTTTTTTGAACACCTGACTTGGATGTTCAATTTGTAGATTAACAGCATGATGCAACAGATAAATCTAAGAGGGTTTTTCAGATTTTAAAGAAGTACTTGGGTAATTTATCTAAACTTAGTATCTTGCATAAGCATACACAATGTATTAAATCATTTGATTAAAATGTATTCTTTATTCTTATTCTAATTTAGACTTGTTATTGTTCCCACATTTTTGGTAATTTTTTAGTTCAGCTTGGTGACATTTAATTTTACATTTTACATTTAATGTACTGCAAAACCTTTAGTTAAACAAAAGAATGTATCATAGCTTTTATTATACTATTACTAAAAATAAATTTCTAAGGTAATGAATACATGAAATATGATTTATTTGAAAGATGTGCAATATGTCATAAAAAGAAGTAATTAAGCTTTCATCTGTATAATAAAGAATCTTACATTGTGTTTGGTTTGGAAATGACATTTTGGTAATTAGGAAGCCAATTTTTCTGCAGAAAACTTTGAGTTTTGCTTTTTAAATTATAGTTAAGTCATATGTGTAACTTCTATCCCTATTCCTTTATGTTTAAGCATAAATACGTGTTGTCTGATTAAATGAGAAAGGACTATCTGCTTTTGAGAAAATTCTCTTCCCTGAAAAGTGTGAAACAATAATCAGTCTGAAAACAATCACTGAGATCGCGGCAATCAAGCCAAGCCCTCCTGACGTCCAACCTCCGGGTTGTTACAACCATCTCTTATCCTGTAAAGTGCATTGTCTCACCTCTCAATGGACTTTGTAGTACTTTGCCCTGTTCCAATTGTTTCTCTATAATTTTAACCATTGTCGACAGGTTCTCTAAGACTTGACCAATAAGTTGAGTTGCATGGAGCAATCATTGTCAGTTAACCTGTCTTAAATCTGCTGGTGCTTCTCCGGTGGCCTCAGTCCATAAATAGAACTCAAAAGACCATGCAAAAGGTACTTAGAGAAACTAAAGAACTCTTGTTACCCCCATATTGTCTGCATGACTGCGCCATTGACCTCCTTCCCTTAGCTTCACTCCCTTCCGGCAGATTGTTTAACTTACCTAAACCTTTAACCATTCTCAATTCCACGAAAGAGGTTGTCTCCTGATTCCCTAAAGCAGAAGAGGTGTTCAAAAAACTTCCTTTCACAGACAGATTCAACCAAACAGTTTGTAATAAAGGCGAATGCATTGGATTCTGATGTCAGAGCCTTGCTGACTTAGTTCTCCTCTGAAGACGGCTTGCTTCTCCCATGTGCCTTCTGTTCTTGCTGGTTATCTCCAACAGAACAGAATTATAACATTGCTGATTGTGAACTGCTTGATATCAAACTGGCATTTGAAGAATGCAATATTGGCTGGAAGGAGATGGGCTGTGGGCAACAAAAACCTTTCAGACCTCCAAGATCCTAAACGCCTTAATTGCCAGCTGTCCCTTTTCCCTGTTTTTCTCCCATTTCAAGTCCCTCATTTCCTTTTGTTGTGGCTCCAAAAATACTAAGTCAGATGCCCTTTCTAATCAGTTATGTCTAAATTACAAGTTACAAACTTCTCCATGCTCTCTCATTCTTTGGTGTGGTGGGAGCATTGACTTGGTAGATAAAAGACCAGGTATAGAAAGGCCAGAACGTCAGAACCCAATTTTTGTCGGTATGGAATCCCCCCAGTGATCCTTTCAGATTGTGGTAAAAATTCATCTTGTGTGTCTGGAATTAGGTTAGCACTGCAGTAAGAGCTAAGATTAATGTCAGGAATGGGTTGTTTTGTGATTGTATTTGTTTACATGTGCAGAAATCCACCAGGGGACGCCTGGTAGCCATTCATTCCCTTCTCACGGGGTTAATAAGAAGAGCTGGCGTCCAGTCATAAATGAAAGCCTTCCTTTGTGTTTCCTTCTTATTAACTTGTTTGTTCATGCTTTCCCTTGTGTTCCATCATGTAACCTTTGTCTACAAGGCCTCTTGAGCTTTTTAAGCCTTCGTCTGGTCTCAAACGAACAAGTCTCTTTGCCTTGCAAACAATAACTTTTCTCTCAGTAAGATTCTGTCACAATCTCCAGCAAAAGCATGAGTCATCATCAATCATGAGCTTGAGACTACCCTTTGTTCTCTCTGTTTGTCACATCCATTGTCGTGGAGCATCCAGTAACTTCCAACACTACCTCTGATGGTCTAAGTGCCTCTGAAATCAAACTAGCACTGTTTTTAACCACACTGTGGAACAGAACAAGCCCCTTTCAGATCACTGGAGGAATCCACCACCACAGAAAGGTTTGGCTATGCACTTTTGACATAAAACCTGACAAACATTTAACTGCAAGCTCTCCTCCAGGTTTATTAGCCCGAAACTACTTTAGCCCTAAGTCCGACTTCCATCATTCTCACACTTCCTGACAGCCAGTGGCGACATGGCCGGTCAAGAGGTTAATAAGAGTCACATTGTGGGTTAGGCTAACCACCCCAAAATGTGTTTTTGGTATTTTGAAAAATGGATCAATCTCATATATACATCTGTCTGATGTCTGATGCATAATGTAACTGTGAAAAGCTTTACTGCTTTTAATCTAGCAACACTTTTAAGGACTTCCGAGGACAACAAACAACACAACTGCGAGATGGTCTTTCAACAAATTTGCCCCAAATTGACACAGCTTTGACTAACACTGAGTTAATATTGTTTGTTGATGTCTATACATCATGTGATCCTACTTGCAAGCTTGCTGATCGAAAGTCCGGGAGGGAGACACCCTGTCTAGTTTCAAATCTAGGCTTAAAACCTTCCTGTTCGATAAAGCTTATAGTTAGGAAGAGGTAGAGAAGACAGCCTAATCCGGTTGGGGGAAGAACTCAAGACGGTTCTCCTTTGCATTTTTCATGTCTCACTCTACAGGGTTAAGTTATTATGTTATTTCTATAGTTCTGCTTCTATAGGCTTAGACTGCTGGAAGACAATCTGACCACTTCTCTCTCTGCTACTTTCTTCTTTTGTCTATTCTGCTTTAGTTACCGTTATTTCAACCTTGTTAACCTTTTGTTCAGGGGCGGCTGGCCCTCTGTAGGCAATAGTGCACTGCCCTCCTTGAGTCACACGAAAAAAAAAGAGTCAGTCCAGGTTTGCATATTACTGTCCAATAAGCAGCCTGAATGTGACTTTCCAAACATAAACTCCGCCCCATTAAGGCAATCTCAGTCAGATTCAAAATTGCCCCAGGCGCTCTCATACACTTACATTGTGAGTTTGTTTTTTCCACATCACAGCCAATTTTATACTGTATATGGTTGGAAAGATTTGCTTAATTATAGTTTTAATATGGGAAATAAAATGTCTGTAATTGTAAAGCAGTTTTTTTGGGGGGGGTTTTACTCGGAAATGGCGTGATGCTGGAAGTGTTTCAGTATATTTGAGACTATTGCTTTAAACTTGATGTAGCTGTTCAAAATACTGTACAGTTTGTACAATTCATGCCTGATGTTTCCATCTAGGACCAGGAAATCGTAACCATCATCAAAACAGTTGCCCCCCCCCCCCCCCCCTCAGATATATCTGTCAGGAGACTGCACTGCTTTTGTTTTCTCTTAGTGTTCTTCTCTCCATAGTAACCACACCTGGTCTGGTTTTGTTAGCTGAGACAGCTTCTTGGAGGAGAACATGGGCTGAGATGCTTCCAGTGACGTTCTACAACTGCTGCTATAAACTCTCTTTTTTTCAGTATCCACTGCATCTATTTTAGTCTGTTTCTTCCTCTCCACTGTCGCTACATGCATGCTCAGTATGAGGAATTGCTGTAAAGTGAATAAAAACACAAGCTATTGGTTCGGTCTACTGATTCCGGTGCCTTGAAACGACATCTGTTGTAAATTGACAATATATAAATAAACATATTCTTTATCTTTGATTAAGATAGATAAAATGAAAAGTACAATATATACAGCATAAAATAAAAAGTCAAGAACTAAAAAAAGTGTTTACATAGAAACTCAAGACTCAAAATATTATATGGGTGAAAAATGCAGCGGGAGATCGATAGATGGATTGGTGTGGCGTCTGCAGTGATGCGGGCTCTGTACCGGTCCGTCGTGGTGAAGAGAGAGCTGAGCCAAAAAGTGAAGCTCTACATTTACCGGTCGATATATGTTCCTACCTTCATCTATGGTCATGAGCTTTGGGTCATGACCGAAAGAACGAGATCCCGGATGCAAGCAGCTGAAAAGGGTTTCCTCCGCAGGGTGTCTGGGCTCTCCCTTAGAGATATGGTGAGGAGCTCGGCCATCCTGGAGGTACAGCCGCTACTCCTCCACATTGAGTTGGCTCGGGCATCTGGTTAGGATGCCTCCTGGTCGCCTCCCTGGTGACACGCTGGAGGGACTATGTTTCTCAGCTGGCCTTGGGATTCCCCCGGATGAGCTGTGCCTTCCACTTGTGCCAAGTGGAAGGAGAGAGGGAAGTCTGGGTCTCCCTGCTTAGGCAAGTGCCCCCGCGACTCGATCCCTGATAAGCGGAAGACAATGGATGGATGGATAGTTTTTGATTCCAGTTCCTAGTCTAACTTTCTAGTGTAAGTTTGTTTCTAGTTGTTTTTGTAGTTTAGGATTTTTGAGTTCTTTTGTTACTTTCTTTCTCCGTGCCACCAGTAACTTCCCCTGTGCTCACCCCCAGGTTCAAGATTTCATCTTTACTCAAACTCTCACCGTCAAGATCCCCTGAAAAGTCACAATTCTGGTTCCCGCTTCTGTGTACTCAGCTCGATCTCTTCGCTCCAGCCTCTCTCCACCTGTCGTGCTCCTCCTGGACAACCACCTCTCAGGATCCACTGCTGAAAAGTCTCTCCAGTCACTCCTCCCTGGCCACAACCATAACTCATCTTCAAGTAAGCTCAAACCTGTGTTTCACCTTCACTCCTTTATATCAACTCACCAGCTCTGTCTCACCTCCAGAAGTCTCCGGTTCCCCGCGTCGCTGTTACTGTTCCCTGGGTTTTCTTTCCACTCCCTGCTGTGACCATTGCTTGCTGCCTCAAGAACAACACACTATTTTCAATAAACTCTATTATTATTGCATTCCTGAGAGTTCTATGTTGTTTGTGGGTCAGATACCTGAAAATAATGACATTCTAAAGCTAAACATGACTGAGGGGTGGGGGGTGCACAGAGTGAAAGGTAACATATATACAGACCAAAAGTCAATATTCCGAAAATATATCAAAAATTGTGCGCAGCTATGAGTGAGCAGAGGGAGCACAAGGTCCAGGACACCGGAGCCACGCAAGAGCACATAGATCAGACAGCCCACCGCAGGGACACCACATTCTAGTTCTCAACATTGTGGGACCAGAGGGGGGAGGGGTCTTACTATGCCCCTGTTTCCTGGGTGCTATCTGGGGTGGTGGGTGGGGGTTGGTCTGCGGGCACAGATCGGCAAAGTTGCCTGTGAGCGTGGGGGTGCTTCTTGTCCCGGGGGCCGCCCACTGGGCTGCACCAGAGGCTGGTCCCCCCAACCACCAACCCCTCATCGCTACCTTGAGTGACTGCGGGATTGAGTGAGTCAGTGAGTGTGTAAATGAGTGAGCATGTATGATTGTGTATGAATGTGGATGTAGCTGGGTCTGGACCTTGGTGTCCTCTGCTTTTCCATGCTATTCCCGTGTGGTAGGGGTTATGCCCTGCCCCCTCCTCGCCCTTCTTCACTGTTCGCTGCTGCACTCACCTGTGATAGACTGGGCCCTAGGATGCAGTGCGGAGGGCGCAGGGCCTGTATAAGTCCGCACTGACTGGCTGTCCGGGATCGCCTGTCCCTCTCGGGTGTCTGGCAGGCTCTCTGCTGGGTGCTGGAGGCGCTCGGGCCCTGGATCCTAGCCCTGGCCCGTTCCTAGGCGACCTGGGTCTGGCAGAACGGGTAGTGTGCTGATCCTGGTACCTTGGGGCTCTACTCCACAGCTGCTGGGGTTCTACCCCGAATCCCTCTGCGGTCCTCTGGGTTGGTGCGTGGTGTCCCTGCAGTGGGCGGTCTGATCTCTGTGCTCTTGCCTGGTCCCGGTGTCCTGGACCTTGTGCTCCCTCTGCTCCATCTTGGCTCCTGGAGGGGGGTGGCTGTGGCCCTTTGTACCCATGGCTGAGCATAATTCAAGTAAGACCTACATCACAACTTCTGCATGCTCACACGCAATCACACACTATAGAGATCATAATACTTTAACTGTGCCGATCTGTTTATTAATAACATCAAGTTTGCCTCATTTTATTTATCTATTGAATATTCATCTCGAATCAGCTAGTTTTTGGGCTCTGTTGTTTTGTTTGTTTGTTTGTTTTCTTGTTATTATTTGAGTATTGATTTTTGGTCTGTGTATATGTTCCTTTTCCCTCTGTGCACCCCCTCCCACACACACACACACACACACACACACGCACGCACATACGCACGCACGCAAGCACGCTCGCACGCACACACACACACACACAAACACACACACACACACACACACACACACACACACACACACACACCTCAGTCATGTTTTGCTTTAGAATATATATAACATCTCAGAAATCCATAAACGATTGAGGTATGGGTAGCAAGGGAGGCTCTATCCAGAGGAGTGAATGCTACAAGTCAAAGACTCCATGAATCTGCTGGGGTAGATCCTTAGATTGGAAACTTTTTCAAACATGATTTTTTTATGATGTCTCTTTGATTTTAATTGATTTTCTTGTAAAGTGCCTTGAGACGACATCTGTTGTAAATTGGCGCTATATAAATAAACTGATTCTTGATTCTTCTTGATTCTCTATATTTTTAAAGCCTCACTTGGAAAAGCAAATCTGTTAAGCACAACCATGGCAACCACAAACCCATTCTACTAGCCATGATGCTGAAAAGGACAAGGGAAACAAATGTCCTGGTTCAACTACAGCTGGTGTTTAAACAGTTGTCCTCATCAGGCTGTTCACATTGAGACATCATGAGACCAAGACGACACCTAACAATGGATCAACAGTACCTGGCCATTGCAATGCTTCAAACAGGACGTTCTCAGACGGACGCGGCCACTGAGCTCAGAGTGTCACAGAGTGTCATCAGCAGGTTAACAGAGATACCGAGAGACCGGAAGAGTTACAGAAAGGCATAGAAGAAACTGGATGATGAATGCCACTCAATTCCAGGCACGTTTAAGCGAGGTGAGAGGTACCCAAGTGTAACGTCAGACCATTGGAAACCGTTTACATCAGCGTGGTCTGCGTGCTAGAAGACCTGCAAGGGTACCTGACCACACCACCAGGCACAGACGTCATCGTCTTGCATGGGCCAGGGACCATTTACGCTGGACGAGGGACCAGTGGGCCTCAGTGCTGTTCTCTGATGAAAGTCGATTCACGTTGAGCAGAAATGATGCCACCAACGATGTTGGAGACGTTAAGGAGAGATCTAAACATCAGCCACTGTTGCCACCAGACGAGCTTTTGGTGGTGGCGGTGTCACAGTGTGGGCAGGTGTATCCAGTCTGTATAGAACTGCCCTACTCTTTGTGAATGGTACAGTGACAAGCCCATACTACCTGAATAACATCCTTAATCCAGTGATTGTGCCCCTACATGAACAACACACGCCTAATTTCATCTTCATGAAAGACAATGCTCCAGCTCATCGGGGAACGGCTGTTTGAGACTGGTGTACCTCAAATGGAGCGGCCTGCACTTTCTCCAGACCTGAATCCCGTTGAAAACCTGAAGGATCAACTGAGTCGCCGTGTAGAGGCTCAAAACTCTGCACCCCAAAACCTCAATGACCTGAGGGCTGCCCTTCAAGAAGAGTGGGATAACCTGCCTCAGCAGACAATAAGTCTACTTGTGAACAGCAGAGACGTCGTTGTCAAGTTGTAATTGATGCTCAAGGGCACATGACCAGTTATTGAGACCTTGACATTTTTTGTTGTGGTGTACAAACCATTGTTGTTAACTTCTGTTTCAACAAATTGTTTGAGATGAGGAAATCACCAGTGCATCCTTCTACTTAAATGTCCTAATTTTGTGATATGATATCATTGCAGCGGGTCCTTTTTCCATTTTCCACAAATTTCACCCGAAAGCCAAATATCCCTAAATTTTTGTGAGTAGTATATATATATATATATATATATATATATATATATAT